>OV170232.1:3552603-4152603 GCA_921882275.1 Brenthis ino
GTATGTAAGGCATGTAAATAAATAAATATGTGTAAGGTGTTTTACTGAAAACATAAAATAAAAGGACTCTCAAGGTTTCGGTTTAGGGAAATTTTATTCGAAAAACGAGCTCAAAGTACGCGGCTCTCTGTAAGGTATTAAACGGGCCAAATAAAAGGCGAGCCATTTCTCGATTCGAGTCAGTCGCAAGACAGCCACCGAAGACGGCAACAACTAAAAGGAAAAGGAAGAACCGAAACCAAGAGAGAAAAAAGGAAAAATTGTGTTTTTATTTCATCGCCTCTAAGTATAGTCTCCTGTCAACGAAGAAACCCTAGTGGATCGGGGACCCAAGCTACGCATTCAGGGGTGCGTGGTGGCGTACATTACCAGCGAACGGACATACTGCCGTGTACGCCAAGAAACGTCTGGGAGATTGTCCCAGGTCGACCTCCGGGTACTAGACATACCCTGGTTCTGGTCGTCCGAAACAGTTGGTCCTTCGAGCCGGATCCCTGCTAGAAGAAGTTCAGAAGAAACAGAAGATTGCGTGTCAAGATGCCGGTAACCAGGTCGCAGAAGGATGCCCCCTCACGTCCCGGGTCCCGTCCTTCAGATAGGGACGCGACAGATGGAACGTCGGGATCAGAAGGGGTCACGTCAGCGTCGGCGTCATCGGGAACTGCAACTACATCGAACACTTCTTCGGGTACCACGACCACGGAGGGCACCACAGTGACGGAGACTACGGTTACGACTGCAACTACGGCGGCGTCTATGGAAGGCAACAAAGAAGATGCTGCACAGAGGATGACCAGGAAGAGCCAAGAAGATGTACCTGGAAAGGATGTTCAAGGCTCCTCCAAGACCCTGAAACCGATGGGGGTCAGTCGTCGCGCCAGGTCCACGAAGACCACGAGTTCCTCGGCCAGAAGACGCGAGCTAGAAGCAAAGGAAGAGTTGGCACGCCTGGAGTTGAAGCAAGCACAGGCTGAAACTAAGCTAGCCCGTGTCAGATTGGAGATGGCACAGTGTGAAGAAGAGGACTCGTGGATGAAGACCTGGAAGACAGAACAGCACAGGTGCAGAACTGGATCGAGACGTCTGTGCTGGAGGATGGCAACAAAGTTCAACCAGAGATGCGAGGTCCACACCCCTTGGAAGAGCCACAGAAGATGAAGCCTGAAGAGAACTCCTCAACGAGAGGAGCTACGATTGAAATTCAAGCACTGACGGCAGCATTGAAGGAAGCTCTTACCACGCGAGGACCAGCAGGACAGCCAACCTACATTCACGAGTTACCCTACTTCGACGGCAACAGCAGCGAGTGGATGGCCTTCAAGGTTGTCTATGAAGATACAGCACCGATGTTCAACAACGTCCAGAATATGGCTCGGCTAAGAGAGCACTGAAGGGCAACGCAAGAGAGCTATCAAGAGTCTGCTGTACTCCGAAGCCTCTCCGATGGAAGTGATTCAAGCCCTCAGAAGAAGATATGGAAGACCAGATGCACTGGTGCTGGCAGAGTTGGACAAGGTCAAAACGTTGCCGAAGATTTCTGAAAACCCAAGGGACATATGCCTCTTCGCGAGCCAGATCAGCAACAGCGTAGCGGCAATAAAAGGATTGAAGAAACCACAGTACCTGCATTCACCTGAGATGGTGAAACAAATTATTGAGAAGATGCCTACGATCCTCAAGTTCCGATGGTACGACTTCATTGAAACAACAGAAGAAGGCGAGTTCTCCGACCTAACACTGGTGTCCAAGTTCCTGAACAGAGAAGCAGACAAGTGTGGAGCCTATGCATCAACAGAAGAGAAGAGCGGGTTCAGACGGGACTCATCGACAAGCAACGCATTCAACTAAGGAAAAGGACTTCAAAGAAAAGGTTTCAAGATCAGAGAAGACTTGCCCCATGTGTGAGGGTGAACACTTCCTCGTCGGGTGTCAGAAGTTCCTGAAGGCGTCTGTGCAAGATCGATGGGCAATAGTGAAGAAAAGCCGCGTTTGCTTCAAGTGTTTACAAGGGACACATCGGAAGGAGAGCTGCAAGAAGCCGTCGTGCAAGGAATGCAAGAGGTGGCATCATCATCTGCTGCACGTCGAGACAGAGAAAAGTTCCTCGGAAGAACAGAAGAACAAACCACAAGAAGTGGCGAGCATCATGGCATCGGTGAATGCGGTCAACAACGCAAGGGCATACCTGAAGATAATTCCGATAGAAATCTTCGGGTCAAAAGGATCAAAGAAGATATTGGCCCTCATGGATGAAGGGTCAACAGTGTCGCTGCTAGACCAGAAGGTAGCAGAAGAAATCGGCGCTCAAGGAAGAAAGGAGGAACTGGTCATCGAGACTGTTGGAGGCAGGCTGATAAGGAAGGAAGACTCTCAGATGCTGGACCTTACGGTGAAGGGGATTCATCAGAAGACCAAGAAGACCTTGAGAAGAGTCCGGACCATCGAAGAGTTGAAGCTTGCCACCGCAGTTCCTAGAAAAGAAAAGGATAGAAGAGTGTCAACACTTGAAGAAGATTGCTGACTCTCTATATTATAAGGGGGAGTCACCACAGCTGCTCATCGGTCAAGACAACTGGGAGCTAATCGTGACTCAAGAAGTAAGAAGAGGGAAACCAGGACAACCAGTCGCTTCAAGAACAGGACTTGGATGGGTGCTCCACGGGTCAGACACTGGAGGTGCGAAAGTGGTGCACTTCTTAAACACGTGTCTACATGTCAGCACGCCAGAAGAAGAGATGCATCAAGCCATCAAAGATCACTTCGCAATCGAAGCACTTGGAGTACTACCAAGAAGACCCACTACGGATTCAGAAGGAAGAGCACTCACCATCCTAGAGAAGACCTGCAGAAGACTAGAAGATGGTCGATTTGAAGCTGGACTTCTATGGAAAAATGAAGATGAACAGATGCCTGAAAGCTACACGTCTGCCAAGAACCGATTGTTCAACATTGAAAAGAAGATAGACAAAGACCCTCAGCTGAAGGCAGAATACAATAAGCAGATCCAGCATCTAATCGACAGCAAGTATGCAGAAGAAGCACCTGGTGGACAAGAAGATTCAAAGAAGACATGGTACCTCCCTCATTTCTCCGTGGTACATCCATTGAAGAAGAAAATAAGGATCGTCTTCGACGCTGCAGCCAAGTCTAAAGGGAGAAGCCTCAACGACGCTTTACTTACCGGGACCAGACCTACTGCAATCGCTCTTCGGGGTATTACTGAGGTTCCGGCAAGGCCCGTTTGCAGTGGCAGCCGACATAAAGGAAATGTTCTGCAAGTTCGCATCCGGCCAGAAGATAGAAACAGCTTGAAGTTCCTGTGGCGAGGGGATCGTCGTGACGTAGCACCGAAGGAGTACAGAATGACATCAGTCATCTTCGGCGCGACATCATCTCCTAGCACAGCGATCTACGTGAAGAACCGGAACGCGGCGGACTACAAGAAGCAGTACCCAGAGGCAGCAAAGGCAATCGAGCTGAACCATTACATGGATGACTACCTGCACAGCTTCCATTCAGAAGAGGACTTCAAGAGAATTACAGCGCAGGTGGACTTCATTCACAAAAAGGCGGGCTTCGAACTCCGAGGATGGGCGTCAAACCACTCCGACCTGCTGCAAGACGTGAAGACTGAGTCAGTTGAGAAGACAGAGGTGGACCTTGGTGAGAAGGAAGAGAAGACACTGGGATTACGCTGGTTTACAGAAAGGGACTCCATAGGCTTTAGGGCGAACCTTCGGAACACGCCAGATGAAGTGGCACAAGGACTCAAGGTACCTACGAAGAGAGAAGTCACCAGCGCCGTGATGTCGACCTTCGATCCCACTAGGGCTAGCATCACCAATTCTCATCCAAGGCAAAAGGCTGCTCCAGAACATATGGCGAAGTGGCGTCGGTTGGGATGAAGAGATAGAAGAAAAGGAGTACGAGTCATGGAAGACTTACCTGGAGAAGATGAAGCTGCTCCAAGACCTTCAGATCCCGAGATGTCTGGCACCACGTCGCACCGAGGGGGAGCTGCACACGTTCACGGATGCAAGCGAAATGGCGTATGCAGCTACGGTATATTGGAGAACTGAAAATCAAAATGGGACTTATGACGTCAGCTTAGTAGCAGCAAAAGTAAGAGTCGCTCCGTTGAAGCCGGTGTCAATCCCGAGACTCGAGCTGCAAGCGGCCCTCCTAGGAAGCAGATTGGCACACTCGGTCGAGGAAGAAATGGATCTGAAAATAGAAAAGAAGACGTTTTGGACAGACTCCAGTATCGTGCTATCATGGATCAAGACGGACCCGAGAACCTTCAAGACATTCGTGGCTCATCGCTTGGCGGAGATAGAAGATCTCACAAAAACCACAGGACTGGAGATGGGTACCGACGGCGCAGAACCCTGCAGATGATGCAACACGTGACGTACCAGAACACTTCGACTGCCAACACCGATGGTACACCGGACCAGGGTTTCTAAGAAGAGATGAAGTTCACTGGCCTGCGGCAAGAACATTCAAGAAAGAAACCACTGGCGAAGAAAAGGCAGCGGACATCGTAGCGACTGCAGGCAGCTCCTATCCATCACCAGATCCCGAAAAGTTCTCGTCGTGGAAAAGACTTTGGCGAGCTACAGCAAGAGTACTGCAGTTCATACAACTCTGCAGAAGAAAGGAAAAAGGTCCACGCCAGCAAAGAAGATCCTACCTGGAAAACTACAAAAAGGAATAAGAAAATTGTTGAGAAGCGACATCTGTCTTCAAAAACGTCAGAAAGGAAATACATACCATTGGAAACAAGTCTACTAGAGCAAGCTGAAACGCTGTTGTTAAGAAGAAGTCAAGAGAAATGCTTCAAAGAGGACATCAGGTGCCTACAGCAAGGAAAACAATTAGAGGGCAGCAGCAAGTTGAAAAGGCTCGACGTAGTGTTAGAAGAAGGTCTCCTGCGACTGAAAGGAAGAATCGACGCGATACGAGGGGTTACCAGAGACTACAAACGACCCATCGTACTCGACAGCAAGGACAAGACAACACTTCTCATCATAGAAGAATTTCACTGCCGCTTCAATCACGGGAATCACGCGACCGTAATGAACGAAGTAAGACAACGCTTCTGGGTGCTAGGACTGAGGTCAGCGATCAAGACCATTCAACATCAATGCCAGTGGTGCAAAACAAGAAAGGCAAGACCTCAAGAACTACCAGTGGGCAACTTACCTGCTGAGAGGCTGATGCACGGAAACCCTCCATTTACGTGCACGGGAATAGATTACTTCGGCCCTATGACGATCACCGTAGCAAGACGCCATGAGAAGAGATGGGGTGCTCTATTCACATGCTTAACAAACACGAGCTGTACACATTGAGCTCACTCCTTCACTCTCCACTGACAGCATGATCATGGCACTACGACGATTCGCCGCGAGAAGGGGAATGCCAAAGATAATCTACACCGACAATGGCACTAACTTCGTTGGCGCCAACAAAGAACTCAAAGAAGCACTAGACACCATGAAGCAAGAAGACCTTATCTCGGAAGCGGAGAAGATCGGTGTGCAGTGGAAGTTCATACCTCCTGGTGCACCAAACATGGGAGGTGCATGGGAGCGTCTGGTGCGATCCATTAAAACCGCACTGGACGCCACGCTCAACGAAAGGCAACCACGAGAGGAGGTACTTCATACCCTCCTGTTAGAGGCCGAGCACATAGTCAACTCTCGGCCCCTCACCCACCTCTCCGAGAACCCTGAAGAAGAAGCACTTACACCGAACCACTTTCTCATCGGGCGATCATGTGGCGCAGCAAGAATCGGCAGCTTCGAGGACAACGAGCTTGTGGGCAGACACACCTGGAAGGCTACGCAGCGACTTGCCGATCACTTCTGGCAACGTTGGCTGAGAGAGTATTTGCCCACTCTACTACCAAGGAAGACCAAAGGAAGAGTCAGCGCCACTGATTTGCAAGTCGGAGACATCGTACTGATCGTCGATCACAGCCTACCAAGATGCATCTGGCCACGCGGAAGAATCCTGCATGTGTATCCTGGACCAGACGGGCGGACCAGAGTCGTCGACGTCGAGACCAGAGGAGGTGTTCTACGGAGGCCCAGTTCGAGAGTGGTGCTGTTGGTGCCGGGAGCGTCGCCGAGTCCAGGAGTTGGTGCAAAGCACGAGGGGGAGAATGTCGGCGACGGAAAACCTATCTTCGAGTAACGTGTGTATTAATATAGGGACAATGTCATTTTAGCGTATTATGAATAATTGTTGTAAATATGAAATCTCATTCTTATTAGATTTATTATGTTAAAATAAGTTCTAATTAGTGTAATAAGGTTAGTTTAGAGTATTTTTTTGCTTATTTGAATCATATAAGACTATTTAACATTAATTTGAAAGGAATAGGTACGTAAGTAAAATGTTAGCATATAATTACGTAACTTGAAAATGAGATTTTTTGTTTCTTGCAATAGCATAATAGTTTATGTTTTAAATAATAGATTTTATTATAAAACTTATAATAAAACAAGAATTAGGTCGATAGGACTATCCGTTCAAAAGTTATAAGGGAAAATGTATAGTAAAAATGTAGCAACCTAGAAATTTAGATATTTTTGTTTTAAGACTTTTTTAATTAATTATTATATATTGAATATTATGTTTTAATATTGTATAATAGTATGTAAGGCATGTAAATAAATAAATATGTGTAAGGTGTTTTACTGAAAACATAAAATAAAAGGACTCTCAAGGTTTCGGTTTAGGGAAATTTTATTCGAAAAACGAGCTCAAAGTACGCGGCTCTCTGTAAGGTATTAACGGGCCAAATAAAAGGCGAGCCATTTCTCGATTCGAGTCAGTCGCAAGACAGCCACCGAAGAGGCAACAACTAAAAGGAAAAGGAAGAACCGAAACCAAGAGAGAAAAAAGGAAAAATTGTGTTTTATTTCATCGCCTCTAAGTATAGTCTCCTGTCAACGAAGAAACCCTAGTGGATCGGGACCCAAGCTACGCATTCAGGGGTGCGTGGTGGCGTACATTACCAGCGAACGGACATACTGCCGTGTACGCCAAGAACGTCTGGGAGATTGTCCCAGGTCGACCTCCGGGTACTAGACATAACCTGGTTCTGGTCGTCCGAAACAACGTGCTTGAATAGCCGTAAATGATTTTTTAGTTAAAAGGTGAATTTTCATATCCTTAACAATATCCTTAATAGAAGTATAGTCTGTCAACATGCGCATTTTAGCGTTTTCGGAGAGTCTACTTTTTAAAATAAATTTAATTAATAAAGGAAAATCTGAATCTTTAAGCATATCCGCATACATTTCAATACCATCAATTAATTTCTTCGTAGTCTCCTCTACACCGTCCATAACCGGCAACAAACTACAAGCCGTTTTTAAATCGAAATCCATTTTTGTGAAATAACTTTCTGACTTAATACACAATTTTTTTATCTCTAAATATATTACATTAATATTTTCATATATTTCAATAGCATTATTAATTATATCCGACTTTTCAGTATACTTTATATTTTCTAAAATTAATCTGCTACTTGATAAAAGTTTTTCACACTCATTTAATTTATTTTCTATGATATTTCCCGTAAATCTTTTTTTACCCGATTTTATTAAGTATTTCTTTATATCAATTAAAGTGTTATATATTAAACATAATTTATCTGTCATACTAAATCTTAATAATTATAATAAACATCAAATCTTAAAATAGCACATAGTAACATTACTGACAATAAGATACCTAAGTACATCGTGTAATTTGAGCGGGAATGGAATGTCGCATCTTTCCTTCTCGGGCGGCGCGTATCATATTCGCGAGTTTACACGCGCCGAATATAATTATGCACAGTTTAAACACTTACGTGGATCACAGTTTAAGGACGCACTTACACACTTTTTTTTTCATTTAGTCACCTCCTTCATTCGATGATTTTTGAGAACGGTCGCGTCGAATCATACTTGTAGCTCGTTGTAGTGCCAATGAATTAACTTCTTCCTGAATCCATCGCCTGTGGCATCGCTTGTAAACCTTATAAGCTCCGATGCTAGCCGCCAGCAATACAATCAACACCACAATTCCCATGAAAATATTAGATATTCCGATGCTGGATTTTAATTCTTCTATGTAAGCTTGGTTGGCAGCTGATCCAGCAGCATTTTGTCCAATAATTATATTTTCTTTTGACTGCGATGACTGACACATACTTGGATTTACGTAGAAGAATAGGGCAGAAAAGCAGGTCTCTTCAGCAGGGTCGCCATCAAATGTGGTATGTTTTAGAGGTTCCAATGATAAACGTCTTCTTAGGTTGGAGACATATTTAATAATCAGAAAATAATAAGTAAATTTATAATGAAGCTTAGCTTAATGGGTGGTCGACCATATATGGATGATACATGAGAGATAGATGATACATTACTAAAGTATGGCTTACAGTACTTAATGCTATACTATCACTATACTAATGCTATACTATATTATGCTATATTATACTATACTTAATGTATAAACATTTTACACTTCACCAAATTTCATCTAAATCAGTTGAGTAATAGTAGTTTCGGAGCTTATTCCCTACAAACAAACAAAAAAATCTTAGTATAGACTAACTATAAATTATATAATTTTCTTAAAACGATTAAACAACTATCAAAATATTTTATCTAAGGTTTAAAATCTACGTATTATCTATTCATATAAAAATCCGATTTGTAATACAAATAGGAAAGACATCGACGAGAACACTTAGTTCTGCAGTAAAATATAAAAAGCAAATTCTATCAGATCCAGGCAGTATGCGAATTTGAAATAACTTTGCGAACTCTCTATTTATCTACCTCTCGAACTACCACCTGGTATTACCGAGCTCCAATGTAGAATAAATTGTGTGGAGAAATGACATTGATATTAAGCGCATTTAAAGGTTAGTAAATAATATTTCCTATTAGTTATATTTACATACTAGCGAGTTACCCTCGCTTTGCTCGGATGCGTGTCTAAATACGAGGATTTTGTTCGCAATTTCATGAGTTTTAATATCTTTGCGCGGAACCTTGATACTTTTTCTAAAATAAACGTAGCCTAAGTTACTCTTTATAGTATCAGCTATCTGCCAGTGAAAGTCCCGTTAAAATTGGCCCAGCCGTTTCAGAGATTAGCCGGAACAAGCAGACTGACAAAAAATTTAAAAAAATGTTTTTTTCTTATTAGTACCGCATATTATACCGTATATATTTTGACATTACAGGCAAACACTTCAATTTTATTTATCTGTATCTGATTAAAATACTTATTACCTTAAGAGAGCTACTTGTGTTACCTTATGTCTGCCATGTAGATATTTCATATACATATAGTATGAAATTAAAATAATAGAATGAATAACTTTGCATTTTTCAAATACTATGTTTGATTAATAATCATTATACAAATCGTTTTTTCTTTCTTTTCAATTGACAAAATAAAGCTTAATGAACTACAGAAGCGTTATACTTTAACATTTTAACTAAATACATACCTATCTTGATTTAAATAAAGGATACGAAAACGTACCAAATACTTTCTTAGATTTACCCGAATATTTGAAATTTTACATAAAACTATCTTTTCGGTTTTTTTCGCCAATTTATATATAACTAGCATTTCTCGCGGCTCCGCCCGCGTTCAGATGACCAAAAACCAAAGTCTTAGTTTTACATATTAATATACTTTTAGAATGCAGTTTTTGTCTTTTTTCTCAGAAATGAGATATTTTCCCGCGGTAAAAAGTATCCTATATGTTGACCCGGATAACCAGCTAACAAAATACCAAATTTCATCAAAATCTGTCCAATGGTTTTCTCGTGATGTGGTAACAGACAGACAGACATAAATTCTAAAAACTATAGATTCGGACTCTGTATCGATAATAATGTTTATTTCAATTAGATTTTCCAAAAAAATTTTAATGTACAGATTCGACTTAGTTACAATTTTATGATATGTATAGATTGCTGTAAAGCATTCGAAACGTCGGAAACCAAAAATCAAAATAAATTCGCGAAACGCTACGAAAACAATTACACCTAAATATTTTATTCTTTGCCTGAAGCATTTCTTTTACAAGAAAGCGCTTTAAAGCTGCAAATATGAAATTGGCTTATACTTGCAACAGGCATGCTTTGCTTATTTTATGTTGGCAGATACTGTACTGCATATTTTCAAATATATTTTAAATAAGTTGAAGATACTAATGCTGAGATATTTTCAGGTCTTTTGATTATTTCTCGTTCTTGTGAATTCAGTCTTTATTTTCATATGTTTTATGCGTTTCATTTTTATTTTACACTGGTTATTGCGTATGGAAGATTCTAAAATGATGAATAATTAATATATTATGTGGATGGTATTATTGGAGCGATATATATTCTTAGAAATATATATGATATGAATTTGGTGTTATGTTTTATCTATACTAATATTATAAATAGGTAAAGTTTGTGAGTTTGTGACGTTGTAGGGGGTAATCTCTGGATCTACTGAACGGGTTTAAATGATATTTGGTAAGAAGATAGTTTGAGACCCTAGGAAGGACATAGGATACTTTTTATCCCGGAAATCATCCCTTAAGGGGGTGAAAATGGAGATGAAAGTTTGTATTGAGAAGCAAGCTAGGGGCGAGGGTGAGTCGCTAGTTTTATTATAATTAAGTTAATAATTCCCCTACTTAAAATCAAAACAGTAGTCAAAGTACAAATCTAATAGGTTCTGTAATATTTTTTAAGAAAAAATCTATACCGATTCTAAGATCACTTCATAGTATGTACTTTATGTAAATTAGACACGTCTTACGTCATCATTTTAATTATATTAGATTTCATGGTATCTTTTTTTGAATTTATATGGGATCATCCTTTAGGTATTTATTAAACCCTATTTATTGAAAAAATAATTATTAAAAAAGTTGTATAAATATTATAAATGTAAAAGTTTGTGAGTATGTATGGATGTTTGTTAGTCTATTAGAACGGCTGAACGGAACTGGATGAAAGGTACAGATATAGATTATAGTCTGGAATAATACGTAGGACGTTTTTATCCCGGAAAAATATACGGTTCCCGTGGGATAGATTTGTTTTATATATTAATAGGCAAAGAGAAAATAGTTCTATACCTTTCTCTCCTCTATTTATCAACCGATTTTTTATTTCTTTTTACTTAGTAGCTGTTGATGAGCTTTAATGTTAATTTTGGAAACAGTTTTTTTAATATGGATAAGTAAATTCTATAAATATAATATGTTTTTCTCTTTGCAATAATGATTATGATCAAATTTCGACCACTAGGTGAACAAGTATCTATATTAATATTATAAAAAGGCAGTTTGTTTGTTTGTTTATTTGTTTGTTTGTTTGTTTGTTTGTTTGTTTGTTTGTTTGTTTGTTTGTTTGTTTGTTTGTTTGTTTGTTTGTTTATTTGTTTGAACGCACTAATCTCAGGAACTACTAATCTGATTTGAAAAATTCTTTTTGCACTTGATAACCTGTTTATTATTGAGGAATGCTATAGGCTATATATCATCCCAGAAAATGTACGATTTCCGTGGGTTATATTTGTTTTTGTCTAGGGACGAATCCGAAGCGAAGCGAGAGTGAATGGCATAATTTATTACAATAATGATTAGTTAAAAATACGATATAATTATGTAGTCGGTTTATTAAATTACATTGCAATTTTAAAATACTTTTACATGCAGTAGTTCTAATATTTAACTTTAGACTTTACAAGAAATATTTTAACATAATATGATTTACAGAAATAAAATCCAGCAAAACCTTGTTTATTACTCTACACACGGAGCTCCACAAAACTTTATAAAAAGAAATAAACACAATTTTAAAAATAATACGAGTTTCAGTTAAGTCCGAGAAAGATTTATTGGCATACAATTTATTATATCAATTTGACGTGTTAACTTTATTATATTCTTTATTGCACTTAAAATATGATACAGAAAAAATAACAAAGTATTGTTAACTTTAAATATATTAAAGCATCCATTATTTTATTAAGGACACAAACACTTTCGAATACTACCTATTATCGACTGCCTCGGTGGTGTAGTGGCTAGCATGTACGGCTGCACAACCGGACGTCCTGGGTTCGAATCTCGGGTCGGACCAAATTTAGTTATTGAGCCTTTCTGTTTAGCAAGCCTCAGTAACAGCCCAGCGTTGGGAATTTGGTGGTGTTTCACCGCCGTGAATCGGTGCCAGCCGATACAAATTAAGCACACCGACTTTGAAAATATTTAATTAGGTAATTACACTAAATGAAAACTACCTATCAGTACTTTTACTATTTACTGTTTTTTTGAAGTTGGTTTTATTTATTTCTTTAAGTTTTTATTTTTCCACTTTTAGTGTAGACACAATACATAATAGTAAAATAAGAAAAAGTATTTTGAAAATTTAGTAGGTGAAATACCAATCATCCCCTATTTTCTACACTTAGGGGTGGATTCTTTTCAAATTTTAAATGGGACCAACTTTTAGATATACCCTATTAAATAAAAAAAGAATCATCGAAATCAGACTACACTGTAAAAAGTTATGTGTGGTCAAACATAAAAAAACTTAAAATATACGTGTCAAATTGAAAACCTCCTTCTTTTTTCGTCGGTTAGAAAAGGCGTTTAATGATTCCTATAGGTTTCGCACATTAAGGTCATGTTCAATAAATAAATAAATATATATATATATATATATATATATATATATATATATATATATATATATATATATATATATATATTTTAGGACATTAACACACAACACAATCTAGATCCATGGTAAGTCACGAGGCCTGTGTTATGGATACCAGATAGTTGATACACTACACATATATAAGTTTAAATACATACATATTATAAATATAAACACCCATGACTGGATACAAACATTCGTGCTTATCACACAAATAAATGCCTCCAGCGGGACTCGAACCCCCGACCGCTGGCACAGCTAGTAGGGTCACTACACACTGAGCCAAACGTGTCGTCACTAATATTACATTGTTTTTAAATTTTGTAATCCTACAATATTGATCTTATTTTTGAATATCATTGTCATGAGGTGTATCGTCTTTATTTTCCAATGACTGATGATGACTAAAAACCAAATAAAATAAACGCTTGTTATTTTTTTTTCAAGATAAGCTATTTTTAATAGTTTTTGCCTTATTTAGTATGTTACCTTGCTAAATAATATACAGTATCATCGTGATTTTATTCTAACCAGTTTTTGTATTTTTTCTCAGAAATGAGATATTTTTCTGCGGTCCTATATGTTGACCCGGATAACCAACTATGACCATACTAAATTTCATCAAAATCCCTCCAGTAGTTTTGCTGTGATGCGGTAACAGACAGACAGACAAACAGAAAGACAGACAGATAGACAGACAGACAAAAATTCTAAAAACTATAGATTCGGACTCTGTATCGATAATAATGTCTATTTCAATAAGATTTTCCAAAAAATATTTAATGTACAGATTCGGCTTAGTTACAATTTTATTATTTGTATAGATATCACCATTATTAAATAATAACAATTCAAAAATTATCTTCATAATTGCCAATTTCAAAAAAATATTTCTTATTCAAATAATACTTATTATTAAAGTTATTCACAAAAGGATCTGTGCGGTTTTCATTAGCCTCTCTCAAAATGTTTATATTTAGGTAAGCTTCTTTGAAAGGCTTGGGGCGTTTAACTTTTACAATTTTACGCGTTTTGCAGTTTTGCGGTACTATCAGATATTTGAAACGGTTTGTTTGATGGAAACTTGATTGCTTTGTGGCTTCACGTTTTGGATTCGTGACTTCATAATTTTATTATATTTTTTGTTTGGAAACTTTTAATACAAATTTTAGGTATCATTTTAACATGTAAATTAAATTTCCTAAATGATGTTCTTTAAATATTCTACTCCATATTAAAATTGTATTTTATCCGACATCAAAGCCTAATTAGGATTGAAAATCTGTACCCTTTTTAGGGTTCCGTACCTCCAAATTGAAAAAAAGGACCCTTACAAGATCACTTTCTTGTCCGTCTGTCTGTCCGTATATCACCATCGATTTTCTCAGGAACGGGTGAAACTAGAAAGTTGAAATTTAAACCAGATACTGAGGTCTATAGTCCCTATTATGTGTATAAAAGTCAACACGATAAAAATATATGAGCAAGTTTAGATTTTTTGCGAAAACTTGTAAGTACCAAAATTTACCTATTAAGTTGTATATTATTACAACTTTTTTGTTTTTTGGCATTTTCCCTTTATTTGTGCTATAAGACTTTGCTTTTAACCCAAATTGACAATTCTAGGTCAACCGGAAGTACTCTATAGGTTTTGGGTCGAAAACCTATATGGTAGTTCCCGTTGACCCTGAATCACGAAATTTGGTAAAAAGCAAGGTCTTGCTGCACAAATAAAGGAAAAGTTGCAAAAAAAATAATAAAGTAGAAAATTAAAGTTAAACAGATTTCCTACAAATTTGTACGGAACCCTCAGTGGGCAAGTCCGACTCGCACTTATCCGGATTTTTTTATCTCCAAATATTTTATTACAAATAACAAAAATATTTTCTTAATAAAGCTCTATTATATGCTTAGTGACTGAAAGACAACGCGGAGTCTAATCGCTGCATCTATGAACACGAAATTTTGCACCAGAGTTTTATAATAAGCACAATTGACGGCATTTGAAAATTCAGCCAGTAGAAGGGATAAATATTGGGAGAAAATCGATTTTTTTGGAAGCGGCATTGTATCTCCCATGACCATGATTGCTGTAAAGCATTTGAAGTGTCGGAAACCAAAAGTCAAAATAACACAACGAAAAAGTCCGAAAAGA
Organism: Brenthis ino; assembly: GCA_921882275.1. Taxonomy (NCBI): domain Eukaryota; kingdom Metazoa; phylum Arthropoda; class Insecta; order Lepidoptera; family Nymphalidae; genus Brenthis; species Brenthis ino. Next base: position 3,567,514 of record OV170232.1, read on the forward strand.
TAGTTTTATTTAAAATGTCAAATATTAAATTATATTAGGATTTTTAAACTTAAATATATGGAAATTGATGCTTGGCTTTAGTTTTTATTGCTGATTTGTTAGTGAAAAATATATGTATTTATGTTGCGTTGTGTACATCATCTTACTAAATTGGCAAATGACGTAGAGCTAAAATAAGTTACTTAGTACTTATTATTGTCAGATCAGAAGATATATTAAAAATTGTGAAAGAAAATTTGTATTATTTTCTTTGTTCACTTTATATTACATATTGAATAGATGTGACAAGTCGTGATTACGTTATAAATAGACAATGTTTTAATACTTATTATCCTATTTCAGACTAAGAAAAATCCAAAAAATCAAATATCATAAAATTGGTCCAGCCGTTCTTGAGTTATAAATGGTGTAACTAACACGACTTTGTATTATATATGTTAATAACTAGTGACTCACCTTCGGTTCGTCCCGATATGTTATATATCGTCGATATGTTATAACGGTTAGTATAGATTTCTCAGAGATGAGATATTTTGCCGCACTAAAAAGCATCCTATATAACCAGCATTCTTCATACTAAATTTCATCAAAATCTGTTCAGTGGTTTTCTCGTGATGCATTCCCAGAAATTCGACTTAGAATTTTATTATATGTATGAGTATTTATATATAAGATTTTATTTTTATTTTATTTTATTTATTTAGGTACAGAAACAGAAAACAAATTAAAAGAAATACATTTACGTATTAAAAACTAAAAATATCATTTTAAATTTGTTGTCCAATTATATCTGTACACAACATTCAAATAAAAACATATAATAATTATATAAACAAACTTAACCAGAAAGTGAATATTGCAGTACGTACGAGTCTGTGCATTTAAAGTTACATAAACAATATTAAAAAAGAAAATAATATTTACATTTCATGTGGAAAAAAAGACAAAGAAAAAAAAGATAAAGGAGAAGAAATAGAGAGGAAGCATATCCTTATTATCGAAAATCCAAAGTAAGAACTATAATTTATTTAATTTTTTCTTGAACTATAAAAAACTATTATTAAATATGTCGTATTCATCATTTAAACTATAGTATGTTTTACAAGATAAAGAATTTTACAGCAACTTCTAAATATGTTTTATGAAATATGAAAGAGCTTAAAATAATAAATCTTAATAGGACGTTATATTTAACCAGCAGAAGATTTGTGGTTGATTTATGTGACGGAAATCAGATAAAGCCATTAATTATTGACAATGGGTGCGGGTTTAACGAAGTTCCGATTTAGCGAATATACCCGTAAGTCGTAGTTCGTTCATGAATCTATGCTTTAGTTTGAAAGTCTGTTTAATTACTGTTTCATTTAGTTAGAAATATTTCAAAATGGTCATGTTTATTTATGTTTTTCATATTTAGTTATAATTTTTAATTGATTAAAAATATTGTTTAGAAAAATAATATTTGAAAGGCACCTTTAAAATTATTAAAGGATTACGAATTGTTTGATATATAATTATTTTAAGACAATCTATATAATTTTTTAAACTATAGACAATAAAGTGATAACATTTTATATATACTTTAGTTAAATACTCGTATACTACACTGTAAAAACAGTTTTTTTTGTGATGTCGTACTTTGGCTAAGATACGATGGGACTAGTCTGTCCTAAAAGGATAAAAGTCCCGAAATAAAAATAAAGTAGAAAAGAATGGTTATTTTGTTGTGGGAATTTATATTAGACCATCCTTGAGGTATGAATAACCTGGTGAAATAACTATCGATTAGGTTATGGTCCCATTTTATACCGATATAGTATACATACGTATGGGTGCGCGATTATTCTGCCATCTAGTTTTAAATATTGGTACCAAATTGTATTAAATATTCTGTAATTTTAAAACGACATCTTATATCTTATTTCTTTGGAAAATCTTATTGAAATAGACATTATTATCAATACAGAAGGAGAATTTATAGTTTTTAGACTTTTTGTCTGTCTGTCTGTCTATCTGTCTATGACCGCATCACGAGAAAACCACTGGACACATTTTGATGAAATTTAATATGATAATCGCTGGTTATCCGGGACAATATATGATACCTACTTTTTATTCCGGGAAAATATCTCATCTCTGAGACATCTATACTAAGCCTTAAAACTAACGTAACTATAGGGATGAACCTGAACAGAGCAAGGGTGAGTCGCTAGTTGTAAAGTAAGTGAGTAAAATCTATACAGATAAATAAAATTAAAGTGTCTGTTCGTAATGTCAAAATAACAGCGTTAAATGCATATTAAATTATTTACGGTACCTACTTATAAGAAAAACTTTTTTTTTCTGTCTGTCTGTTTGCTTCAGATAATCTTTTAAACTGCTGGACTGATTTTGACGGGACTTTCACTGGAAGATAGTTGATGTTATAGGGAGTAACATAATTTTATTGTAGAATAATAATTAGGGTTCCGATAAAAAAAAAAACGTACCTAGGGACGAACCCGAGCGAAGCGAGGGTGAGTCGCTAGTAGGATAATAAAATGTGATTTACAGTTTATAATTAATTATAGAATTTATTTTAATATATTTTTATAATGACATGATTTTTTTCATGTAAAATGGATTTTAGTTAATCACAGTAGCTTTTGTAATATTAGTTTATAATTTCCGCCGAATTTATGAAGATTAGTAAATAATTGACATAAGAAGGTTATAAAATATATGTCCTTGAGATTAATTATTATTTTATATAATTTTTGTGATTTAAATATAAATTATATTTGTAACAAGTAGTAAAATGATAATGCTATTGATGGATATCAAAGTAACGTGTCTTTTTAATCTTTATTTAAAGGTTTTTTTTTTAAATTTGAAAAGGGTTTGGTCACAAAGTAATCATGCCACCCCTATAGGAATAACTAAACGTAATGAATACAATTACCAATAATCAAGCTTATAAATAACATAAATTAAGTATTTTTATGTCTTAATCAAACTTGTACTACTTTATTTTTTTGATTGATTCTATACAGGATAGGCCATAAGTTTTGTGTAATGTTATTGTCGTTTCAGTTTTTGAATGGTAAGGTTGTTTGGTCAGATCGATGTCAGGAGTCTAAGAGAATTATAGGCCACACATCGATATACGTAGCCATAGCGATAAATGAAAATGCTTGATATCCGACTATCAATATTAGAGTAATGAAATAAATATACCTATATTAATAAAATTACAGCGAGCATACTCTCGACCTCTTTCTTTTGTTTCATTCGCGTATTCATGTATCTGTACCGAACTGACCCGGAACGTTTTGACGAGGGACTTTGAATGGGTCTGTTTGCGAAATAATCCCTGTGTGAGATTTGACACCTATTTGGTTTAGTATAATGTATTAAATTGTAATATTTTGATTTAATCGCTTTACTGAATTGATTGACTAAATTATATTTTAAATTATTATAATTACTAAATTATACATACAATTACTTATTATTGTTTTTATAAATAATTATATATTATTAAATTAAGTATTTTACTACCTTTTTCTCCGAAAGTGAATGAGTTTTTAAAGAAATAAGCTTCCCTTTCAATTTAGGAGGTAAAAAACAAAAACAATATGCTTATATAATTTCTACTTTTTCTTTAAAATGATTTTTTATAATATTATATATGTACATGTGAGTTCGACTCGTATTTTCCATATTTTTATTATATTATTTTGTTTTTATGTATATATGTACTCAACTAATTTAAGTATTCGATGTTTCAAATATTAAATATGAATTATATTATTATAATAATTAATTAATAATAATAATAATTATTATAATATTGTATTAATATATACTTATAAAACACAACATTTTATGGCAGACCACGCTAAGCTCAGAAGCTTTATATTTGGATATATCTTTTTATTTTGTCTGTCTGTTCATAATATAAATCAGACATCGCCCATTTTTGAGAACTCCTTAACAGTTTTAAGTATTATGAGAAAGTATTAACTCCTTAACAGATCATATAATACTATACTAGTACAGTACAGATATTTGGTAAAATAAAACGGTCGAAAAAAAGCTCGACAGCTTTTCATCAATTCATTAACTAAGTGGATCCAAAAATGCAAGTTGAGCTCTTTCTGCGTGCACTCATACTAAGCCATTTATTACTTTTAAAATATAACAGTTGGGAAAACCGTATGCGATAACTAGTTCAAATATAAATTATATATCCTAAAAACTGTAAACAAATAAAGAAAAAAACGAGTCTTTCAAATGAGTACAAAAGAGCTGTACAATACAATAAAAAAATGCTTGTTTGAATTATTCAAATACGTTCATCGCTTAGTGAGCAGTACTCGAATTTATTCCAACCTCGCTCCTGCTTTTGACACAGGCACTACCGTTTGACAAAGGTCAGGTCTACGTCACGACACATTTGATTTTAACCCAAGATATCTTTCATATTAAAATCGAATTTGGAGGTGAGAAAATGAGACTTAAGATATAGCACTTTTGGGTCTACGATAGTTCTCTTTTAAATAAAGTATAATATGGCTTTAGTTTCGTAAAAGATGATCTCTTAAGCATTAAAATATGGGTCGCGTCTTTGTTATTGTATTTACATTAAAATAATGTAGGGATATAGCAGATAGGTATCAGGACTGGAAGTTTATCATTTAGTATTATATTATAGTCAAAGCCAAAATCATTTAATTTAGTAAAACTCAGTATCTACTCGCCCAGCAGTGCTATGTAACTCTACAAATGTACTCTTGAAAATATTTGTCGTGGCATAACTCTTAAATTAAAATTTATATGTATATATTTGACGACACATTTAGCTCAGTGTGTAGTGGTACTTATTGTACCAGCGGTCGCGGGTTCGAGTCCCGCTGGGGACATTCATTTGTGTGATGAGCATGAATGTTTGTACTCCAGTCATGGGTGTTTATATTTATAATATGTATGTATTTAAAGTATTTTGCATTATTTATAGTATTTTGGAGATTACAAGTGATGCTGCAGCATTAAGTCAAGGCTACTATATCGTTGCAATGTTACTGAAGTAAGGGAGTACCAAGTTTCTAAAGGATTAGATCTATCGAAGTTGCTCATATCTTGTTACCGTCTAGAAAAGGACCGATGGACTGCAAACAGCTGAACGGATTTTCTGGATTTTTAGCTAAAAACAATTTCGATCAAGTCACCTTTCAAACAAAAAAAACTAAATTAAAATCGGTACATCCGTTTGGGTGCTACGATGCTACAGACAGACACACAGATGTACACTTTAATCTTATAACACGTGTTAAAAATACTAGAAGTAATGCTGGTGTAAAACTTATTGTAAAAGAATGTAAATATTCAAATCAAAATGTATGTAACTCACGAAGTGCGGTTTTGAATTTTATTTGGTTTTCCGCACATACCTGTTAGTTTTAGTTTGAATAAAGAATTGTATTCAGTCAGCGTGTGACTTATTTTAAAACTTCGTGTGTACCTAAATGTATGAATTTAATATTGAATTATTGTCCTTTTGATATAAATAACTCTAAATTGTTTTACTTAGCTAGTTTGTAAACGTTTATACTCTTCTTTGCTACTACTACTTAATACAAGAGTGCAAAAATATTGTTTTATTAGTTTACAATAAGCATAACTGCCCAATAAAAGTACAACTAAATCCGTATGAATTAGTTAAACTATCGCAAAAGTGACTATTAATCCAGTTACTGTACGACTAATTAATAATTATTTGTTCAGCTACTTTATTTTGTTTTTTTATTTTTATTTTAAACTAGCGACTCACGCTCGCTTCGCTCGGGTTCGTCCCTAGGTACGTATTTTTTATTGAACGAACACTAATTCTTTTTTAAAATAAAAGTAGCCTATGTCGCTCGCTATAATATTAGCTATCTTCCAGTGAAATTCCCGTCAAAATCAGCCCAGCCGTTTCAGAGATTATCCGGAACAAACAGACAGACAGATAAAAATAAAAAGAATATTTTTTTGACATTACAAACAGACACTTTAATCTTATTTATTTGTATAGATTTTGAGCTTCTGGATAAAAGATTATTTATTTGTAAGTTTTCATCTTCGATTATGTGACAGACTCGATTTCACTCTCTAACGTTATGTCTTCTTTTATTTTTTAACCCAGAACTCCCAATATCATTATTGCTTTATGTTATTTATGATTAAAAATATATAAAAATTTTTTTTTTTTCAATAATCAATAGCTGGAATAATAAAAATAATATTAATCATATAGTTAATATACAGTAACTGTATCAATAGGGTCAGCCAACTATCGCACAGCTAGTTTCTTAGTTCGTATATTTACATTGGAATTAAGGAAACAAATTTAAAAATATCATACAATTCTGGTCATGGAACTATACACATTACACATGCGTGAACAATTTTCCATGTTATTATATCTCAGCCACATATGATTTCACCCTTCCGGCGGTTATGTTATACAAAGCATGGCTGGTTCTGTCAAGTAGAAATCAATTTCTCGTTAAAAAATATTTTCTGAAACAAACCTCTGTTAAATGTTATGACAAACACAAAATATTTTAAGCTTTTCATTTAAAATATTATACTTTACAATTTCAATACATGTACAATTTTATCTCGCTCCATCGTAACGAATGTATGTATGTATATCGAAGATATTTATAATTCCGATATTAGATCAGTAAACGATTCCATATAGGTACGAGTACGATAGAATTTGGCACATTCATAAAAAGCCAATTACTTATATTATGTCAGATTCAAATCTATACATATAAAATTATTGAAATAAACATGATTATCGATACAGAGGCTGTATCTATAGTTTTTAGAATTTTGGTCTATCTGTCTGCGACCGCATCACGGAAAAATCACTAGAGATTTTGATGAAATTTTGTATGATGATAGTTGGTAAATGCATTTCCCAACGTTAAAAAAAAAAAAGGAGATGCCTTTAGCCACGTTACAATTCTGTACCAACCGGCACGAGTTTTATGGTAGGGGTGTCTTTGAATAATATAGTAGACGGTGCGTGAAGACGAGCTGTGGAATCAGACTACCGCAAGTTATAAGCATAATCCTTGAAAAAATCCATTCAATATTTTTTTGAAAGCAACTTTACACTAGAATCTAAAACTATCATCTGTTTGGAAGATCTGAAATTTAAATATTTTTTTATAATATATATATATATATATATATATATATATATATATATATATATATATATATATAAATTAAAAAAAAAATATTACTTCTAGATTTTGCACAATCATTTATTTTAACAGCTTTTAGTAGTATATACAATGTAGTGGTAAATTGTATAAAAATGGTTTGCGGTTCAATTCAATGCTTTCATTAAGTAGGCCTTTTAGTAACTACAGCAGCAAATAACTATAAATTACAATATATACATACATTATACATAATATACAATATACATAATAATAGAAAGGCTAGAAGGCAAGTTTTTTTAATACAGTGCATACATCGTGCCCGCCATATTAAAAGAAAGAGCGTGAGAAAACATATCTCTACACTCTTCTTACATAAAACGTTGTTCAGATATATTTACTCAAATTTTTATTCAGCAATATTTCAATAATAACTCTGGACTGGCATTGTTTTCTTACTCTATATTTAGAGTTCAATTCTCTCATGGGTTTTTAAATAGGTGGTGGAAAATATACCATATGTTTCATAAAAAAGGTTGAAGTTAAGAAAGTAGTACAACTATTTTAGGGGATCTTAAATTATTTATTTATTTATTATGTTATTCTATTTGACTACTTTTAGTGTGGTTGTTTAAATTCATGTGCTTATGTACTTAAAATATTAATTTATTTTATACTGAATCATCTAGACCGTTAAATTCGTATAAATACAGCATAAACGTTCCATAAACGATTTATGTATAGTGCTGTGCGTTGTAGGTTAGAACGGGAATCAGCTGAATAAGCAAATTTCTAGGGTCAAGTACTAGCATCACTTAATTTTATGAGTTATTTTTTTATGTAAATGAAAATAGGGGACTGAATATTGAATATATAACAAATACACAGGAACCTTGTATTATTTATGGTGTTTTTTTCTTTTTCTGATCAAAAATAATCAGTTATCCAAAAAAAACACCACATTTTATTTTTAAATAAAAAAATAAATAAAATATTAAATGTATTATAACTATAACTATTTTAAAAGATTTATAAGATGAAAACTTCTGCATGAACTTAATAATATTTTTTGTCCCATTGTCAATTATATTGTCTGTTTTATAGATCTTTCTACGAGATGGCAGTTTAACAAAAATATTTTTTATAATGAAAAACGGCTGTAGATCCTGGCGTCCTGGGTTCCAGTTTTGGGTCAGAATTGGGTAGTGTACGACCCGTACCTCTCCTCCTCCGTCTTGTGTGTGTGTTTTTTTTATTAATTATTAATTAATAAATGTATTTATTCATGATATTAATTAAATTTTATATATGATATTAATTGAATTTTGTATAATAATTATTACAGTAATGTAATTAATTTTATTATTGATATTATTTAATTTTCGATATAAATTATGTAAACGGACGTATCTTAATCGTAGTCTTTCCATTTTAAAAATACCCTTACGTAGGCTATACTTCTAACCGACCATATATTTGTGGTAAGCCTGCATATATACGGCAGTGCCAGGATATGCCACATTATATATGTCAAAATAATCCACCTAGAAAAAATACAATAACTTATTAATATTCAACAAAAAAAATATTCCAGTGAACATTTAAAAAAATATATACATTTTAATGTAGTTCGCAACCCTTGTTATTTCGTTACACGCAACAATTCTGCTTCGTGTAAATTAGAACGACTTCAGAGGGAATGAGAAATGCAATTAGCATTGCATGAGTGGAATACGTCACTAACATATTTGATTTTTGCAATTTTCATACTTAATTCAGCTAACTATATTTATCTTGGTAAAGATCATAATTGAAACAAATTAAACTCATACATGCGTTTGCTATTATTATACAATTTTATTTTTCCAAAGTACCATTTTTCCCACCAAGTGGAAAAGATAAGCCTATATTTTTTAAAACCGTCCTTATTTTTCTAATTCGCGGGATCCTTAATATTTCTCGAGATAATAAATTATTTTTCCTATTAAAATCAGTCAGCTGGACAGCCGTGAAACCATAATTATTTACGAAATCTATATTTCCATGGTAAACTTCGAGGCCTGTGTTATGGATACTAGATATACTACACATATATTACTTTAAATACATACATATTATAAATATAAACACCCATGACTAGAGTATAAACATTCGTGCTCAACACAAATGAATGCCCCCAGCGGGACTCGAACCCGCGACCGCTGGCACAGTAAGTAGGATCGCTATAAACTGAGTCAAACGTGAATCGAAATCGAAAATCGAAATATGAGGTAAATGCTTTAGTGTAATTAATTTGAACATCCAAAAATAACAACTGTTTGCTTATAGTTTTAAGATTTCACTTGTGTCGGCAGTCCTCATGACTGCTTTTTTATTAAATTACTAACATTTCTCGCGGCTCAGATCGTGTTATTTAATTTTGTAGAACTATTCCACTCTCGTAAATCGTAGTGTAATGTAAGATAGCTTATAATCTTTCTCAACAAATAGGTTATAAAAGGCAAAAAGAATTTTTCTAACTGAACAAGTAGATTTAGAGTTCCATTTCGTATGTTAGTATAGATCCCAAAAGTACGAGTACGTTTATTTTTCAGTATCAAAAGTAGTTAATCCCTCTATTCGGCTGCGAAAAACTCTATCTATAAATCTATACTTATATTATAAAGAGGTAAAGTTTGTGAGATTGTGAGTTTGTGACATTGTAGGGGTTAATCTCTGATTTACTTAACCGATTTAGATGAGTTTTGGTATGAAGATAGTTTGAAACCCTGGGAAGGACATAGGATAGTTTTAATCCCGGAAATCATCCCTTAAGGGGTAAAATAGGTATTAAAATTTGTATGGTAAATCAAGCTAGGGGCGAGGGCGGCCCGGGGGAGAAGCCAACTCCTACCGGGCGCGTCCCCAGGTGGCGGATAGGGGAATGCCACCCGAATCCGGCGCGGACCAAATGGCTTGGGTGGGGCCGCTCGTCTAGGCCTCGAGCCGAAGACGTTGCGGCCACCGGTGGTGGGACCGTTTGGTCCCACAACCGGATGATGGGTGCCGGTTGCGGGACTGTGGTCGCAGGCCCGCATCCGGCGGAGGAGTAGGCCGCGGCGGGAGAGGAGTGCCGGTATTTCGGTGCGCCGTTCTCCCTACCTTCCGCGGCCTAGACGGGGCCGCCACCGTTTGATGGCGGACGCGGTGGGGCTGCAGGGGAAGAGGAGTGTCGGTGTTTCGTTGCCGCTCTCCCTGTCCTCTGCAGCCGATTGGAGGTGGCCCACTTCGGTGGGCGGTGGTTAGGTTTAATGGGGCTGCTCCGGGTACCTCTCTGGCGTAGCAGAGTTGACTGTGGAGCAGCCCCATTGGTTTGGTGGTCTGCCTTTTTAGGCAGACCTGCCGCCGGGGCGCCATAGTAGTAATGCGCAAGCGATCCTGCGGCGTCCCATTAAGGCGGAGGGGAGGGGAATGTCGGGTTTTAGTGGGTAGTATCGGCTCTTCTAGACGGTGAGCCCCACATCACCACCTGGGGGATCAGGTGGTATGCGTAAATGCATTTCCCGACATAAAAAAAAAAAAAAGGGCGAGGGCGAGTCGCTAGTTTTATTATAATTTAGTAATAATTCCCCTACTTAAAATCAAAACAGTAGTCAAAGTACAAATCTAATAGGTTCTATAATATTTTTTAAGAAAAAAATTATTTCGATTCTAAGATCACTAGATAATATATATGCACTTTTGACATTTGATAGTATCTTTTTTTGAATTTATATGGGACCATCCTTTAGGTAAAATGTACGGTTCCCGTGGGATATTATATTTGTTTTTTTTCTAGGAGCGAACCCGAGCGAAGCAAGGGCGAGTCGCTAGTATCTAATAAATATATAAGTCCACCTTTGCTTCTAAAACAACAACAATCCTTATTATTGGTAAAAACATTTAATAGTTTATCAGATAACTATTCGCAAGTGGCAGTTCTGCTAAGTACTTATAGTTATCAATCGAAATGAAATACAAGTACTTCGAGCCAACTGACCGGATTTCGATTATAAGCTCTTTGCTATTCTACTTCAAATTGAAACTCAGCGTTATGACATAAACAATTCATCACTTTGATGAAGATTTAATATTCATTACTATGGGTTTTCTGTTACTTCCAACGGAATTAGGACAAAAAATTAATATATCTATGATATGTAAGAATTTAGAACGATTTTTAGAAGAATACGATCTACCTTCATCTTAATTGTCTTGTAAACATATTATACAACGATTCGATTTTTTATGATATACATTTTTTAATACTACAAGAGTCATCAAGTTCTGAATCGAGCACGCTATTTACTTTTTACTTTATAATATTTTATTAATAACTTCATAATTTATATATGACCCTTCTATCTATGCATTAAAAAAAATATAACGATCCATACATGGTGATATACTTTAATATAGAAAAAACTAACATCACCTTCCACCTTTTTTTAAGTCGCCAAAATACAGTAACTATGATGCAGTATGGGTATTATATATATATATACATATATTATATATATATATATATATATATATATAAACTTTGAACTCCATTTTAAGCATATTCCATCTATGAAGGAGGATGAGCTTTGGCATAGTTGAAGGTTATATAGAAAAGGACTGCAGAAAGCTAAAATTTACTGACTTTCTTTTACCCGCGAATCCGCTCGCATATTTCATTTATATATAATTACTTCAGTACTAAAAGATGTAGCATGATATTAGGTAACCTTCATCAATATTATACGAGTATGTACATAATATAAAGATGAAAAGTTTGTTTGTCTGTACGTGCAAATCCTTGAACTATGGGCCCGTTTCAAAATTATTTTGGATTTTATAGGCTATCTGTATAACTTTGAAAAAAGACTCAATATCGATCAAACTTAATGAATTATGGTTGATTTTCAACCGCGAGACGATCACTAGTTAATATGAAACCAAAAACACATCTTAATATTATATATGTCAAAAATAGCCAAACTGTAACATAAACAAAACTGGTGGAAGTCATTTCATTAGCGTAGGCGGCAATCTGCCTACATTGAGACGGACAAATGGCCTGTTACTACTTCCACTTCTACGAAGAAAGAAAGTATTAATCAGGGGGATTTTCGTAGCAAGGAAGAGGCCTATTCTTGGTCCCATAATCCGTTTGTATCAGATAGAGTTGAATTCGTCGACCTAAATTGGGCCTTTCGAGGATTGACGAACGTTCCAGTTTATGTTTTCGTGATTCGTTTCCGTACGATAAAACAAGTTAGCGATATTCGTGTTACGGAATGGCCACCGTTAAGGGATGCTAAGCTTACTTCTTCCTTTTCCTGTTAAATATGCAGACTGTTCTGATTTTTATGGTGATTGTTCGTGTCATATATTTTAGAAGCCAGATATTGTTCATAAAACATCGATATAACATGCGCAGGTTTTTTTTAAATTAAACTAAATGCTTACTGTAAATAAATATTGTGAGATTTTTAATAAATAAAAATGTTACATAAGAACTAAAATATGATACTAATACTAGCAGAGCCCGCGGCTACCCCTGCATTCAATCTACGAAAAAATCTCTTTGGCTTAATGTTATACAGCGACTCACGCTCGCTTCGCTCGGGTCCGTTGCTATGTATTTATATAATATAGTTCATACAAAAATACTAAAATTATGATTATAAAATGGGGGTGGGAGTAGGAGGGTGGTATATACTTTACGATCTATACTTATACCTACGAAATATACGAAAAAAATCATTAAAGTCGGTCGAGTTCTTTCGGAGTAGTGCGACCACAAGCGCCGTGACATACGTGAGATACTTTAATATTTATATATATACAGGGTGTCCAGTAAATCAAAAAAACAAAATGTATTAAAATCCATATTAATATTATATACATAAAAGGTAAACCACTTAATGTTGATAAAACGTAACTTATTATAGCTACTTCTTTCTATGCTCTAATGTTTGCCAAAATACGAATAGTCGGAGCATTCTTAGATAATAAAAAAAACTTACTTTAAAATTTATAAACCTAGTAAAATAAGTTTAAACAGAGCACAGTAAACGAATCCTGAAAAACATTTCAAGAGTTAGATCTAAACCATATATTTATCTGTCAGGTCATCTTGCTGATCTTTTTGCTCGCTTAAAATAAAACCTTAGTGTGTGGCAATCTTATAAAGTACCACTATAATGTTACAAGAAAATATATTAGTTATACGGTGATATTTATTTATTTCTAGAGTTATAATAAAATTTGCAATATTTTATTAACTTATTTTCATATAATGTGCTACTCACGTTTTAACATTTAGTATAGATTTCTCAGAAATGAGATATTTTTCCGCACTAAAAAGTATCCTATATGTTGCCGGATAGCCAGCTATCATCATACAAAATTTCATTAAAATCTATCCCGTGATGCGGTTACAGGCAGACAGAGAAATTTAAAAAAAAAATATAGATTCGGCCTCTGTATCGATGATATTGACTATTTCAATAAGATTTTCCAAAAAATATTTAATGTACAGATTCGACTCACTTGGAATTTTATTATATGTATAGATAGCTCTTAAATGTTATTTTGTGCTATTTTATTGTATTTTCCCCTTATGATAAAGACGTAAAGATTAAAGAATAAATAGTTACTCGTAAAATTATATTCTATTTTAACAAGAAATTCTGCATTCTTATAAACATTTTAGTAATACCATTCCTCGAAAAAAAACTATTAATGAAGGCAACCATACAGAAAAGTACGGATAAGAATGTAAAAAGGTCAAGCTAAATTGCTTGCATAAGGTGTTTCTAAATAGCCTATAAACAACGTCGTTTAAACTGTTTTTTTGGACTTTCGCTTGGCACAAGCGGGCAATGGGAGAGCCAATTTATTATCTTGCAGCCAAACCACTGTATATCTAAACTACTATTTCCCTCTCGAAATTTCCTGCTATTTGTCGGCCTAAACAATCATTTGTATCAATTTGGTGAAGCTGATACCAAATCAATGAATTCGCTGTGGGGGCATAACTATTATTTATTGGTGCTTTGAGGCAATTTACCTAGAGTTTAACGAGCTTTAATGTAAAATATATATTCTAATTAGCTGTGTTAAATAATTTTCTGTGTTAAGATACTTAATTAAGTGCTGATTGTAGTTTATCGCCCATATAATTAATTAAAATTAATTGTTATTAATTTATTCATAAAATTATTAACTTGATATTATGAACATTTAATACTTTCTTAGATTTACGCGAATATATGAAGTTTTAAAATAAAACTATCTTTTTGGATTATTTTTTGGATTTATTGTGATTTTTGGTTCCTGACGTTTTGATTGCTTTACAGTAATCATGGTCTTACTTTTACATTAATACTAAGGTTAAGGTAAGACGTCTCAAAGGCTTTATATACTTCTTACAGATAGTCTTACTTGTTACAGACTTAGTCTCTACCGTGAACCAAAAATCAAAATAAATCCGCGAAATAATCCGAAAAGACAGTTTTATTTTAATATGAACATCTAATAAATAGAATACATGTGTTGGTTTGCGTTTTATAAAAACTTTCTTCGAGACTTGTCTGAGCAAAGCTAAAGTGGGTCACAAGATTATATGACCTAGACAGTAAAGCTATTTACTCGACATTGTATACGTCCTACTAATAATTATTATGTACAATAAATTTGTGAGGATGGATAGATGGATGAGGATGAATGGATGTTTGTTACTCTTTCACGCAAAAACTACTGAACAGATTTTGATGACACTACAGTAGTATAGCTTATATGTACAGCGGAGTAACACCTAAGCTATATTTTTAAAGATACAGTAATACATAATTGAACTAAAAAATATATTCAAATCTCACGTCCATCATGACCAAAACTTGTCTTACGATGAAGGAAAACATCATGAAGAAATCTGCATGTCTGAAAGAATCTAGCAAGTTTACGAAATACATGGGAAATCCGCCAACACGCACTTGGCCACCGTGTCGGACTGTGGCCTGATCCCCTTTATTGAAGGTCTCTTAATTTATTATTAGATTAAATCTGTAATTTTTTTCGCTAATAGAAAGCTGGACTACGACTCGTATGAGGGAACATCACTATTATTTTTCATAGACGTAAGTACCTACTACTTAAAAGCAGTGAAGCCTATGAATTAATTATATATTAGCAATACAATTAATGTAAAAGTAAGTTTATTAGTTATTTGGTTTCTCTTGCTTGTTTTTTCATACAACAATAGAGTAAAAGCTACTTTGCGTATATCCATACTAATATTATAAATGTGAAAATGTGTTTGTTTGTTTGTTTGTTTGTTTGTTTATTTCTTTGTTTTTCCTTCTCTTTCGTAGAAACGAGATGACTTGATTTTTTTGTGTGGAGATAGTTGGAGGGCTGGAGAGTGACATAGGCTACTTTTTACCATGGGAGATTATTTCATTTCCACGGAAAATACGTTGAAATATAACCCAAAATTATTTATGATCAGAATTACTTGAAACTTGGTATAAATGTTCTTCAATAAATACGTGTTTAAGCATTTTTCAAAATTCATCCCATAAGGGGGTAAAATAATCGATGAAAGTTTGTATAGAACCTACATTTTTAGAGATTTTTGTAGCTTTGCGCGAGCGAAGCCGCGGTTTCTGCTAGTATAGTTATAAGACTGACTGGGTAAGAACTAATAACACATATATTTTTATGCCGCTTCGTTAAATCGTTACCGAAGATATAAGCACATATTTTTCAAAAAGTTAGAGTACTAAAATATAATTTCAATAATTTTAAACCCAATGACGTTGTCAACTTGTGTCTAACTAGCCCTTTTTCTATCAAAGAGATTGCGAATTGGTTTCAGTTTCGAAGTCTATTTTAGGATGTTCTAGTTTCATTCCATTAAATATTTATTACAATGTAGTACACGAAAATACTTTTAAGTATAGAGATATGATCCTAACTTAAGCGCTTAGTTTAATGGTATCTATATTTATCCTTTCTAATATCATAAATGTTATTATATAAAGTAAAACCTTGTTGGAGTTATATAACAAAAATAGGCTGATCTGACCGGGAAAGTATAAATAACCTTTATATATACGTATACAGTACCAGTACTCGTATTGTTGTGATTTATTTGTAAATCAGGCTTCTATTATAAATGTGAACATTTGTATGTGTGTATGTGTGTTGCATCTGACAATACGTTTGGCTCAGTTTTCAGTGACCCTAGCTATGTCAACGGTCGCGGATTCGAGTCCCCCTGAGGGGATTCATTTGTGTGATGAGCACGAATGCTTATTGAATTACTCCAGTCATGGGTGTTTATATTTATAATATGTATGTATTTAAAATTTTATATGTGTAGTGTATCAACTATCTGGTATCCATAACACAAGCCCCATAGCTTATGTCCCAATAAATTTATTTATTTTATTTATCTGTATGCTGAAATTGCTTGATGGATTTGGATGAAATTTAATACACAAATAGATTTTGATTTGGAGTAACACAAACTGTTTGGTACCTAGGGACGAGACGAGTTCTAAGTAGTGAAATAATTTCAAGGTACGTCCTTTACGCAAGGGTGACCCTGCCTATGAAGAAAAATCAATTCATACATAGACATAGAAGTTAACCTTAAAAAGTAGCATAAAACTTCTAACGAGCATGATATAAATTTTCAGTAAACAAAAATCTTTTATTTTGCTTTTCGTTTTTTAACTTTTAAAACGACCTTTGTTCTGCAACTTGGATGGTTAGGGAATATGGACAGAAGTTTGAGAACTATATTCAATGTTACCAACGTTGAAAATTGCTACTTAAAATGGATTTTATTACTTTTAGATGCAGACATAAGGTTGAGAGTTGAACTATAATAGAATTGCTTAAATAAGTACTAAGTGGAACCAATAAAAAGTTAGATGAGTCGTAAGTGTCGGCTGTGACTGTTAAGCAGAAACTAATGATTGTTAAGTATTTCTTTAGGTCCCACTTTCAGAAAGTTTTACAAAGATGCTGCTTTCAGATTTTCTTATGCAGCACTGAACTTTATATTTCATAACTAGTGCCTCCCCCATGCTCGCCTCGGGTTCGTACCTAGCTATATTTTAACGTTTAGTTTATGTAGATTTTTCAGAGATAAGATATTTTCCTACAGTAAAAAGTATTGACTCGGATAACCAACTACCATCATAATAAATTTCATCAAAATCTGTCCAGTGGTTTTCTCGTGATGCGGTCACAGACAGACAAACAGACAAAAATTCTAAAAACCACAAATTCGGCCTCTATCGATAATAATGACTATTTCAATAAGATTTTTCAAAAAAATATTTAATGTATAGATTCGGCTTAATTACAATTTTATTATATGTATATTGATAAACAGATCCCATATTAAAACAGTTTTTAAATATCTTACTTATATCCTAAATAGTAATGATCTACTATTAGAAGTAAATCAGATGTTCGAATATCTTATCCTACTATACTTTAGATAGCGTTTTAAATATTAATTTAAAAAAAAAACTATTTTTTCGGATTTTTTCGCGGATTTATTTTGATTTTTGGTTCTCGACGTTTCCAATGCTTTACAGCAATCATGGTCACGGGAGAGTCTAAGGTATTAGATGATAGAAGATTCGCGTAAATCTAAGAAAATATTAATTTATTTATTTTCCTATTTTTTTAATGTCTTCTTTTTGTTCTTTGTCTACTTCGTCTTAAAATTTTGATTAACAAAATGACATTTAATTCTGTTGCTTTATTACTTACATGGAACGATAATGTGATCAAATGTTTACCCGTCGTCGGTGTAAAGAGGACCTATCCTTTAATGCATAAATCAGACAATGGCCTCGGCGTCAGGGCAGATTGTTCGTGGAATTGAATTTCAAAGACGGACTTTGTAATCTAAGGCGCTTGTTAAAAGAGAGTTTGCTTCTAACCACTAATTTAGTTTTGTCTTGTTTTGAACTGGACTACACCGTAATAATAGTAGTGTGTTGTATTGTAAAACAATAATGTCTTCCTGGTCGATTTTTGGATATGGCCAATCTCACCTTCTCTCACCAAACTAGCCCTATACTTCAAAGGAATTATAGGGCAAGAGTTCACATACGTAGTCGTCTCTATCTTTATATATATAATTCTTCTGTGAGTGTGTATGTCACTGAACTTCTCTCAAACGACTGGACCGATTTTGATGAAATTTTTTGTGTGTGTTCAAGGGGATCTGGGAATGGTTTAGATTCACAATTTGAATAATAATTTTCATCAAAAAAATTATTAAAAAAAGTTTGAAATTTTCAAATTAAAGACGTGTAGACAGGACAACGTCTGTCGGGTCCGCTAGTTAACTTATATAGTCCGATAGAGTGACCGATGACTTTACATACTCAGCGAGATAAAAGGATGTTTAATGTCCCCAGCGGGACTTGAACCCGCGACCGCTAATAGAGCAAGTAGGGTCTCTAGAAAATATATATACTTTTAAAATTTTCTAAATTTCCAACAAACAGCTATATTCATAAGAATGATTTAACCCTTAACTTCGAAGTAGCTTTTCCAATATCACGTCACTAGTGAACTGTGAGTCAAAGGGGAATCAAGAATGAAGACTTACTGCTGTTACTCAACACTTATAAGAATATATTGCTTATATCACAACTTTACCTTAGCTTTATGAATATCAGAAATGCAATTCTTTGCGTAGAATGCAATATTGTAAAGGAATTTTACAATGAAGGAGAACTTTTTGTAGTAAAAAAATCGAATATTTTAGTCATTTTTTACCTGACTCTGTGAACATTTATATTTATATACTTTTATATTATATAGGTATTTTATTTATGATCTCATAATGAAATAATTAGATATTTTCCTGTTCTTTTATCCTTTAGATATACATATTATTTATTGTTCCAACACATGTTATTGCCATTTTTAATTAAATCGCTATATAAAATCTTCTTTGCCTAACCTTATAATTTCCGAACCAATTATGTTTCTGTCTTAATCTATATATCTGTACATCAAAAATTTTTTGGAAAAACTAATTGAAATAATTATTATTATCGATACAGAGGCAGAATCTATAGTTTTTTGATTTTTCTGTCTGTCTGTCTGCATGGGAACGCATCACTAGAAAATAACTGGACACATTTTGATGAAAATAATAATGATAACTGTTTATCCAGGTCAAAATATTAGATACTTTTTACTGCGGCAAAATATCTCATCTCTGAGAAATCTATATTAAACGCTAAAACGTAACTAGGGACGAACACGAGTGGAGCGAGGGCGAGACGCTAGTATCAAATATATACCAACCATGTACCAACATATAGCGCTAGGTCCGGTAAATATGGGCAGATGTCATTACTAATAATTGCTCTACAATGAAAGAAATACCATTAAATAACAGTAATTAAGATAATTTTATCTTTTATAAAATTTCTTAGTTTTAACGATAATATCGTTAAAACTTTTTGAAATATGTTCAATTAAACATATTGTAATCATATAGAAAATCTATCATATGTATGTATGTATATAAAAAATATACGCTATTTTGATTTGCACCACAACATGGAACATGATTTTTACAATGACATTGAGTAGTCGAAAATTACAATAAAACATCATTTTAGTAGCTGAAATAAAAAAACAAGGTAGTAGGTATATATTATTTTGTGACATGTTCCTACATATGCGAAAGACTTTCAGACAAATTGCCATCGGGGTATTGTCAGTAAATAAATGTATTTACCAATGTGTGAACCGTGATATATGGGCAGGATTATCCAAGCAGTAAAAATAAACAAAAAATAATAAAAAATAATGATTTAATGTTCAATCTAAATAAATATTTAGATCATCTTTAAAAAATAATTTACAAAAATTAAAAAAAAATATATGATTGCGTAAAAAGCGAACTTAAGAGATGAGAACATGTTGATGAAGGAATATAGTATTATGTAGTCAGAGGCATATTATACATACACACGCAGCTTGTAGAAAGTATATACATAATACGTTGGCTTACTATTACAAGGTTCTATGTTAATTTTAATGAAGTTTAGTAATTTTTACATAAAACTTCGTTAATTTGGTATCGTAAAAAAAACAACATAGAACTATGTAAAATTGATTATTTTGTAGTTATAGTGCCGCTATCTAGTGCTTTGTTTTTGCAAAACTGTAGCTAATGACACATAGAACCTTGTAGCATTAATAAATAAATAAGTACTAAAATTGTAACATAGAACCTTGTAATAGTGAGCCAACATGTATGTCTCCTACTGCAATAATAGCGGTTTTATATCGTGAGGCCAGTTCGGTTTCGGCCTTTTTGATTTTCTTACATGTGCACTAAAATTTGACAAAGGTTTTGAGATGTTTTTCTTTTAACACCATACCCGTAGGTCGTATCAACAAGTCAGACCTTTACACGTTTTAGTCAATATCATATAAAAACTACTGAACTGATTTTGAAGAAATCTTTTTACTATTCGTTAGTTGAAATAAATGTGAGCAAATAAAAAGTAAAGAATAATCACGATCTGTTTACTAGTTTCGAAGAAATGCGTGGACAAACATACATACATACGTATGTATATATGTACCTACATACACCTATAAAATTTTGTACATTTGCTTGGAAGCCCTAATAGATTATCACAAGTGAATATTTTGCAGTTTTAAATACATACCTGTCGAATTGATTGGATCCTTTTTTTTTTGATGTCAGTCCTTTATTATTTGAGTTCATGTAGTTATTTCCATGATGTTAAAGCCCAAATCACCATTGATATTTACTAAGCCAAGCTACTATTATTGTTTATTATTATGATTACTTAAATCGTATGTCCGTTTGTACCGAAAAAAATGGATTATCAATAAAAATGGAACATTATTGATATGGGTTATTTTTTATCTAGAATTGAAGAAGAGAGAAGAAAAATTTATCAGACATATAGAGAATATAAGGGAGACTTTCAATGATTTCTATAGATGGAGGGTGGGACTCCCACCAATGGGACGTGGGATTTTAATGTCACGGTAGAAAATACTTGTCACTCCCACCGTGACAAGTATTTTGTATCTATAACACGCGATTGAAACTGCAGTAAAAAGCTAGTCTCCAAAAAGTCTGTATAAATATACGTCCAATAAAATATTCTATAGAGCAATCAAATCGCTTATTTGGTCGAATCAACAAGTAGGCACTGAGAGAGAAGGAACAAAACGTTACTAAATGAAGCGTAAAATAGTGTTCCTTGCAGAGATTAGTTCTTTTATCGCGCGTCCCGGACAGGGGAAATCACTGGGAAATTGCTTTGCACTTGTATTCAGGAATCTCAGATATGAACTCTGATATCAACCATATCTAAATGAAAACGATTTTACAATGAATAGGTACTTATTATTTGGAAGATTTTTAGTTTAATATTTTCATTTGTTAACTTAATCCTAGTAAATTTGTAATCTCGTAAGTATATACGAAATTAGTTTCATCAAGATAGGTTTATTTTACCGATATTTATGAAGATAAAAATAATTTTACTTAAAATGTTTAGCATATTATATAGGTACTAGGTAGAAGTACTCATCCTCACTCCACTCGGGTTCGTCCTAGTTAAAGAGAAAAATTATACGAAATGTACGCAGAAAGGCAGCATAACACTAGTGAACGGTTTAGAGACAAAGTTAAATCATTTTCCAAATTATTTAAAAAGGATTGCGAAATGGCAAAGTCTCATTATCTGAGTAACAAGATAGAAAATAGTGGTAATAAAATTAAAGCTACATGGAAAATAATTAACGAGGAAACTGGAAAGAGTAAAACTCTAAACAATAGCTTTAAATTAAATATAGATAATAAATACATTAGTTCTGACTCTGAGGTAGCCGCCGCGTTTGAAACCTTTTTTACCGACATACCAGTTTCCACTACTAGGTCTCTGAACTCTTCACCTGCCACTGCGATCAAATTATTGGAACAAAATGTGGAAGAATGCAATATTAGCTTTAAGTTCGAAAATATAAATGCACAACAAATTATAAATGTATTTAAATTACTGAATGTTAAAAAAACAAAAGATCTTTGGGGAATTTCTGTTAGCATCCTTAAACCACTTATTGATGTTGTTGCATCTGACTTAGCATTAATATTTAATAAGTGTGTAGAATCTGGTGTGTTTCCTGACTTAATGAAACTTAGTAAAATTATTCCTTTGTTTAAATCGGGTTGTACCTCTGATGCCACTAATTTTAGGCCTATTTCAATATTACCTACATTTAGTAAAATCTTTGAAAAAATAATGTTAACTCAAATTACGAAACATTTTTATAATAATGAACTATTACATGTAAAGCAATACGGTTTCACTCGCGGTCGTTCAACAGCCGATGCTGGAGTCGCGTTACTTCTAAATATATTTGAGGCCTGGGATGAGTCACGTGATGCACTTGGCATTTTCTGTGATTTGTCCAAGGCATTTGATTGCGTTCATCATGAAACGTTGGTCAGAAAATTACACCACTACGGAATTAGAGATAAGGCTCTGGATTTACTTAGATCATATTTGAATGAAAGAATCCAGAGGGTAGACGTGAATGG
The DNA here is from genome assembly GCA_921882275.1 of Brenthis ino. Classification (NCBI taxonomy): domain Eukaryota; kingdom Metazoa; phylum Arthropoda; class Insecta; order Lepidoptera; family Nymphalidae; genus Brenthis; species Brenthis ino. The sequence continues at coordinate 3,590,368 of OV170232.1, forward strand.
AAAGCGTTCCCCTGGATCAGTTGTTGAAATGGGTGTACCACAAGGTTCAATTTTGGGTCCTTTTTTGTTCCTCATTTATATAAATGACCTACCATACCTCGTAAAGGATGACCACGGGATAGTTTTGTTTGCTGATGATACATCTTTAGTTTTTAAAGTTAACAGACGACAAGCAGTAATTGACGATGTGAACATTGCTTTATCCAAAGTGGTACAATGGTTTAATGTCAACAACCTTTTACTAAACGAGAAAAAAAACAAAATGTGTAAAATTCACTTTACCAAATGTTAAAAGTGTAAAAACCAATGTACGACTGAATAATGAGGAACTAGATCTAGCTGATACCACTGTATTTCTAGGCATTACATTAGATGCCAAACTCCAATGGGGCCCTCATATTTCTCAATTATCGAATAAGCTCAGTTCTGCAGCCTACGCGGTTAAGAAAATACGTCAATTAACAAATGTAACGACAGCTAAGTTAGTATACTTTAGCTGTTTTCACAGCATTATGTCATATGGTATTTTACTATGGGGTAATGCTGCTGATATTGACACAATTTTTGTGCTGCAGAAAAGGGCTGTTCGAGCTATATATAATTTAGGCCCAAGAGAATCTTTGCGGAATAAGTTTAAAGAAATTAAAATAATGACTGTACACTGCCAATACATCTATCAAAATCTAATATATGTACATAAAAATATTGATAAATTCAAGAAATATAGTGACCTGCATAATGTAAACACTAGAAATAAAAATAAGCTAGTTCAGCCCACCACTAGGCTCCATAAAATTGGTAATTCCTTTATTGGTAATAGTATTCGCTTTTACAATAAACTACCAGATGATACTTTAAAACTGTCAATAAATAAATTTAAAATTTACATTAAAAGACAATTAATAAATAAATCCTATTATAATGTAAAGGATTATTTAAGTGATAAAAAAGCTTGGGAATGAATTGCTCTTTATACTGAAGTAAGGATGTTTGTGAAACAATGATCACAATAAAAAAAAATGTTACTTGGCTGAGTTTCTTGTGGGTTCTTCTCAGACCAGGGCGCGTTACGAACCCTCGTAGCTTTAGTTTAAGTCTTCTAATTGACGTACACAAGTGATCATTGAATTGATACAATGTGTAAAAAAAAGTAAAAAAAAAAAATAAAAAATAAAAAAATAAAATAAATAAGTACGTTTTAACGCTTAGTATAGATTTCTCAGAAATGAGATATTATCCAGCAGTAAAAAGTATTCTTTATGTTGACCCGGATAACCAGCTATGATTATACCAAATTTCATCAAATTCTGTTAGGTGGTTTTCTCGTGAAGCGTTCCCAGATAGACAGACACACAAAAACAGAGACAAAAATTCTAAAAACTATAGATTCGGCCTCTGTATCGATAATAATGTCTATTTCAATAAGATCTTCCAAAAAAATATTTAATGTACAGATTCGACTAAATTAGAATTTTATTGTATGTATAGACATACGATATTTTAAAGTAAAAGCAAGTCCATTGGGATAACTATAGCAAAATTTATGTAGTACAATGTTAATAGTATGGAATTTTAATTATAATAAAAATCAAAGACAGTTAGCAGCAGCAGCAGTTAGTAAAGTTTTGTACTATATTTTTTATGAATAATTAGGAAAATTTGCAATAGCACATATTCTTTAAAAATCGACTACCTATTATGGTTCAAATGTCACTGTCATTAAAATCCAAATAGGTACAAGGGGTTTGCTGAAATTTTGTACTAAGCTAAAACTGGTTCTATTCATATGACACAAGGGTATCGAGTGACACTGTTGAAAATTGATTCAATTCGATACCTATTCGTTCATATGTACTCGTCGCTTACAGTTTTTGATAAATTCTAAAATTTTCACAGTGAATTCTGGTAATTTTATTTTTTAATATCAATATTATAATTTATACTTGTGGTGAGTCATTGATAATTATTCATCGAAATATTTACTTTGCAGGGCAAGGAAATGAAGAGAATAATCTTATTCAAATGAATATCTACTGTACCATACTGCCACCAAAGTGTATTGTGTACACCACTATTTATATTATGTTTAATTAAAAAGGCAATGGCTAAGGCTCAGTTATAACGCGCTTGCTTTGTAAACCAAGTAAAGCGGATTCAATTTCCGAGTCTTGCAAGCGTGATATTTTCATTTGCGAATGAATCATTTTAAGCATAATTTCGACTTGCCTTTTACAAACCTTATAAAGGCAAAACGTGAGGAAATCTGCATGTCTAAGAGAACCTAGCAAGTTTTCGAAAGATAAGTGAAAGAGCGATAAACCAGGACGGTTTGTGTATATAATTTGTAAATATTTTGTGTAAAATAGCTGAACTATGACGGTGTTGAGTCAAAAAAACTATTTTAGTACGCTTACATGGCTAACGCTGGCTAAACACTAAAAAAACCTACATTTATCTCCAAAGGTATGCTTATAATAACTTTTTTATATAGGTATATTTAAAACATACCTAGGAACACACCCGAGCGAAGCCATGTTATGTCGCTAGTAAATAATAATATGTCATACATGTACGTATAAAGTAAGTATATATTTAAAAAAGTGATTACTGAAGCGATATCAGATTAGTTTGAAATTGAATTTATAGTATAAAACTACGAATGGACACAAAAAATAAAACCAATTAGTGGAGTAAATCGAGCTCAACTGAAAGTATAAAAAAGATTGTTTCAATGGTACGAGTAATATGAAATAATCATGCTATAACATCTGGTTAGCATTAAAAAAAATATAAGCAACTTTACTTACATGTTTCATAAATAATGTTACTAAAATACAATAATATTATTTTAAGCAAAACGGTTTCTTTCTAAAAAAAGTAGCTCCTTTACGAAGTTAAAGAGCTTTTGCCCTAAAATTTGATTCAAGTGCTTATTTAATTGGACCGCTAATTATGTAGGGATAACAACCTTTAATACTCATATAAGTATACATTTTTTGCATAAGAATACACATACACATGAAATTTACTATTTAAAAAAAAAAAAAAAAAAACAAAAAAAAAATTCTAAATGAAAATAAAAATAAAGCATAACTGAAAGATCCTAAACGTTATGCCACAGATAGATTGTATCGTTATTATTTTTTTACAGAAAATGGGTGAAATGAGTAAACCACCTGGTATCCATCCAATCACATGGTGACTATCTTCGCTCATGTACATGTTCAACATAAGACGAGTTGCCGACCTTCAAGTGACCTGAAGACAAAATTCTTGAAGAGTCCTATGCTATAGCGCTTAGGGAAAACTTTGGAAGGAAGATTGTTCCACAATTTGCATGTCCGAGGCAAAAAATAACATGATGCACGTACATTTGTAGGATGCCAAGCACCTAAAATGTATGGATGATATCCAACACGATGGCGAAATTTGAGATATATAAAAAAAAAAGTAATTCCCATACATTATTTTATATTTTTATTCCTCAAAGATTGTAGAAAGTCATCTTTTCTAAGCTCCCTGATTTTCATTTATCATGTTACTTTAAGCCAACCTAAGAATAATGGAGGTCAAGTGGTCAGTTAAGTCCGAAAAAGGTGAGAACATTAACTTCGATAAATTGTAACCTACATTTCTATTCCCCGTTATCTCTGGTAATATCTATATAACAAAAGATGGTTGGAAAGGTCACATTCACACAGTCAATGCTGGATAATTTTGGGCAAGAAAAAATAATTTTGTCTGTTTTTACGCGCATCATGGATTGTTCTTCAATAAATATTTCAAAAGTAAATACTCATTTTTTCTTACATACCTATATACAATTTTGTATATTACCTTCTACATATAACATTTATAATGTTTAAGTAGTGTTTATAATACATATTTGTATTGATGGTTATGTATAATATATGGAATTATAGTATAATTGTAGTATATATATATGTTTATATATTGTATTTATTTTGTTTTACTTATGCATATATATATATATATATATCCTTATATAATAGATATTTAGTAAGATATTACAATTATATTTCAATAGTCTTGGAAAAGAAGTTATTAACGAATATTTCGCGTGATGTAGATACTAATTTATCAAATAACCTAATAGTTAAATTTGAATCGTTAACTTAGGAAATAATGAAGCGTCATGAAAACAGTCGAGTTGGTTGTACCGTTAAAATTCACTAAATGTAACTTTTGGTTTGACGTCAGACATTTAGCGTATGCCCATTCCGCGGTCGGTTTACAAATTACCAGTACAAATTACCAGTTCCAACTTTGCTTCGTTTTTAAACATAAAGATTCAACCTTAAACAGATTTTATTAACTTACTCAAGGGACATTTTAAATAAAAGGAATAATAATAATGCTATGATTTCAATAAGGAGTTACCACTATTGGTCTTACTTATATTTTAAAATATTTTAATACAGATTCTGAAGAATCTTCTGAAGCCATGAATGCAGAAGATATTATAGAACTCTAGTTTATCTGCAAACACAAAATAAAATGCATTCTTTGTTCCTATCACTTTCAATTTCGGTGACGACAATCCCACAAACCTAGTAAGAGATCAGGGACAGAACCAAGGGCTTTATGTGCTCTCGAAGCACGGAGGTGTAACACGGCCAACTTCCCTACTCTGACATTTGCCACGAATTTGTACACAAAAAATCCCCGGAACTCGAACCTCCTCCTTTGGATCTGTGGCCGTACATGCCAGTAAAAATTATCCACTAGCCAAAAATACCCACGAGGCAATCTACAGTATATTTAGATGCAGGGGCTTGAATATGGATGTTTAATATTATTTTGACATATATTCCTAGCTCCTCTCAACTGAAATGATATTGAATCATGACGTTATTTAGTATATTATTGATTTTGGTGTTAGCTACACAAAATAATATGTTGGTACTTAGCCCTTAGAGATTTATTAGAATCAAATAGTTGAAAAATTAATAATTTTTCCCATTATATTACTGTATATTTCGCATAAAAAATATTTAAAGCTAACCAGAGCTTGGAAATAATAGCCATTTTACGACAGTCAGCGTTATCGCTATATTTATCGGTAATAAATTAGTGGGAAAATGAAATATTTCGCCATTTTAACCTATTTTATTTATAAACATTATAAACCCAACACTTAATATGCTAAAATATCACAAAATAGCAAAATGTATCTAGCACTTATTGCGATTTCTTATCCTCATTTTCTTCATCGCTATATTTGTTTGGCGTTTCCCCGGGCTTCAAGAGTCTTCCGACAATATCGTATTTTTCTGAAAATATAATAAAAAATATTAAAGAAAGCTTCTTACATAGTTAATTTTAGTTCTATCTTATTTATTAAAAATTAAAAGTGTTTGCTATAAAATAATGTAAAAGATTGAAATTAATTCATAATGTGAGTTATCTTTTAGCCGAACTCTAACATATCACATATCGTATAAAGCGCTTGGTGTAAAGAATGTATGTGAATATTCAATATGAAAACTACTATTATATCCTATTCCGGTAATTATACTATGGTAATAATTACACTACAATACGCGATGTTTAGATGCCGTATATCACGTTCGCTTACACTTTGTAGCATTCTTTAAGTTAAAATAGCGCGACTTTTTTATCAAACGTAAAAATATCTTGATAAAATATTTTGCGAATATGTTACTGTTCATGAAATGAACTAAAACAACTAGAAAATGTCTAGATATTTCTGCAGATATCGATATAACACTGGACGAGGAAAGCAACTTTGCCAACAGATCAAGTCCCAATTATATTAAAGTAAAAATAATATTTTTTAAGTATTGATAAACAATAAATTAACGAAACTAACGAATTATTTATAAACTTATTAATCAGAAATAATTTTGAATTATATTAGTTTTTTAATGCAATCAAATCATATTACAACCAACAGTTATTATAGACCATCCATATTTTCTACAAATATTAAAATAGCACGAAACGTAATTGTTTTAGGAAACAAAAACACAAAACTGCACTGTGTCTTGCAAAATCACTGATAATATATTCTAAATTATTCCTGGTCTGAATAAATATTCAATGACTTTCAGTAAATTTGATCGAAGGGAAATTAAAACTTTTCTCTTCAATTCGATTCATGGAATTCTCTTATAATGTTGATCACGACTTAATCAATCAAACGTTCATTGTTTAAGGATCGCTGAAATGGGTGCGGATTTGTTTGCTTTGAATTTAAAAATATTGATCTATTTTATATTAAACACAATAAAGGCGATATGTTGAAGTTTTGCTTAAAATAAATTTGCCTGTTGATCCGCTCGCGTAGTGTATTTATGTATTGCTTTCTGAAATGCCATAGCGTGATGCCCATAAACTTCATTAATGAATAGGGTCTGATATTATGCAAAAAATAATTCTTCAATTCGGGCTAGCGGTTTCAGAGATTAGCGCGTTCAAATGAACAGACGAATCAAAATAAATCAATTTTAATATTAGAAGGGTTCCATTCAATCGATGTGCCGTGCAAGTAGTGTAGGTATGTTCTATTTTGATAAACACGATCAAGCAAAATGTATCATTTAAAATACGTGTATTTATCGCGCGTCCCCTTTGTATATAATATATGTACAAGCATTCGCGTGTTTTTATTTTATCGGCATATATCAAAAATTGAAAAAAATCAAAATTCGACTTAGTCAAAGTCGCTGGAGCCCACTGGATGCGGATCGCACAAGATTGGTTGTCGTGGAAATCTTTGGGGGAGGCCTATATCTAGCAGTGGACGTGTTTGGGTTGAGACGACGATGACGTATCAAAAATTCAAACCTATCTAAATAAAACAAAACTTAGTTTAGTTTTAAATCTAGACTCAAGACCAAAACGTTCTTTTAAAACCCGGCCATTCTTTTAAAATATTCCACAATAAATGGAAAAACGTAAGTACATAAATCATCTAGTTTTCAAATATCTCAAACATATATAATATATAAATTTTGTTATAAAACTAGAAAAATATTTGAATGAATGAACCACATAAATAAGTTCTTGATCAGGAACGTTCATATTAGATGCTTCGAGTTAATCAATACATGAATAATAAAATGCTTCGAAGCTAAAGCCTGGTCTAATGACGCCGTAACCTCTTCAGTAATACGACCCTGGCCTCAAGAAGCAAGCATACATAATACATTTTGTATCTCCTATACTGATGAAATTTAATAAATAATATTATTTATCACAGTACTGAGCCTAAATTTATTTTCCAGAATTTTGGTGAATTTTTGATCGACTTCAAAATTGCGGAAATTTCACTTGATATTTTAAAATAACAACACGTGTGGTTAAAAGTAATTATTTAACCACACAGTCTACCGGTGGATAAAATATACTGTGTTATACACCTTTTAAAATACCATGACTGATAATGTTAATTGCATAGATATAGAGAAACGAGTACCTTTGAACTGTTCTTCCCATTCTTTCGCTGATGCAATTTCATCTGGTCCTAGATCGCTGACGTCGTCGTATTCTGCATCAGATGCTGCAACTTGTCCAGTAGCAAGACCTCGTGTCGCGTCTTTGCCTGCAAACGCAGAGTATGGACCACCTGGAAATATATGAAAAGTATATTAATAATGAATTATAAAAATCAATTGATCTACTATTTTATTATTAATATGAATGTGTGTATGTTTGTTAGTGCACTTTTGAACGGCTGGACCGATTTGGATGAAATTTAATACACAGATAGATTATAACCTTGAATAATGCATAAGCTACTGTTGTACCCAGGGAGATAGTAGTAGTGTGAGTCAATAATAATAATTAATATAAGTAAATAATAATAATATTTTTAATTGTATTTTATTAAACAACTTTGAAAAGGAGATAATTAGGGTATTTTTGTATATACAAAATATTGTATTCTAATTATTGTATATTTGCCCAAAATGTATATACATTTTGGGCAAATATAAGCCACTTTTAATGATTAATTATAAAGAATAACGAATAGGATATATCTTACATGTGGTTCTATACAAATTTTTGAAACATATATTTTAGGCTAGAAATAATGGTAATAAATAATTTCTACTCCATATTCTGGGATAGAAAATGGCCTATGACATTCATTAAATTATTACTAATTAACTAACACAACTACACGTTGATATAAAGAAAGAAAACATACAAACTTTCGCGTTAATAAAATTACTTAGTGTATATTTACTTTAGCATTTTTACCATTACCGTTTTTCGAGTTGTTATTGCAGTTATAGGTTTAAAAACGTGTTTCAATCAAAATATTTTCCTTTTTCGAGTTTCTACCTTGAGATTTTATAGGCAGGTTACATTATCTAGATATAATGTAAAAACCAGATTAACGAATTTAATATTAATCTCTTTTATCTTTTTGATTCTTTTTTTAAAGGCAAGATCTATCTATACATATAATAAAATTCTAACTGATTGTGAGTCGAATCTGTACATTTAATATTTTTTGGAAATACATAGCCCGATTCTATAGTTTTTAGATTTTTTTCTGTCTGCCTGGGAACGCATCACGAGAAAAGCACTGGACAGATTTTGATAAAATTTGGTATAATTATACCTGGTCATTCAGGTCAGCATATGGGATACTATTTACTGAAAATATCTCATCTCTGAGAAATCTATACTAAAGTGTTAACGTAACTATGGAAGAACGCGAGCGAAGCGAGATCCGAGAGAGTCGCTAGTATAAAATAAATTTTCAGATCTTCATTTCGTCTGTATTATTTTATGGGTTTGATACAACAAGTTTCTTAGTTCCTTTTTTCTATGAATTTCAATTAAGAGCAAATTAAATTAAAAACTTACCCACATAGAAAAACATAATTCACAAACATTTTTAAGATATATTTAATTTAAAAAAATCATGAACCTTAATAATAATCAACAGAGCTTGTTTTAATTATCACTTGACTCGTGTTATTAAGAAAGAAACCCAGTATTGTTATACGAGAACTTTATGAATGTTAAACAATAAGGAGACAATGGTAAGGTTTCGGTGAAATCGGTTGTATTAAACACCAATTCTCAGACCACTGCAGTTAATGTCTATAGTGCTGTATTGATAAATGGACACAATCGGTGTAATGATTGCTTGATCAATTGTAACGCAAGAGCTCGTTTTAATCATGGATTATGAAAAATAAGATTTATAAATATCTTCAATATCCGTTAAACGAGTATGTAGTTACTAGCGACTCACCCTCGCTTCGTTCGCTTTCGTCCCTATGTTGTTTCCACATACTTTCATCCCCATTTTCACCCCTTTAAGGGATGTTTAGGAATAAAAAATATTCTATATCCTTTTCACGGTCTCAAACTATTTTCTTATCAAATTTCATCTAAATAGGTTCAGTAGTTTTTGAGTTTATTCGTTACGAACATACAAAAATACAAATCTTTCCTCTTTATAATAGTAGTATAGATCAACAAATTGACCCGATAGTGACAATTTGTTTATATATAAAAGTATTTTAATACAAATAATGTTTTTATACTACAAATTTTATATTTTATCTAGGAGTATGGGTCAAAATAAATTTAAATACAATAACAATACGAAGAGAACAAAATAAAGTTGTTTGAAATTTATAAAAGACATTTTAGCTGACCTCATCGTAATTTTGCAGCCATAACACAATTGTGGTCACTAGCAGAATTTAGAACTGTTCTTATTAGTCCAATTACAAACTTAATAGGTGTTTATTGTTAACTAAGGTTATTTTTACACACAAAATAAAGAAAATCTATTTTGCTAACAGTATAACTTCTACTACATTGTTTTATTTTCTTTTAATTTCTATTATATTAGAAGTTGTAACTTAAATATTATGTTCTCTCAGAGTAGATTGAATTATACACTTGTCTCATTGTGTTACAATCGTTTTGTTTGTTTTAAATACTATACTAGTTTTCGCGTATGACTATGTTTGTATACTCACACTCGCTTCGCTGGGGTTCGCCTCTAGAAAAGCACAAACAGATCTATCCCTCGGGAACTGTTCATTTTTTCTTAGGATAAAAATTAACTTGTTATTTGACCGGCAACATATAAGGTATGAAGTCAAATAAGTTGAACGGGTGGCGCAGTTGTCAAAAAGCATTTCTTTTATCTAGGAGCATGTGCCAGGATAAGTTTTCTGGTAATTAATTTTAGTCACTTTAATAGATCGAATTAATAGTTAACTTATTTTTTTATTATTTATATTAAACTATCTTATTATAAAAGTAGTAAATAGGCAATAATATAATTTTATGTACATTTTTAATTTAAATACAATGAATTAAAGATAATATTAGGTAATTAAAGTTGTTTACTGAAGTTTGTGTTCAATTTATGACAATTTAAAACAGTCGACAAGGTAAAAATATTAAAAAAAATTAATTAAGTTATTCTTACAAAATCTATTTTAAATTTATTAATTACTACCGACACCCTCGCTGCGCTCGGGTTCGTCCCTAGATACGTTTTAACGTTAAGTATAGATTTCTCAGAGATGAGATATTTTCCCGCAGTAAAAAGTATCCTATATGTTGATCCAGATAACCAGCTATCATAATACCAAATTTCATCAAAATTTTACTTAAAAGTTCTTAAAAGCATACCAACTTAAAAATAAATAAAATATTTCTTCCATCTAAGAAATATATATTATCTTTAAATTTATGTAAATGAGATTGTAGTATATAAAAACCTATGCATTAAAAATAACCATGAAATTCAGTCCAATCCTTTTTTTAGTCGGTTAAAAAAGATTTGCGTTATAATCCGGCCATATTAAATACACCGATAAACGTTGACCACGTATTATGCGGATACGTGAAATTCAAGGGTCATGATAATTTATTAGTATATTAGATTATCAATAAATATAATATTATATTATCTACATTTTATTAGGTAGGTATAACTGCTTACAATAAAATTGTAAAAGAGTTGTGTCTGTTTACATTTAAATCGTTTTTGATAATTCATTTTGAAATAGCTTTACTGTCAATATATAGAACACAATATAGCCACTTATATATATATATATATATATATATATATATAAATAAATAATATATGTGTGTTCATTTAATATGCGGAAGACATTATATCGATTTTATTATATTAAAATTTAATTTTATAATAAAAAACGATTTTATTACACAACAAACTTCACGTATAAAAACTACTTTTTACCCCGGAAATTAAAATGGTCTATAAGAAACGAAGAAAATTAAACAGATTCTTCTTATACGTAAAATACTGAATACATTTTGATGTGAATTGGAATACTTATTACTTAGGGATTTCAATATTTTTATTCTCAAAAATGAATAAAGTTCCGCAAATAGAGAGGTCAAACTTTCATCAACGTTTTTTGTTTGCAAAAAATGCTGTTTGGATTTCAGCTTGGGTTGACATTTTCTATACATATAATAAAGTCTTTCTGAATGGAATCTGTACATTGAATATTTTTTAGAAAATCTTATTGAAATAGACATTATTATCGATATAGAGGCCGAATTTATAGTTTTTAGAGTGTTTGTCTGTCTGTCTGTCTTTCTGGGAACGCATAACGAGAAAACTACTAAAAAGATATGGTAGCGTGTTATCCGGGTTAAAACATAATTAAGGACGAACCAGAGCGGAGCGACAGTGAATCGCTAGTTAATATATAAAATTATACTTTCTTACGAATATCTTATATTTTAAACTAAACTTTCTAAAACCTTATTCTCTCGTGACCTCCATCGATGTAAAGTACTCGAAACGTTGGGAACCAAAAAAACCAAAATAAATTCGCAAAAAATCCGAAAAGGTAATTATTTTTGAAATGCGTAAAACAAGAAACAATACTGGAGATAGTGAGTGGTATTGTACATAATTTTAGTCGGTCAGTATTTTAATTTGGAGGGTATTGATCGAAGAGTATTTTTTTTTTCATATTAATCAAGTAGTTTATGTGGTTAATGAATATAGTTAGGTACTAAAATATACTGTAGAATGCCTGGGTGTAGTTATAGCCTGAGTGAAGTCAGGATTGTTCGATAATAAATAGTAGCAAAAACTCACTTTTTATTCACATTTGCTTAAACAAAAATGAGGTTGGTATTTATTACAATATCTATACGAAATAAAATTTTATACAATGTTTCACGAACAAAATTTACTTTGTGGAATTTCCTCTGTTTGTACATACTGTTAGGACGAGCGAAATGAAATGCTTGAGTGTCGACATAAGACTACTTTATACGGAATAGTTAAAATTACATTGATTAGTTAATATTTTATGTATACCGTGTACCGTGTGGACCGTGTTCTTTAAAGTTCCGTAGGCCAAAAGGCTCAAACGAAACTTATAATTTCACCATTCTGTTCGCGATTCACAACCAATTTACTCGAATACTAATAGAGCTATATTGCTGAAATTTAGTAGTTAGATATCTTATGTCAAGCGCTAACACAAATACTGCATTCAAATTATGAAAAAAAAAAACAGGGGTGGCACTTTATATATGGGATGGAGGTGTGAAAATAAATTTTAGGTCCAAGTACACGTGTTATATATCATTAAATATAGGTATATATATATATATATATATATATATATATATATATATATATATATATATCTTTATATATATAATTCTTCTGTGAGTGTGTATGTCACTGAACTTCTCTCAAACGACGGGACCGATTTTGATGAAATTTTTTGTGTGTGTTCAAGGGGATCTGAGAATGGTTTAGATTCACAATTTGAATAATAATTTTCATCAAAATGGTCCAGAATGTTTTAGCTTATTAAAAAAAGTTTGAAATTTTCAAATTAAAGACGTGTAGACAGGACAACGTCTGTCGGGTCAGCTAGTATATATATATATATATATTTCGAAATCATATTTCTAAATGACTTTTTTGTTCCCAGCCACTTTTGTAGAGCTATTGTATGCTTCTAAAGCCCGTATTCTCTCTATTTACAGATAATTTGTAGTTGATTGTCTACAATCTACATGCAATGCAACAAGTCGAGGATACAGCTATGTAATTGTGATTGTAAGTAATTATGTTTGATTAAATAAATATTTGTAATTACGCGTTGTACCTACAATTAAAAATGTATAATTAAAACTGATTTACTATCAAACTTTAATTGAGATAGAAGTAATTAAGCATTGTTTTTTACTATACAACCGCCTTACTTATAAATTAGTTGCTATCAAAAAATTATATATACAGTACAATGTACATAATATTATAGTGTAACAGGTAGAGGAAGTACGTGAACGAGATGTTGATAAAAATCCAAACTTTAACGCATTCAAACAAACAAAAAACAAACATTATTTGGCTTTATAATAATACTAGCGACTCACCCTCGCTTCGCTCGGGTTCATCCTTAGCTTGCTGCCCAATACAAAATTTCATGCACATTTTCACCCTCTTAAGGAACGATTTCTAGGATTAAAGGTATCCCATGTCCTTCCCAGGGTCTCAAACTATCTTCTTACCACATTTCATCTAAATCGGTCCAGTAGGTCCAGAAATTACCCCCTACAACGTCGCAAACTCACAAACTACCTCTTTATAATATTAGTATAGATAATACAAGTTACAAAGTACACAGTATAAAAAATATTATAAATTTTTATTCTGTACCTGAATAATGTACATAATATGGTAGTATTTAATAACTAAAAAAATACCAGGTCAAGTGAAGTTGCGTAAGCCATTCAGTCTCAAGGCTATGCTCATTCAATTCGTCTTAGCCATCGTGACGAGTCTTGTTTATATACAAAAACGTACTACAAATCGTCTACAAATTTTTAGTATATTACTATAATTATTATGAAAGGGATATTGATTTCAGTAGTAATCTAAATATTGCTACTTATTTTGTGATGCAAGTAGTAACAATACTAATTTATACATTTTTTTTCTATTATTTGTCTACACTGCTACAGGTACAAGTGACGTACATATATGTATATGTATATATATGTATATTTATATATATATATATTTTACATGATATTAAAGTTTTATGACTTTTCTAAAAACAGCTATAATCACATTCTATGTCTAGATCTATTAAATAAAGTGTATGAAACATGATATAATCGACTTGACAACTATTTGATATATAATTCTTAAGCAAACATTCATATAAATATTTATACCGATATGAATGTTTGTTTAAATATGTAACTAGCGACTCACCCTCGTTTCGCTCGGGTTCGTCCATAGGTGATTCTTTAATGTGACATAACTTTTCAACCGACTTCAAAAAGGAGGAGGTTCTCAATTCGACTGTATTTTTTTTATTTATGAGTCTATTGGAATAAAATAAATACCACAATATAAAAGTGAAAACCGCACCTAAATTGGTTTAGCTGTTTCTGAGATTAGCGCGCACAAACGCACATATAAACAGACAAAAATTGTAAAACACCAAGAATCCCAATAATAGGTTTTCGCAAATGTCTTCCATATCCAGACAGTGATCAGTTACACTTTCATTATATAGATAGGCCTATTATTACAAAAATAATTTAGTCGAATAAATTATATCGCATTTATCATACAAACACATTAATTCTAAAGAGATGATGTACTGAAATCACCGGCACTACTTCCCATTAACAGAGTGTGTAGCGGATGAAGGAATAAATCACTTGGCGTGCTTAATAAGCCACATTAGTATAGATGCGATCACACATAACAGGGTAAGCAGATCTGTTATCTCATTGCTTTGTTGCATAAATAGATCCTCAACATCCACATTTCTAGGACAATCCTCAAGCGGTTTGAGATAATAAGCTGATAACAGAACACGAAATTCGAAGTGGAACAAGTAAATATACGATATATTTATTGACGTTATCTATAATTTAAGGCAAGTGTTTTTACTTGAAAACTTATCTTTAAAGAAATATTAACATAGGTAATAATATTATAAATAATAGCGACTCAACCTCGCTTCGGGTTGGTCCCTAGATAAAAACAAATCTATCCCACGGGAACGGTACATTTTTCGGGATGATATATATATAGCTTATATCCTTCTTCAATAAACAGGCTATCTAATGCAAAAATAATTTTTCAAATTGAATCAGTAGTTCCTGAGATTAGCGCGTTCAAACAAACAAACAAACACTGCCTCTTTATAATATTAATATAGATTTGGAATAGCTTAAACCCTGTATGCATTTTCTATCGAAGTATCTAGACCACGAGTATAATAGCGGTCAAAAACAAGTTACAAGTAAACGAATGAAAACACAATCGTTAACCCACTTTGATTTACACATTAGAATGCACATATAATTAACAAATTATGTGTTGAGTTCGAAATGTACCGAGAATAAGTCAATTGTAAGCGTTTTAATTATAAAAACGTAAGTAATTTAGTAGAAAACATTACAGTTAATCAAAATAATGTATGTACAGACTACAGAGTCAAGGTTCCCGCTCGTTCGATGGTCGCACGTATATCAACTACTCTATTATGACCTTTATTGCAAGAGGCATTAGTACCGCTGTTCAAAGATTATTTCCACACAATTTAGTATCTTTATCTTATCGTTACTTATTATATTATGTTAGACGACTATGTGGTTTTTTTTCAACTATGTTTTATATACACGTACAAATATTTTTTTAAAGTTTGTGATAGAAATTATAATCTGATGATCAACTTACCAGGTCCATAAAACTTTTTCCCTCTTGTTACATCGAAAATTATACCGTTTACGGCCAGCAAAACTCGCCCTTCCGCATCAGTACCATCGTATTTCTTCAATTCGGCCACAGTCATATCCTTTTTTAATTTTGCCATTGGAGGCGGTGGAGGTGCTGGAGGTTCTTCAGTTTCAAAATGCGACCTTAAAATCTTGTATAGAAGGTACAAAATGAAAAATACCAATACCAAATTAATGGGACTGGTAAATTCGTCCCAAAATGTCGAAGCAGTCTCGGTTTCCGTCATTTTAAATGCGTCTTTATTCCGCGAGCAACTGTAATGGACTGAGTTATCAAGATCAACTATTAAATACGTCATGCTTAAGGTCAACACGTAGAACGAGTATATTTGGTGTTACAACTTACAAGGTATAAACAAATTTAGTGAACGAATCGCCTTCTGTTTAACTGGTAGTTTGATATTTTCGATAGTTTGAATTTAAAATACGTTTAAAATGTTATAACTTCGGCTTGATATGCATGCACAATGTAGAGATCATTCCTCTGAATAATAAATACGCTCTGACGTCCGTTGTCAATTACATATTCCACCTTTTGAAATTGAATGTCAGACAAAACAATATTGCTATTATCTGAGAGAAGTTAATTTATTACATTTTTTTTGTTTTGTTATTCTTTATACGACGATATCGCTTATGAACATATATGTATATTTTGAATGATTATATATTTATATAAAGTTTAATCTATATCTCTATATATACATATACATAAAATTGAAGTGTATGTCTGTGATTTCCAAATAACTATGTTTTCTTAAGCAAGTACATAGAGTTATTTATATTATGATACCAGTACCTAAACAACCCTTTTTAAATTTTTTTGGCTCTCTGTCAGTATGTCTTTTTGTTTGTCAAGGAGTAATCTTATCTTTGGAATGGCTTAACTGATTGTAATGGGACTTTTACTAAAATATACAGAACTTTGTAAGGCTAGGCATATTACATATATAGTATGTTTTATTCCGGAAATATATAGGATTCCATCGTCATAAGCGGAAACCCTTAAAAATTACATAAAATTCGAAAAAACTAATTCACGAAAAAGTACTGAAAAATAAATTCCTTATACAAAAAACTCAAAATAAAGTTCTTATGAAATAGTGTACAAGAAAAGCATTCTACTATCAAAGAGTTTAGGAAAAGAACACGTGATATACGGCGTAAACGTGCAAATGCATATATCCAGTTATTTATAGAATGATATATTTCTTATGTATATTTAAAACTATGTATTAATTCACTTCTGAACATAACGTATCACTAAGAATTCCAAGAGAGTAATATCTAATGAATAATTATTAATATTAAATGTAAATTAACTCTTTACAAAAAATCACAAAGATCCTAGAATAAAATTTCTAAGTAAAAGAAGACCAAAGTAACAAATATACTTTCATATTCATAATTAGTGAGTGATAACCATCATCATAAAATTTTTAATTAAACTAATATTATAAATGTTTTCAGCCCTTTTTAACGTCCCACTGCTGGCACGGGCCTCCCCTTCAACACGAGGGGGATCAGGCCATAGTCCACCACGCTGGTCAAGTGCGGGTTGGGGGCCTTCACATGTCTATAGAAAACTTGCTAGGTTCTCTCAGACATGCAGGTTTCCTCACGATGTTTTCCTTCGCCGTATGACAAGTGGTCATGTTGGTAATAATTCGCACATGAAAATATCAGAGGTGCGAGACCCGGGATTTGAACCCGCTTCACTTGGTTTCCCAAGCGAGCGCGTTACCAATGGTCTACCAATGCCTTATTATAAGTATTAAATTTTTATTTGTGTGTATGGTTGTTACCTCTTCACGCTGAAATAGCTGGATGGATTTGAATGAAATTTAAATACAGAAAAACTATGAACTAGAGTAACACACAGACTAATATTAGTTTTATAATTTAGCTAAACGTGGGGCTAAATCACTAATATTAAAAATGTTAAAGTTTAGATGTTTGGGTGTTTGGATGGATGGTTGTTACTCAATCACGCCGGAGCAACTGAACGGATCTGGAAGAAATTTGGCATAGAGATAGGTTATACTCTGGAATAGCAGATAGATTTTTTATACCTGAAAATGTACGGATCCCGTGGGATAGGTTTGTTTTTGTTTTTCCAGAGGCAAACATAAGCGAAGCGAGGGTGAGCCGCTAGTATGTTATATAATATTATAAATACAAAAGACACCGATCAAGAAACGAGGGTAAATAGCTAGTAATCTATATAGTTTATTTCTTGACTGTAGAGAAAATTGTAATATTAAGGTGTGAAGTTACAGAAAGGATCTTTTTTTGTTTTCGGGCGCTCTTTTAAGATCACCGGTAATTGCTTGTTAATTAAAGGAACGGACGTCCAAGCCATTATTAGTCGAGCGAGAAATTTTCTTTGTAACAGTATATTTTGTGCCATACTATATTTATAAAAAATAACTATTGCTTATCTTTTTGTTAGTGTTTTACTGCAATTTTACTAATGTTTTTTATAAATTATACTTTTTAAAGATTTCTTTTGAATAATTGTATATAGTCCTACTAATATTATAAAGGGGTAAAGTTTGTGAGTTTGTGAGATACTGAGTTTGTGAGTTTGTGACGTTGTAGGGGTAATCTCTGGATCTACTGAACGGATTTAAATGAAATTTAGTAAGAAGATAGTTTGAGACCCTTGGAAGGACATAGGATAGTTTTTTTCCCGGAAATCATTCCTTAAGATGGTGAAAATGGGGATTAAAGTTTGTATTGAGAAGCAAGGTAGGGACGAACCCTAGCGAAGCGAGGGTGAGTCGCTAGTTATCGATTTAAGGATACAATATTACTGATTATTAATTTTAGTAATAAGTTACTGCAATATAGTACATGAATAGATACGTTGCCAATTAGTGAGCTAATCTCCTAACGTGATCCCTTCTTAATGAGACCGCATATTATGTGAAGTTTACACCGTATTATTGAATCTGCTCTACTTATTTTAATGAAACTATAATTAACTTTATAGATTAAAAAATAATGAGAAAAGTGCAATCAGACAAAATATTAAAACTATTGATTTTATTTCTTATCTATACTATAAATTCGTAGTAATATAATTCGCAGTAATATATTCGCAGTAATATTAAAATTAAAGTATAAATGACTCTATTTGTCTCTTTCTTTGAAATTTAGTATGGCATAGGTTATCTTTTTTCCGCACCCCACTTACCATGAGACGGGAGCATTGGGCAAAATCTAATAATATTTTAAATAATAAAAAAAACTGGTCAAGTGCGAGTCGGACTCACACACGAAGTGTTCCGTACCATCATACAAGATATGACACTATGTACTAATCATTTTTTTTAATTTGCATGGCGGCCAGTTTAAAATTCGCTATCTGTTTTTTTTTATTTTAGCGGCAAGAGAAATACACACTCTATGAAAATTTCAACTCTCTACCTATTATGGTTCATGAGATACAGCCCGCTGACATACAGACGAATGGGCAGCGGAGGCTTAGTAATAGAGTCCCGTTGGACTACGGACGGAACCTAAAAAGGTAGTTGTTGATAGAAAACATTTGAAACAAATCTGAGTAAAAAGTACTAACACATTTCACACAACAGATATTTCAATGATCCCTTGGCGTTAAAGTAAATCCAACGCGGAACATGGTTTTTCAATACAGCTGTCACTAACCCCTTAGATAAGCTCTTACGCTTCCGATGACAACTTTCTATTAGCAAATAGGATTGTTTAATAATACCTAAGTATTTTTTAAACAATTAAAACCAATATAAGTATTTTTGTAAAGTATTGGCATTTGTTTTTGTTGTTTACGAAAGCAAATATAATAGAGTTGATGTTCTTTTAGTTAATTTATATTGATCTTTTAGAATTTTAGAGGAAACTAGCATTGCCAGCGACTCCGCCCGCATTCAGATGACCGAAAACCAAATTCTTAGGTTTTATATATTAGTATACTCTTACAATGCAGTTTTTGTATTTTTTCTCAGAAATGAGATATTTTATCACGGTCAAAAGTATCCTATATGTTGATCCGGATAACCAGCTATCATCATACCAAATTTCATCAAAATCTGTCCAGTGGTTTTCTCGTGATGCGGTAACAGACAGACAGACAAAAATTCTAAAAACTATAGATTCGGACTCTATATCGATAATAATGTCTATTTCAATTAGATTTTCCAAAAAAATTTAATGTACAGATTCGGCTTACTTACAATTTTATTATATGCATAGATAACGGTACATATATTATCATCTCTTTGTTAAACCTTATTTTTCTCGAATCTTCTGGAAACGTTTCAAACTGGTATTTAATTATGATAATAATAATCATGTACTCCTAACCTGTTTCTGTAACGGCGGCTAATCACTGAGGGTAGCCATCTATGCAGCTGATATTATATTGCATAAATATATGCATAAACACAAGTGTAGTTTGAATTCTTTTAACAGATTGACAGACTTAGATTTTGGTTAGATATTTAATATGCTCTCCAAAACACAGTGCACATATCGCCTATTTCTCAACCTGCGCTGCTTCTATTTCTAAACAGAAAAAAACCAATAACTATTTTGGATCAACCTGGGATTCAAATCTAGGACTTCACGATTAGTAAGTCATTTATGCTGGCCTCTATACCAATAGTCAGTTCTCATAATATAATATAGAGATTTAAATAACGCCAATAACGATAATATGTGCACGGGCCTCCGTTCAATACGAGGGGGATCAGGCCATAGTCCACCACACTGGCCAAGTGCGGGTTGGCGGACTACCCATGTTTTTCGAAAACTTGCTAGGTCCTCTCAGACATGCAGGTTCCTCATGATGTTTTACTTTACCGTAAAGCAAGTGGTAATCATGTTAGAAATAATTCGCACATGAAAATATCAGAGTAGACACGAGACCCGGGATTTGAACCCGCATCACTCGGATTCCCAACCGAGCGAGTTACCACTGGGCTACCACTGCCTAACACTATATACGAAAATATAGCGTAACTAAATGAATTTTTATTCTGATATTAACGTATTATGTTACGTAAACTCAAAAAAAATCATCAGGCTTATCATGTTACATATGACAAAATAAGGGTTTATTAAAATTTTAAAGCAACATATAATCAGTGCCAACGGACAATATTTTAAGATATGAATATCTAATAGGTAAATATGTATTTTACGTATCAAAATATATTAGATTTCCTATGCTTCGGCTAGCACCGACTTCGAAAATATCTGATTAGGTATCTATTCTAAATGAAAACACCCCGTTTAGTTATTTTTTACATTTTAGTGTCTGGAAGTCGGTTTTTTTAAGTTTTTACTCTCTATATTAGTGCCTGTCTTTTATCTAAATCCGTTCAACATTTGTATAAAAATAGATTTTGTAATTTATAATCCGAATAAAATTATTTTTAACAGATCTAATAGATCTTTATTTTAAATTATTTTTAAACAAAATGTTTTATTCATATCAATTTTATAGCTGAATTTAGAAGAAATCAATTTTAACGGAAAACACCTTGTCTTTATACGAAATGGATTTTGTGCTTGATATCTGGCATGAATATTGCAGGATTATCTATTTTCAGTGCCCGTTAAAGTTCAACATCGCTTTAAAATATTCCACAGCTCAGTATTCGTGAAACCTGAATTAAATTTAAATATTATGAATTCTAAGTATATCAAAATATAGATGGTTCAACATGAGGGAGAAGAATCAAATTATAGAGAGAGAATTGTAATATTGTCCAATAATAACATTTAAATAACAAAATGAAAGCCCTTTTAAATTCATATTAATATTTGATTGAATTAAAGTCGTATATTTGTATAAATTATTTTACATTATCAGAATATAAATATTTCAAATGTTATAGTGATATATTAAAGTAAAAAAATAGCTCGTTATTTTATATATTAAAATATAGCGAACAAAATCTACGTTTGTTTTAAGTTTAAAGTACTACCTAATAGGTAAGTAATGTATATCATACCGTTCACATAATCCATGCACTCGCGGATTCGTATTTGATCTATTGTGCTATGTCTTATCTGTACATACATATATTCGCAAGTCACAGCCAGTACCAGACACTACAGTCAAGTGCATTATGGTTCCTATCTAGAATCTAGATAGTATCTAGATTGCTAAAGCTCGATGGGTGATCTAGATTCTAGATTCTAGCTAGACTCTAGCAATCTGCACAAAATTCGGTTTATAAAAAAAGAAACACAACATAGTCTTCAGTATTTGGGTCCATTTTGAGTATGATTAATACAGGTTTAACCCGGTTTCGAATTTGAGACTTAGGTGAAGGTTCAAATTTTCTATCCTGTGAGTCTCAATGCATGCAAACTTAGTGTAAGCAAGTGCATTTAAAAAAAACTGTTCCTAAGAACGTCGCACCGGAACGATTTCTATCTATTGTGCTTTAAGAATTAGTCCATTTTCAGAATAAAAAGTATTTTATTTCATTATACTAAATACAATGTTATGTGTAATTTTTTTTTAATATTTTCAGCAATTTCGCCATGAATAGTAACAAATAAATACACCGACAATATCATTGGCGCATTTATCTTGAATTTACCTTTATTGGCTCATCTGCAATAAATTAGGTTTTCCAGTAATTTTATTTAGTCCGAAATCTATCAGATTCAACGGACTATGATACAAAAAAAATATTTCAAACTGACAAATCTTTATACAGCACGTTCAAACACACGATTTATTTTGTTTAAATAAGCGTAATAGTAAATTTAATACTTACTATTACGTATAGTAATGTATAATGGTTAATTATATTGTAGGCTGACTAGCGATTCACTCTTGCTCCGCTCGGGTTCGTCCCTAAGTTATGTTGTAATGTTTAGTGTAGATTTCTCAGAGATGAGTTTTTTCTCATAGAAAAAGTATCCTATATGTTGACCCGGATAACCAGCTATCATCATACCAAATTTCATCAAAATCTGTCCAGTGGTTTTCTGGTGATGAGTTCCCAGAAAGACAGACAGTCTAAAAACTATATACACTATACACATATACTATTCGGCCTATTTTTCGATAATAATGACAAAATTTCAATAAGATTTTCCAAAAAAATATTTAATGTACAGATTCGGCTCAGAATTTTATTATATGTATAGATAGATCACTTGTAGAAGTTTTCTTTAACCTGTTATCCCATTTATACCTACGTATACATATAAGATTTACTGAACTCTATGTAAATGTTGCTATCATAAACGAAAATACAATCGAAATATTTTTTGATAAAATTGAAGAGTTTGGTCAATTAAAAGTTCACAATAGTCGATTATTCAACACTCAACGAGTACCTTTCCATATCATTGTGATCGATTTGTTCTGTGTTCTGATTTATGTTTATTGGAATACGTAAATATTTTTTTTTATATATATATATATATATATATATAAATCTCTGTAACGTTTATGGATGTTCATAAAATTTTATAGATCCATTAGCTGAAGCTATATTTAAAACGTAGTTCCTTTTTTTTATTAAATTACTCGTTTAATATTTAAAAGCCGCAGTAAGAAATATTTGGTTGCATTCTATCTCTTCTATGTACATAATAATAATATGTTAATGGTATGTCTGTAGTGTAATATATAAGTTAAAAGTGTAAATTATTTTTGAGTTATCTACGTTAATATTATAAAGAGGCAAAAGTTTTTTTTTGTTTGTTTGTTTGTTTTTTTGTTTGTTTGTTTGTTTGTTTGTTTGAACGCACTAAACTCAGGAACAACTAATCCGATTTAAAAAAATCTTCTTGGATTAGATAGCCCGTTTATTAAGGAAGGCTATAGGCTATCATCATGATACTACCCAAGGGAGCGGAGCAGTAATATAATAAATAGTCTATTTATTCCATACTCACTGTTAAAACGTACCTAGGGACGAACCCGAGCAAAGTGAGGGTGCGCCGCTAGTTGATTAATATTGTTTTGTTATACATATTATATGTAAAAACAAACTATTCTTTTGGCACTATAAGTAAAACACTTAAGATATTTTTAAATATAGATATGTTAAATAAAAATAATCATATTATAATGATATCTAAGGACTAAAGGTCACACAGAAATCTTAAAGGGCAGACAATATCTGTCCAACGTAATGAAGAATATTTCAATAAAGGTCTATCTTAATTTCAAATATTTACTGCTGAAAATTATATAAAATATTAAAACTTAATTTCCATTTTAATAAATAAATATGCTGGCCCAGGAGATACAAATAAATCGCCTTCTTGAGTAATATTAAAAGCATTATGATGAAATATAATTATTAATATAATTTAAAAATACATATTTTTAAACTATTACATAAAAAAGCTATTCGTACAAATTGTAACTTTGAATTTAGATTTGCGTCGATTTCTACATAGTAATTTGAAAAGTGATAATTTTCTTATCGGTTAAGTATATAGTTGATATTTGCTAGCGCTATTTATTATGTAAACATTGATAAGTTGATAACAGACGGCAGACGACGTCGTAAGGCATTCGCATTTGTCACTGTGGCAGAAGACAATTTCATTAGAATCTGAATTCTGTGATCGCGGGTTCGATTTTTTTATAGGATAAATAATTTGCTTACATAAATAAGTTGCTGTGTGTCCTACGTATATTTATTTTTTTATTTATTTTATTTTATTTATTATGATAAAACGTTGAGAGATCAGTCTAACACATAATATTACGATATTTATTTCTTGCAAGTATGTAAAATGCTCTATTATGATATCTACGAGTACTTTATGAATATAATAACGTTAACTTACCACATAGTAGATATATCTATACTAATATTATAAAGAGTATAATGAGTTTGTGACGTTGTAGGGGGTAATCTCTGGATCTACTGAACCGATTTAGATGAAATTTGGTAAGGAGATAGTTTGAGACCCTGGGAAGGATATAGGATACTTTTTATTCTGGAAATTATCCCTTACGGGGGTGAAAATGGGGATGAAAGTTTGTAGGGGTATCAACCTAGAGATGAACCCGAGCGAAGCGAGGGTGAGCCGCTAGTATTATATATAATTCAATTAGTACACTTTTCTATTTATATATTTATGAATACTTATCACCAATTGTAACACATTTCTGATTTAGTTTTTTAGCATCATGTCAAAATTTGATGGTCCGGTTTATTTAATAAGTAATCAATGTCTATTCTTTAATTTTCATGTATGAAGTCCGTAAAATATAAAATAAACCATGTGATGTGAAACATAGCGCTAACACACGATACTATACAGTACTCGTAATTGCGGAAGTTTGACAATTGTTTGCATTCAAGATAGCTTGCGACGAAATGTTATGACTGCTTCTCGTCACATATTCTCTTCGCATCGTATATACTATTATAATCTAAATGGATTCCAAGCAGATTCATTAAGATTTAATTTAAACTGAAGTATTGTTACTTTAATTTATTTACGTAGTTTATGTCGAATAATGTTTTTTACTCATGAAATACGTTGATTGAAGTACAATAGATTTTTGGCAAATTTGTATAATGATATAACTTCTTGTGAATGTTACTACTTAACGCTGGATGTATCGTTGAAAAAGCTGAACAGATTTTTGAAAATTAAACCCCTAAAGGTGTGAAATGGGGAAAAATTTGTATGAAGAAATCATGAAAGAGAATTTATAGGTAATTAATTGAATTCAACAATTCAATCAATTATACAATAGTAATTATATAACAAGATTACCCCCATTAACAAATAAAGAAACACGTGTTTCATGCATTTTCTTAAACGAGGTAAATAGTCTGAAATTCAAACTTAGCACGAGCGAAACCACGAGCAAGAGCTAAATTAAACAAAAGCCTTTTTAAAAAAAATATTCAAATATTTTATATCTACAAAATATTATTAGTTACAGTGAAACCAATGGTTTTAGTAGAATAAAATAAGAGCATATGATACAGCTGTGCACTTTCAAACTTTATGGAATGTGACATTTCGAAATACACTGGAATTATATAACTTACAAAATTAATAATATCTAGGTTTTTAAAAAAGTTTCATTTAAATTTGTTCACGAATTTCGTCAGGTACAGAGAGAATTTTAATTTTACCTGCAAAAGAAGCACATCTAATTGTCTTATTAAGAATTTTGAAGGAAACCGCGAGGTCCCAGAGTAACACTCTGTAGAATTAATTAAGTGCATTAAACGAGTGCCTAAGGAAATTAAATGTAGATGGCATGCTCTGTGTATAAAATATTATATTATAATACAGCAATATTTAAAGATGAATAAAATAACTAAAAATTATATTTTTAACTAGCAGCTCACCCTCACTTCACTCGGGCTTGCTTCTAGGAAAACAAAAACAAACATATCCCACGGGAACTGTACATTTTTCCACGATAAAAAGTAACCTATGTGCTATTCTAGACTATAATCTATGTCTGTGCTAAATTTCATCCAGATCCGTTCAGCCGTTCTGGCGTGAAAGAGTAACAAACATCCATACATACATACTCACAAACATTCACATTTATAATATTAGTATAGATAATACGGATAGTGTTTATACGGTGTACGCTTTTTTAATTACGTTATACGTTTCTATACCATAATATTTTCAAGTAAACCTAAAAATTTTAAATGTGTGTGGAGTAAAAGATTTTGAGATCCTAATACCTTTTACAAAAATATTCTCGCTTTCCTTTTTGCGTAAACCAAAAAATAAATAAAACATAAAGAATAGTAAGCATTCTTAGGTGAAAAGGGGCACGAATAAATTACGCTCTCGCCGAAAAGCTCTTCGAAAACTCAATTATCTACGTCTTTTTGTCTCACTACAGCTAACAGTGAAGAGAAAAAAATTGCAAAAATAATTAAAATACGAAATGATTTTTACGTGTAAATATTATGATGAATGTTTTTGGAGAATATATTATATTATAAAATACAAAAAAGTAGGTCGTACTCAAGTTGAGTATGTTTATATGTCTTGAATATGTTTTGTGTGTATGTATGTAACGCTATCCACATCAATTTTGAACTGATTTTGATAATATTTTTTAATGACTAAGGTAGGTATATCTCAAATGATAAACACATGAAAAAAAATTACACCTGTGAAGGTATAATGAAGTGCAGAAGAGTGAAGAAAGTAATCTAATTAAATTAATTTCATAAAGAGGTACAGTTTTAAATTTAAACGTAGAGGTAATAAAAATACTGATCTAATTTTGAAAATTCTTTTACTAACAAGAAGCTGCATTATCGTCGAGTGTTATAAGCTATATTTATTCCGATATAAATGTGCTTTCTGTTATAAATCATAATAAATTTAATTGAAGTTAGTATAAAACTGGCTGTTAAGTCATTAATCAGATAGGCTGCCTATTTATTTCAAGCATTTGCTTGAAATAAAACAATAAAATCTGTGGCAAAAGTACACTAATGATATCAATATTAAGTCACTAGTCACGGGAACTTAAAGAAAATATTTCAAATAAGAAATATATATTCTCCATATTTTTACAATCTCAAAGCTTTATTTCTTTAACTAGCCGCACCTGTAACTTCGTTCGCAACTGACAGTGGCAAATTATGAAGGAAATAAAAGGAGTTTAATATTAACAATGGTTTATGTCATAATATATATTTTTTTATTATTATGACATAAATCTTTGTGACACGAGAGCAGTAATATTTTCATAAAACTTTTTTACTTATTTAGAGAAGTCTCTATCTACGAGTAAATAAATAAATAAATAAATAAATAAATATGTTGGGACATTAACACTCAGCACAATCTAGTTCCATGGTAAGCTACTCGTAAGGCATTGTTGGGTTTTAGTGGGTAGTACTGGCTTTGCCGGTGAGTCCAACACCTCGTGCGTAAATGCATTTTCCAACGTTAAAAAAAAACTACTCGTACGAGGCTTGTATTATGGATACCAGATAGTTGATACATACATATATAACTTTAAATACGTACATATTATAAATATAAACACCCATGTCTAGAGTACAAACATTCGTGCTTATCACACAAATGAATGCCCCTAGTAGGACTAGAACCCGCGACCGCTGGCACAACAAGTAGGGTTACTACAAACTGAGCCAAACCTGTCGTCATTTCGAGGTCGTTTTTTGGGATACAAATTAAGCTGAATTCCGATTGTAACTAATGAATGACTTTAATTGGTTGTGAAAAATTTTCAATATTGATATTCCAGGAAGGGCATGGCAAAATCTTCTGAAGCAGCTAGTTTAACTTGATTTAATATGCGATAGTGATGTACATTTGAACAGCCATTAAACTGAGTATTGTCTGGACCGCCCAATCGGGACATTGTGGAATGCCATTCGTGACATCTACGATATTTTATTAAAGTTTATTTTATTGCAATGAGTCATATTAAATGAATATTTACCAACAATAATTCGGTATTATCAGTGATAGCAATTATTTGCGAATATGTTTTTATTATTGATACAAATAGCTTTATATACCCAGCCAGATTTTCCATTGTATCTTAATCTTTATGACTATGTGCATAATATCCTTGAAGCTTTTGAAAACGTAACGTCATTGTCATACACTAAAATGATAGCGATACAAGTATTCGTTATCGTTATTATCTATTTCATATTTGAAGGATTGAAACGGAAATCCTTTGTTATTTTCATGTGAATTTCTATTAATCTATCAGAATTTTCTATATTGTATATAAAATCTGTATTTTAGTTTATTTAAATTAGTGTCTCGTTTGTTAGTAATAGTTTGGTGAGTAGCGTCTGACTATTAATAAGTAGTTGGATGCAAATTCATATTTCAAGAATTCCGTTTTTAGTATATGAATAAACTGGTTTCAGAAATATTATTAAATCGTGTACGTATTATTTTAGATAGTAAAATGGCTGACATAAACCATGTAATATTTATTATGTTTATTGAACATCGCTTTAGGGTACGTATTCCGGATATAATATTTACATGATTTGTTTGGCCCTGATATTATCAGGTATTTGAAAATATTCAAAAAATATTATTTATCCTATAATCTAAGGGTAAAATGTGGAAATATATTTGAAAATTTAATTCAAAGGCGTTAAAACATAAAAGGATACTTCTTTTAGGAGCAAATGAGAAAAACTCTTGTAATATACTCGTACTCGTAGATTCAATAATAGAGTTGTAATTTAAAATATTTTATTATCACTAAAATATATTCAGCATAGGACATTGTACAACTAATTTTAAGAGAACAGATTCTGCTGAATAGATAATAATTAGGCGGAAGAAGTTCAAAATTTTACTTTTAAAACTTTAGATGTAAATTTCATGAATAAGTTAGTCTGCAAAGAGATTCTATCGATTGATAAAATATGTATTATATACCTTTATATTATATATAAAATAAATATAAGTAGAAAAGGTCAACATTTATAGAAATATTACAGAAATAAGAAAGAGGTAAAAAAATTAGGTAAATGCAATAGTCAAATTATTATTATGAACTGCTTCGGTGGTCTAGTGGCTAGCATAGCTGGAGATCCGGAAGTCCTGGGTTCGAGTCCCAGGTTGGGCCAAGTTTTTTTTTTCTGTTAAGACAGTGTTTGGAACAGCCAGGAGTTAGAAAGTTGGCTATGTGCTATCCCCATGCCTCGAAGATCAGATAAAACCATCGGTCCTGCGCCCTATGTTACACTAGTCATATCGAATTGTCATCCTAGCGGACAGTGACAAGAAAGAGAGTGTGTCTGTGTGACATTGTGTCTGCATTTACACTTGTGCTCCGTAATATTGCCTGCGCAGTTGAATATCGCAATCTCAGTGAGATTGGCCACCATGGCCGTCATCAGGTCAGGAGAAAATAAATCAATCATTATAATGAACAGATGTTTGTAAGTTGCAAATTTAATATACATTATTTCAATATACGCTCGTGCCTATTGTAATAATTGCTTAAATTCCAGTAATTCGTATTTATACCTAAATAGACTAAAACAATCATATCGTAAGAATGTAAGATATTTTAAATAAAACTATGTTTTCGGATTATAAGGAACCAAAAATCAAAATAAATCCGCGAAATAATCCGAAAAGATAGTTTTATTTAAAATGTCGAATATTCGCGTAAATCTAAGAAAGTATTAATATATGATATGTTATTTTTTTTATTTACTCTACAAAGTTAGATAAAAAATATCATTACTTCTTTTTTGCTTATCTTAATGTTTATTTTATACTGATGGTAAAAAAAACTCTTCGACACAAGCGTCGTTGCCTAATTTCTTGCCAAACATTATCCCTTATAAATTAAGGTGGGATGAAAAAGTTACCCTATACGTGATTGGCATCCCAACACATATTTTATTTACTAGGCTCTAATGCTATAACAATAAAGTCGTTTATTGCATGTTCTTATATTTTTGTGTAAAATGTAGTTGCAAGGTGAAACGGTAATTAGCCTAATTAAATTTCTGTAGCGTTCCTAGACCGTGCCTTGAATCTATCTAAATCTGTTAGCGTTTAAGGTGCTAACTAATATTTTTTATACAAAACCGTAAATATACTAATGTTATTTATTATATTGAAATAATACCTGTACTATATTGTTTTTTTTTCATTTGCAAGACTTTAATAAGTTTATATTTTACTTTGAAATTGTAGATTATTTTAATTTAAAGTAATATTGTGCAAGTTATAATATATTTACTGTTGATTGTATTATAATATATAATATTCAATCATACTAAAAAAACGTATTGTACATTTCTTTATATTTATTTATATTATTTTAATTTAATTGGTATATTTGTATAATCCTATCAGAGTATAGATATAAATAAATATATTTACAACTAAGTTATTTTTCGTGTAAAAAATGATTTATTAATAATTACTAGCGGCCTTGCTTCGCTTGGGTTCACCTCTAAGACAACAAAAACAAACCTATCCCACGGGAACCGAATAGAATTTTCCGGGATAAAAAGTAGCCTATTCCAGACTATAATCTATCTCTGTGCCGTTCATCTAGATCCGTTCAGCTGTTCTGGCGTGAATGAGTAACAAACTTCCATACATACTCACAAGCTTTCATATTTATAATATTAATATGGATTAATGCTAACGACTTACAATTGCTTTGTTTTGGTGCATCCCTAGCAGCTTAGAAACATACATTCGAATTTCAAGTAATATTTAAGGGGTTTTAATGTTCGCGTTGGAACCCTGAAACATTTCCGGAATAAAACATAACCTTATATGTAGCTCTACAAACTCCTCTACCTTTCAGTAAAAGTCCCATTACGATCGCTTAAGCCGTTCCAAAGATTACCTTGGACACACAGAAAGACAGACAATATTTTTTTTAAATACTTTTGAGAGTTTTGGCGAGAATACATTTTTTTTTTGAAATCACAGAGTGCACTCTTTTATTAATATGTATAGATATATAATACGATTACTTAATTAAAAGTCATATACATGAGTTCCTAATATTATATATAAAAAAATCACCTGCAATAGACAGTGATAGAATAGGGTTCGAATTACATTAAAACAATGATACGATGAAACGTAGTTTAATATAAATGGAATTTAACTGAACGCTTTCGTTTACACTATTCAAATGTGACTGTTTAAAGTGAAAATAAAAAGAACGAATACTCCTTTCATTTATCTCAGTGATAAAGAATGGGGTGGGATGAAGGTTTGCAGCTGTGGCCAATTGTTACTCTGCTTTGGATTTGTATGCGCTA
Source organism: Brenthis ino (assembly GCA_921882275.1). Taxonomy (NCBI): domain Eukaryota; kingdom Metazoa; phylum Arthropoda; class Insecta; order Lepidoptera; family Nymphalidae; genus Brenthis; species Brenthis ino. The sequence goes on from OV170232.1 coordinate 3,621,951, forward strand.
CTTGACAATTCTTTTGTTATTGCGAGGGCAACCGGAAGAGATATCATGTTGGAATTAAATTATCTTGAAGTACTGGAAACTTTAAGATTCACATAATACTTTCTTAGAATTATTTAATAACTTTAAGATTCATTAAAGTTATTGTAAGTTCTAAATTCATTCTGCCTAGTAAATCTAGTATAGACACGTCAATTTTTTTTTACAGTTAAATGTTTTTATTATGGTTTAGATAGAGACATGGTTTGATAAACATATATGTAGATTTTACTACAAAAAATAATAATTGTACTTCTTCTTCTTCTCCCTGCCCATTTCCCAATCACTTGCGGTCGGCGCAGTACATCTTCTGTACTGCACAAAGGATTTGGCAAATTTTTACGACCGGCCGCCTGCCTGATGTCAACCCTCCTTGAGAATGCTATTGTCCCTCTTTGCCTGAATGGTGTTGCGGAAGTCTTGTAATTATTATTATGCACTTTCAATTTTGTTGTCTTTTAAAACATTTTTTATACTATTACATGCATTTTTAATGTTATTTTCGGATATATTTTGATATAAAAAAAATCATAAAAAAAAATTGCACGTTATACTTATTTAATGTATTAGTGAGCAGCTATCATTTCGCTTAAGCTCTAATTAGCCTTGTGAAATAGAAAGACAATTTAAAAAAAATGCATTATCGTTGTTATTATACTTGGGAATTAGTTTTTACCCGCGGTTGTGCTCGTATAAATGTGCCTATTAATAATCTGGGATCAAGTTTAATACAAAAGTACATTAACCGCTATATGATATATTACCTCTTTTCCGAATTTTATTCAAATTCATAGTGTGTAGTGGAGTAACAATAACAATCAATCACTGAATTCAATATATTTTTAGTAAGTAAATAAAGAGGATATATCTGAACAACGTATTCTCCGATTTATTTTATCGATTCATGTCTGTGGTAGCTTTTACCAAACCAAAAATTGAACAGACATTCACAGTAAAATTGTACTATGCCAGTTTTTTTTTTGTTATTGTTAGTTACCATTGTTTAATTGTAATTTTAAATATACTGATTTTTATAAATATGTACACTGTAATGCACAACACAAAAGTAAAAAAAAATAATTAAATATTAAAAAAGACGATAGCACGTATTATTAATATTTGGCATTAAAAATGGGCAAATATGAAAGAATTGTAGGGGAATTTTGTCAATAAAAAGTCTAAGATACTCTTTACGCAGACAGTCCGTAAATGCTTTGGAAAGTGTTAACCAGAAAATAGTAATAAAACGAAGCATCCATTGCGATAAAAAATTTCGAGCAAGCTTGGAAACATTTAACTTTCAAGTTTTGAGCGGAATTTGCGGATTTTTTTGCTCTTCCCACTTTTTACTCTGCGACTATAATGCAGTAGAGTTAAAGCTTTTACTTAACTCAAAAACTTCAAAGTATTAACGATGTATGGCGCGAGAATTTTTAAGTTCTTACAACTTGGATTGTGAATTTTTGCCTGAATTTATCTACCTTGTATAGTAATTTTATATTGTATTTATTACAGAAATGTATGTACATTTCTAGTACATTTATTTATAACATTTTAATTTACTTGGTATATTTGTATATTGCTATCGGAGTATAGCTTTAAGTAAATAGTAAAATTATTGAAATAAAATATTTTTTTTAAGTTAGATTCCAATGTTCCATTTTCAGTAAAATCAAATGCCTCGATATATAATTTTTAACCAATACCATAATTCCATGAATAAATATTATAAATGCCAAGTTTGGATGGATGGGCATTTGTTACTCAATCACGCCAGTACAGTTAAACTGATCTGAATGAAATTTGACATTCAATTTGGCACAGAGTTAGATATATTATTATATCTATATAAATATTTGTGTTAGATAGAGTCCGAAATAGCATTTAAGTTACTTTTTATCCCGTAAAAATGTTCGGTTCCCGTGGGATATCCGTACTAACCGTTAAAAAGTACCTAGGGACGAACCCGAGCGAAGCGAGGGTGAGTCGCTAGTTCTGATATAATATTATGTCCTCTTCTGTGTTCTTTTTATGTCTCACATATTATTCCTTTTATTCCGCTATTTTTATATTATATATTATTATTGAGATAATGCGTATTGTGCGCTAAGATTTGTACTTCGTATGACCAGAACATCACATAATATGGCATAATATTAATTTCTCTTTTTACGCAGTCGGGTTTTTTATTTTTGTAAATAATTTTTTTATTTGTTATTTTTTAGCATTTCTCGTTCCAAATTACATTTAAATATATTAATTGTATATATTTTTGCAGGCAATTTATAAAACGTTTTATTCTGATATCGTATTCGATAGGTTTTGAGAAAAAAAATTTTTTGAAGGCGCTATATTATTTTTACTTTTTAATATAGCGCCAAAAATCGGTCATTTTAATTTGTATAATTTGAATCTCCATAGTGTCACTCTCACAATTAAGATGAATCTAACGATACCTCTCAAGTTAAAATCCGTATAGGCTATAGAGCATACCAAAGAAATATACATATATACAAACATCCACTCGTAAAACACAACGCTCCTTCTGATACAGATGGGTAAAACTAAACAACATTTTTAAACACAACTGTAACTTATTCATCAAAATTTCAAACCACCAAACCACCAAACCGAGAATGTTGAGCAGTGTTCGAGCAAGTACGGTCTATGTAAGTTGATCGTTATAATTTTCTTGGGGTGATTTACAGGAAAGGTCGACTTGCAAATATAAGTTTGCACACGCGGAATCCAGAGCGAAGTTATATAGGATTAATTTATTGAGGTGGAAGATTCAAATTTATTTGGCCAAAACTTTATGACATGTGCTCAAGTTTGCAGGTTACGGTACAAAGTTTGGTTAGCTCTTCGTGTGGTATCACGTCGTCTGACATTTACCTGTTATCTTATTATACTCTTATTATACTTATTTGTAACAAGTTAAACTTACTCAAGGTTGATTAATATCAACTGAAACATGTTTTATATGATACTCCATAAATTTTATCACTTAAAATGAATAAAAATTGAATCTCTCTGCTCGCTTTACTTCATTAGGTACTTCGTGCTTCAAGGATAAAATAATCGGTAAAAGTATGAACTGCGGGAAAGTAGAGACGTTATTGACCTACTTTGGGAAACTTTTCACTAATTTTATTATCTTCTTTTCCCTCATGTATCTTTCTTAGATTGTAATATTATGTTTATAACGTAGTATTAGGCATCTTTTGCGAGTACATAATACTAGCGGCTCACCATCGCTTCGCTCGGGTTCGTCGCTAAGTACGTTTTAAATATATATAAATATTATTTAGTTATTACCCAGCGTTAGCCATATAAATTTTAATATGGTTGTTAAGTATTCTTAAATAACTATTCTTAAATTTTATATTCGCACCTGATAAGTTTTTCAGAATGCTGCCTATTACAGATGTATTTATCTCTTTATTTCCCTATGGATTTTTTTTGTATTTAAAATTCAAACAGAACGTGCACGTGTGCTTGCGAAAACATTTGTACACTTGTATACTAATATTTTTTATATCTTCTCCAATAATATATTCAGTGAGTTTGGCCATAATTATTACTAGCGACTCTACTTACAATTTAACAATGAGTATAGATTTCTCAGAGATGCGATATTTTCCCGCATTAAAAAGTATCCTATACGTTGACCCGGATAACCAGCTATCATCATACCAAATTTCATCAAAATCCCTCCAGTAGTTTTCCGTGATACAATCACAAACATACATATAGATAGACAGACAGACAGACGAAAATTCTAAAAACTATGGATTCGGCCTATTCTACTATTTCAATACGCTTTTCCAAAAAAAATTAATGTTCTGTACATAATTTTTTTTTCGACTCAGAAATTTATTATATATATAGATTGCTGGCAACAACATACATAAATTTCTTATCTTTACATTTTGGAATACTACCTATATTGAATAAGTAAATTCGGTAAATGTCTTTACTGAATAACCTTATGTATTAAAGATCTTTCTAAGAACTATATATTTATTGAAATATGTTTGATTTCTACTTTTGTCAACAATATCCCCATAGAAATGTTTTTATAATAAATATTACTCAGCTTTATACTTGGATATTCGGAGGTAATAAACAAGTATACTCTAGATTATCAAATTTATTATATGTATATACGGAAAAATATTCCATAACAAAACGTTTTTTGTAACACCGAAATAGCAAAAGGAAATCCAGGCTAATATCCATTGTATAAGCTCGTATTAGCGAATATTTTTAGCAAGTCGTGTCCAAAGAGGTAAGAACATTGTAAAGAAGATTCGTTAGAATTTTCATTATTTTACTAACAATGTTATCTGGCTCTGAATTCTCCTCAAAGCTAAATTATTACTGTTTGTTCTCTTAATTTACAGGTTACTATATTACATTTTTGATAACAATGCGACTTGCGATGAATTTATTTACCCGCTCTAAATTTTTATTAGAATTAAATGTTTATTATGATTCATTATAATAATTACGAAGTCAGTTTGCAAGAATAAATATATAAAAGACGTTCAAACATTAGATTACAAATTTTATGTTATTATTTTATTGAGCTCTCTATTTATTTTAATAAGTATCGTTTTTTCGTAAGTTTTTATTAGTGTTTCAAAACTGGTGTTTTTTATAATTGCAAAATTTACCGGGGATACTTCTAAACAGAGCAAGAGTATGTAAAATCCAATAAAAAATATTCCACTGGTACGATATCAAAAAATAAAAAAAATAACTATAATAATTACTCTATTATCTCGTACTTGTAAAGTAATTTGACTGAATTTTAATTTTACTTACGGAAATGACAAGCAAAGCTGGTGGCAAAACATATATGTGTATATTGAAAATTATTTTGCTCTTATGTTTATTTGAACACGCCCAGAAGTAGATTATTATCTTTTATTTGACAAAAAACTATAAAAATTAGCATATTTTGCATAAAATATTATAAATAAATTATAATTAAGCAGATTATTTAAATTACAATAGGATTAATTAAATTTAAATGAAATTTACTTGAAAATATTAAAAAATGTATCTCGGTTATACTTATAGCACATATAATTTTTTTTTTTAATTTTATAGTTTTTTTCTGTAATAAACTTACTAGACGGTTTGAATACATATTGTCAATACTGATATTTTATATGTAATATTTATTAAAATATGATAAATAATGAGAATAAATTTATACAAATCTGTAATAACTAAAGACGATGGTAAGCTTATGGGTAAGCTGTGGATTTGGCAAACATAAATAAGGTAAACATATTTTCCATGTGACTCGTGTCAGCTTGAAATGCCTGTGCAGTCACCATACAATAGCAATGGGCGAAATTCACAGCCAAAATACTCTATGACCACCTCTATAAAAGTTAAAAGCTTTTGTCGAAAAAAATCATGCAGTTTTAATAGTGGGTTGCAAATGCGAGTGCATGCCTACAGTGAACAGTTACGCTTCCCAGGAGAGTGCTGCTAGGGTTGGCATATTTTTATATTTTATTACTTTACTAATACATTATACGGTAGTACTTATTATCGATCTAGTTATTTTTGTTATTTAGTTATTGATTTTAAAGAAAATTGTGTGACAACCCTAGTGTTACATATTTATCGTTAGATACAACTCCATTCTATGTTACGTGAGTTTGCTTTAAAAGTGGTATGAATCTCAAACGTATGTGTAATTAAGGAATTAAAATTTACATTTATGTAATACTAGCAGAACCAGCCGCTTCGCTCACGCTAAAGCTACAAAAAATTCTAAAAAGGTAGTTTCATACAAACTTTCAACCCCTATTTTACCCCCTTATAGGATGAATTTCGAAAAATGCTAGAACACATGTTTATTTAATTTTATTGAAGAGTATTGATACCAAGTTTCAAGTAATTCTGATAATAAATATTTTATTTGATTTTATTATAATGTGTTTTCCCGTGAGAATGAGACAATTTCCCGCGGTATAAAGTAGCCTATGTCACTCTCCAGCCTTCCAACTATCTCCATACAAAAAATCACCCTAATCCGTCACTCCGTTTTGACGAGAAAGGACAAACAGACAAACACACTTTCACATATTTTACAATATTAGTATGGATGTTTTAGGATTTCAGAAACAAAAAGGTAACTATTTTCAGTTATTATTACGTGTACATTTTAATTTCGTATGTACATTGTACATATACATATAGTATACTAGCATTGCCCCCGGCTCCGCCCGCGTTTAGATGACCAAAAAGCAAATTCTTAGGTTTTACATATTAGTATACTCTTATAATACAGTTTTTGTATTTTTTCTTAGAAATGAGATATTTTCCCGCGGTAAAAAGTATCCTATATATTGACCCGGATAACTAGCTATCACCATACCAAATTTCATCAAAATCCCTCCGGTGGATTTTTTGTGATGCGGTAACAGACAGACCGACAGACAGACAAAAAGTCTAAAAACTATAAATTCGGCCTCTGTATCGATAATAATGTCTATTTCAATAAGATTTTCCAAAAAATATTTAATGTACAGATTCGGCTTAGTTACAATTTATTATACGTATATATGAATAATGAATATATGTATTTTATATGTATATAGTATTTGCTTTCTTTTCGATCAACTCTCATTTAAATATAAAGACTACATAAACTATATTTTATTTCTGGAAATATGCCAAGTAAAATTTTTCTAAGCTGCATATATTTTTAAATTTAGTAAAAGACAAGCAAGAACAAAACTCTTTACGAATATAGCGATTTAAAATTATTGTACAAGAATATTAACACGATCATCATAACATAATTATCAAGAACCTATCAACTGTGACTTCGGGCTTTATGGTATAAAATTCATTCACAAAGTAAAAAGGTTGCATACGTATTTATTTACCTGTTGATATGATACGGTTCGATATGAAAGTAGTGCTATTTTAATTGTACCTAGTATGATCTACACTTTTGACATTCTAGTAATTCAGTTATGAGATTCAAAGTAGACGAACCTTTGTTAGGAACTAAAATAATACTTGTTATTGTTACGTTTTAGAAAATCATTTTTTTTACAGATGGCATTACGCTTATTATTTAAAGTACCTAGACCACCAAGCCTTCTTGTATATATATATATATATATATATATATATATATATATATATAAGAATTGCTCGTTTAAATATATTAGATATTTTAATATTCATACCACTATACTACTTAACCAACAACAACAGATAAACTGAGGCGACTGTATACTACTAATAAAATACAATTGGATTTTAAAATTAAGCGAAGAATAAAAAAAAATACAAACGGGTTTCACTATTATTTAATTTTGTAATAAGCATGTTGTCCAAGAATTGTGTACGAATGAATAGTTGTTTCATACATAATACGCGCCTAATCGATTTCGTCCACAGCGGCCAATCTTAATGAGACTTGTCCACATGTCCTTTACATTAATGCATAAAATTAAGGTCGTATTCACGCCATGTTTATGAACATAATATGAACAGAGTGTGAGTCAATATTTAGATAGTCATGCAGCTACTATTTGATTTCTCACTCGATGGTGTAAATATGTTGAGACATTACCACAGCACCATCTAGTTCCATGGTAAGCTACGAGGCTTGTATTATGGATACCTGATAGTTGATACACTATACTTATATACATTTAAATGGATACATATTATAAATATAAAAACCCATGACTGGAGTACAAACATTCGTACTCATCACACAAATGTATGCCCCCAGCGGGACTCGAACCCGCGACCGCTGGCACAGCAAGTAGTCACTACAAACTGAGCCAAACGTGTCATCAAAGTGTTTAGTTTATTTTATATTCTGAGATAATACAATTATTTGATATTTAAATTGTTTAGCTTTTTATTAGTTTTTTTGTAAAATTGGCTAATCATTATACAATAGATACAATCAGTAAGAAAATTTACGTCCATGAATAGACAGACATATTCGTATATATTTATGTATTGATTTAGATAAAGCCAAAGTATATTACTATTATAAAATAACGATTTCATGAACAATTTATAAATCAAACGTTTAAGCAATTTAGCAGATAACAAAGGCAGATTTGTTCGGCAAAAATTGAGTTAATCCGTATTTAATCTGACCACATACGTTGTGATGAGGGTATGTGTGACAGTGCGATAATATGATACCGTGTGAGACAGAGTATTGTTGAAATAGAATGCGAGGTTCATATTAATTCAGAGATACGGCAATTTAATTTCTAGTACATTTAGAAAGATTTATTAAAATATAAGATTTTATTAAAGAGCGGGAATTGGACGATAGATAAAGAATATAATTTAAAAAAAAATATAGTTATATTTAGCCCTATTTAACATCCCTTCAATGCGAGAAGGACCAGATCATAGTTCATTACGCTGGCCAAGGCGTGATGGCGGACTTCACATGTTTTTCGAAAACTTGCTAAGTTCTCTCAGACATGCAGGTTTCCTCACGATGTTTTCCTTCACCGTAAGACATGTTTGTAATCACGTTAGAAATGATTCGCACATGAAAATATCGGAGGTGCGATACCCGGGACTTAAACCAGCTTACCTCGGTTTCCCAAGCGAGCGCGTTACTACTGGGCTACCACTGCCTTATAGTAAATATTTTATAACAGTTACAGTGATGACACCTTTAAATAAAGCTATTAATATTTTCAATATTTTTACAGTTTTAATTAATCAAATAACTATTTTTATTGTAAAATACATCAGAATAAGTATTACCAAAACAATAAAAACCGTTTTTAGCAGCATTTTATGATAGGGCAACGCCGGCCAAAAAGTCTAAAATCTAAAAAATAACGGTAATATTCCCAATTTAGTATATTTTTTAAATTCTTTCGGCAAAACTTCCATTCTGTACACACCAGATGATATACTCATAAAATTTGACCCTTTTGGAATAATTCGCTATTTGTATATTTCGTAAAGGACTATACAAAATTTTGCTATACCTACTATATAATTTTTAAAACATCTCCGAAACATAAAGATGTCCCCTCTTTTCAACCGACTTCAAAAATGAGGAGGTTTTCAATTAGAATGCTTATTTTTTTTTAGTATGTTCTAATAAAATAAAATCTCAAAATATAAATCTCTAAAAAAAAATTAACTATTAATAAAAACTTATAACTCGGGTTAACATTTAGGATACCTTTTACTTTTTGGGAAAATCTTTCATTTCCACACGAAAACACAATTACTGATTCTGTCGATTAGCTTTTGGCAATTTACATGGCTAACGCTGGCTGAACCTTAGAGGATACGTCAAAATCATGTACTAGAAAATATTAGGTCTTAAAAAGGCCTACAGAAAAGTTCGCAATGGTATATGATTCTATCCTAAGGTACAATCGCAATAGCTGTATTTTAATCTATTTAAAACGTACCTAGGGACGCACCGGAGCAAATCGAATGTAACTTACTAGTGGCTAATATCTGATATGGGTTGAGTTTTAATATAGGTTCTTGAAGCTTCGAAGTAATTTATTAATTTAAAAGCTAAAAATTACAAATCATCACGGCGTTACTGATTCTGAGAACAGCTGAGCTAATTATAATGGCATAATGAAACGTCTCAAAATTAAGTTTGAAATAACAAGTTAGTGAGAACTAGATTGAAAAAAAACATAAATTTTAAAATATATAATTTTATAATAACAACAGATAATTTAAATGTAAATTTTTATTATTATACATTTATGCTATGTTATATATTATGTATTATTTTCATTTAATCAATTTAATTATTTAATGTAAATTAATACAAGGCAGTGTAGTCGAGTGGTAAAGCGTTCGTTTGGAAATCATACGAAGCGGGTTCATGTCACACCTCTGATTTTTCATATGCGAATCATTTTCATTTTGATTGCCGATTGTCTTACGTTGAAAGAAAACATCGTGAAAAACTTTTATAAGGTCTCTTTCCATAAATTGCTTGGGTTTCTTAGACTATGGCCTGATATTGAAGAGAGGAAGTAATACAATAGCAAAACTCTTATAATATTTCTTTATGCTTATAATTTTTTTCTTTCATTTGTCTTTCTTTTTGGCGTTTTTAAATTTTTAAGGGCGTTTTTAGTTTTATAAAATTTTGTATCCCTCTGAATATACTAGCTTAATCAATTTTCAGTTCAGATGTTAATATCTTTTTTTTTAACTTAGCAGCAACGTAAAATGTCGATACTGAAAAAATACTTAATATTTTAAAAATTGTAATAGATTATGGCCACTATAAGAACTAAAATAGTTTTATATTGCAATTTTAAGATCTTTTAACAAAGTAATGTGTTAGGATAAAACTCCACTGTACTCATCAAAACAGCTACAAAGAATACGTGAGTGCATTCACAATACGTTGTCTGAAGCAATTCTCTTTCAACCTAGTTCAGATATGAGGCAGAAATAACAGGTAGACGACGTTTCAAGAGCTTTAATAAATATTTTTTGTTAGATAAGTATTTATATACACGTAAATAGTTTAAATTGATTATTTATTACTTTTTACTAAAAAAGTACCTCTTATAAAAATAAAATAGCCGATTGTGTAAGAACGAACTAAAAAGTTGGACGAGATGATGAAGGAACACAGTATTAAGCAATCGAATGATGTGCAATTTTTATTTTTAATAATCGATTAAATTGGATTGTAAAGCAGTTTAACCGATTATGAAAAATAAAAATTGCTCATTAAAAATAAGGGAACATAGGATCGGACATAATATGTATATACAGATCAAACACATAACCCTCCTTTGGGCTTCGCGCGGTTAGGTAAAAAATTCACCGCTTGCAAAATAAATTAAATATTTTCACAAATTATGGAATAATTATGCCTAATCTGTAGAAGTGATATTTTTTAATTTCTAATTCCTTTGAGTCTTATCCATTAGAAGACTGAGCTACCAAAATCGTTTATCCATACTCACAATACAAAATGCAACCGAATTGAGTACCTCCTTTTTTAAATTCTTCAAGACTAACTCACTGTACTGTAAGAAATTCTTCTCTTAAACTCTCTTGCAATAGCATGAAATGCAAAGATTATGCATATCTTATTTAATAACGCATATATTATTTGTTTGTATTTTTTGTATTCAACCCTTTTTTTAACGTCCTACTGCTGGGCACAGGCCTCCCTTCAATACGAGGGGATCAGGCCATAGTCCACCACGCTGGCCAAGTGCAGGTTGGCGGACTTCACATGTCTTTTGAAAACTTGCTAGGTTCTCTCAGATATGCAGGTGTCCTTACGATGTTTTCCTTCACCGTAAGCGTAAGGCAGTCCGGGTAGTGTTTGTTAATAATATGTTTTATAGTTTAAAAATATATATTTCACCGAAAAAAAGTGAGGGGTCAACAGCATAGATTGAAAACTCCTACTATAACAACTATAAAATAATCTTTGAGACGTCTAAAACCTTAGTCTCTTCTGTTATTTAGCGAGTGAATGAGTCACCTATCACTTTTTATTAATGTAGATAGATAGGCAGTTAGATAGGTATAAGCTTAAATTTTGTGTGAAAGTAGTTAATTAAAGTACATATTCAATTTAAAAAAAAAACTTTAATTAAGCTAAAAACATTTGTACTCCAGAACTTGCCATTCTTTTTTCGTCTGTACTCTTTCATACCGGTATAATGAAGGTGCGGATGCGAGGACCTTTGTTAGATTCGCTGATTGTGAACGTAACATGTTTTGTATGTAGCCGGATGTAAACTTCCCTTGTATTGCTTTGTGACCTTGTTTCATACAGTGTTTCTGAAATTGGATATAGAACTGATGCTCTCTTATCCTGAAGAAAGTTTAGGAGGATGTTTTCTTTCCAATTTATTCTGTTTATATTTAGATGGAATTTAGGAAATATATTGTTGACATGTTATTGTATTCCGCCCTTTTTAACGTTCCTTTGCTGGGTGCGGGTGACCCTTGAATATGACGGGGATTAGCCCATATTCCACCACTCTGGCATAGACCGGGTTGGCGGTCTTCACATATCTTTCGAAAATTTGGTAGGTTATCTCAGACTTGTAGGTTTCCTCACAATGTTTTTCTTTACCGTAAAATAAGTCGTAATCGTGTTGGAAATGATTCGAAATGATGACATGAAGTGCTGGACCTGGGATTTAAGCCCGCTTTACCCGGTTTCCCAAGTGAGCGCGTTACCACTGAGCTACCACTGTATTAAACATATTATTATTTGATTGTAATTTTGTATATCTTTTTTTTAAAATAATTCATAATATAATTATGCAAGTAGACTGTTACAAGCACTTTTACACCGTTAATTTTTACATTTAAATTAAATGTCAATAATGAAAATCGCTGAAGAAACTACCACCAGCTAGAAAAGCAGTTTTACGATGAATAACCAGCAAGAAACTCAACAGTTACTCTTTTAAAAATAATATTTTAAAATATAACAGTAGAATACAATAGTTTTAGAATATTACTATATGTACTATATTGTATTATTCTAAAGAGTATAATTTGATTATTTATTAATTCATCAAACTAACTGTGAAGACAGAATTTTAAGAATTGTGGCAATCGAATTTCACTTAACTACTAATAAATAAATTACTGCTCCACAAAATGAACAGAAAAAATACTTAAAAGTTTGGTCTCATTCCTAGAATTTTCCGAGCTTCTTGACAATGTAAACCGTTTTTTTATCCTCCATTGCCCAATAGCAGCTTTTATTTATAATAGAATTGAACGAGTATTATCGATTGAACTTTAGTAAGTTTTCGTGCGCTTCAATAGATTCAGGTAAATCCCACGTATACAATGAATTTCAGAGACACTATAGATACATTTGACGACACGTTTGGCTCAATTTGTATTGACCCTACTTGCTGTGCCAGCGGTCGCGGGTTCGAGTCCCGCTGGGGGCATTTATTTGTGTGACGAGCACGAATGTTTATACTCTAGTCATGGGTATTTATATTTATAGTATGTGATATGTATTTAAAGTTATATTTATGTGTAGTATATGAAGTATCAACTATCTGGAATCCATAACACGAGCCTCGCAGCTTACCATGGAATTAGATGGTGCTGTGTGTTAATGTCCAGAGAAAAACCACTGGAGGGAGTTGGATGAAATTTGGTACGGTGATAGATGGTTATCCGAGTCAACATATAGAATACTTTTTACCGCGGGAAAATAACTCATTTCTGAGAAAAAATACAAAAACTGCAATGTAAGAGTATACTAATATGTTAAACCTAAGAATTTGGGTTTTGGTCATCTGAACGCGGGCGGAGCCGCGGGCAATGCTAGTTTTATTATATGTATAAATTGCATGCAAATAAATTTCTCATGAGACAGAGATATTGTGTTTATGTCGCTTTATTCGGAAACCGTCATTAATTCTGTATTACATGTTACGCTCGTCATAATCCGTAGCTCTATCCTGCAAGAACTTCATATGACATACTTGAACTATGTTTGCAGATTTAGCTGCATTTGCATAGAAGTTCTTACTGAGTAACTAAGTACTGGACTGCATACAAAAATCGAACCTGCAACTCTGATGTACCAATCAGATTTACTCTTGATATAGAATCGTAAAGTGGAAGAAGTTCACCGACACATGTAGTTTATATGATGTAAAACGAGACGACGAGAGAGAGAGAGAGAACGAGAGACCATGTTTTTCACTTAATTTTATGTATTTTACTTAGATACTTGGTAATGAATAAAATTATGATCTTGAATTGGTCCTTATAAATAATAAGCTTGTTTATTAATAAATACTAGCGGCTCACCCTCGATTCACTCGGGTTCTCCTCTAGATAAACAAAAACAAATCTATCCCACACAGGAACCGTATATTTTTCCGAAAAAAAAGTAGTCCGTTTGTTATTCTGATGTATGAACTATATTATTGTAAAGTTTCATTAAAATCCAACCAGCAGTTTTTGTGTACTAAGCTGTATGATTTAATATAGGTTTTTAACTATCACATGGGAATTCTTTAATTTTCCGGGATGAAAAGTATTTAAAATATTGACCGGATATAAGGTACATCTATGCAAAATTTCATTTAAATCGGTTCAACAATTTCGGAGATTATCCCGTACAATCAGACAAACAGATAAACAGACAAACAGACAGAGAAACAAAAAATTTGAAAATAATCTGGATTTGTTCTTTTTCTCTTCTTACATCCCCCTGACCCGGATTTTAGCAAATTTTTTTCTATGTACAGACATTCGGCCTTTACAATTTTATCATATATAGATTCAGCATCACGATGAAGACGGAAGTTGATAGTGTAATAATAGCAACCAAAATTAAATATAAAATATTTAATATTCAATTACGTAAATTATTAAAATTATAACAATGTTTAAAATTTTTTTTTATTAAATGAATTTATTAAATGAACATTGTAAGTTTTTTTTAAATCATTGTATAAATTGTGGGTAGATACTGTCTGTGATCTTACTAATATTAAAAATGTAAAATTTTAGATGTATGGATGTTTGGTTGGATGTTTGTTTTTACTCAATTACGCCAGAACGGCTGAACGGATCTGGATGAAATTTGGCACACAGATAGATTATAATCTGGAATAGCACAAAAGCTACTTTTTATCTTTGAAAAATGTACAGTTCTTGTGGGAATTTTTTTTTTTTACTTTAACTTGAATTGTTTTAAAAATATAATAACTTTTAAAAAGTTAACAATCTTAGTCTCTCCAATATGACCATGGTTGTTGTTAATCATTCGAAAGGTCAAGAACTAAAAACCAAAATAAATCTACGAAAGAATCCGCAATGATACTTTTATTTAAAATGTCCAATATTCACGTCAATCTAAGAAAGTATTCATATTTGTTTTATATTACACTAAAAACTTATTCCTTACTATTGTTAGGAGTACAGTCATCATTACATATTTGACTAACAATGAATTACAAACTGTAAATTAACCTCTTTGTGCCTCACAAAAGTTTCACATAACTCCGTTGGTACTGTATTAGATTTCAATCAAACTTTATACATGACTTTGGCAGGTCAATATCTGGGCCAAGTTCATATAATGGATATAGGGGAGTTGAAGTATGATTGATTATTTGAATAAGAAATAATGTTAATAATGGTTTAGATTGTTTGGGAAAGTATATTATTATTGAAGTTATTATATTATTGATACTATTAGAGACAGAAGACACATGAGTACAAATTCAGATTTAAAAATATTCTCCAAGACTCACGTTAGAAGTTTTGATTTTTAGGGTTCTGTGCTCAAAGGGTTCCGATAAGCCCACAAAGCTACTGAACATTCTTTGTGCTGTCTGTTTGTCTGTCTTACTTTATGAAGGCTGTTTCTTCTAAACAGTAGTAATGAAGCAGTTAAAATTTTCAGAATATCTTTATTACGGCGGAATATGTTTATTTAAAGGTTATTTTCATATTTAACATTTTTGGGTTAGAGCTATTTAATTTTTTTTGTGCATATGCATAGTAAGCTGAAGGTCACAGGTTTGATATTTGAATAACGCGCAAGCTAACTAAACATATCGTCAAAACTGTCCGAAAATGAGACGAGATAATACAGATAAACTAGCTTCTTATATTGGCGCATCTTCTCTTGAGTAATAGTTATATTTTAAAAAGGATACGTGATTTTAATTATTAGAAACTTTAATAAAATCTTTATACATTTACATTTAAGTTTTTTTAAATCTTGTATTTGTCCGAAGCTTTGCTCGTGTGATAGCGGATGAGGTCCCAGAGTAGCCGATGTCCGGATCCCAGCGAGCAATCTGTCTCTGCCAAATTTTATCAAAGCGCGGTCTAAGCGTGTAACAAACAGAATTACTTTCACATTTATAATATTAGTATGGATTGCTGCTATGTAATGCTAAAGACCTATTTAAGCCTACGCACAATGTACTGTATATAGAATACAATTTCAATAAAAGTAAAATTTATGCTTATTATTATGAACCAGTTTATTTTAGTACAAAGTCAAGTTAGCCTTACACATTGTGTTGGGTTCAAAGAGGGCCTTATACAAGCTGAATTCATTTTGCATGAAATAATTCACGCTGCTAGCCGTTGACCGAACCTCGGGTAAATGTCGGTCGTATGACCTTTATACTGGAAATATAAATGAAAACTTACAAAAATGTGATTAACAAATATATGAATTTTATAACAAAACTACATTTTACATTTAACTAGGCTTTATATGCAGCTTTCTTTGTATGGTATGTGAATAAAAGGGTGCTCTACTATAAACGTCTAAGTACTTTTTTAAATCATGCTACCGCAAACAAACATATTATGAGAAAACAACTTGTTTCTCATTATGACAGCTTATATTTAACTTATAATTTTTATGTATCTTTCTAACGATTTTGTGAAGCGGCAAAGTGAATATGATGGGATTTCACCTCGTTATTTGCTTTTTTCACGTAACTTCGTGGCTTATGGTAAGTTTTTAATGGCGAATTAGTTGCTTTACTTCAATCTTACCTTTTTTTTTTTTAACGTTGGGAAATGCATTTACGCACGACGTGTGGGACTCACCGGCGTAATACAGCCAGTACTACCCACTAAAACCCAACAAAACCTTCCCCCGTCTTAATGGGGCGTCGCAGGATCGCTTACGCATTCAACTACGACGCCCCGACGGCAGGTCTGCCGAAGTAGACCACAACAACCATGGGGTTGCTCCACGGTCCACTCTGCTATCAGAGAAGTACCAGGAGCAACCCGCATGGTACACCGCCCTCCGAAGAGGGCCGCCTCCCACCGCCCACCAAAGCGGGCCACCTCCCGGTGCGTTTCTTGGCTTCGGCCCGGCAGTATTGCCGGGCACTACTGAGCCCCCCCACCACGACAAGGTGAACGCACGTTGGGGGGGAACTTCAATCTTACCTAGACCAAGACGTTTAAAAATTAAACATGGAAACTCAAGCGTTATTGCTATATCAGTTATGCTGCCAATCTATTTCTATACATATAATAAAATTGTAACTAAGCCAAATCTGTACAATAATAAATATTTTTTGGAAAATCTTATTGAAATAAACATTATTAGCGATACAGAGGCCGAATCTATACTTTTTAGAATTTTTGTCTGTCTGTCTGTCTGTTATCGCATCACGGAAAAACCACTGGAGGGATTTTAATGAAATTTGATATGATGATAGCTGGTTATCCGGGTCAACATATATGATACTTGTTACTTCGGGGAAATGTCTCATTTCTGAGAAAAAATACAAAAACTGCAATGTAAGAGTATATTAATATGTAAAATTTAAGAATTTGGTTTTTGGTCATCTGAACGCGGGCGGAGCCGCGGGCAATGCTAGTGCTCTATAAATATTTTGAACAATTATAACATAAATAATGAGTTTATTTAACATTAAAATTTTCTTTCATTAAACAACAAAAGTATTTGATATTTGAAGTAAATACCAAATAATATGTTTATAGGATAAGAAATGGACCAACAACTATATTATGTTTACACTTGACTTTGTACAGCGCAGATCTAAGACGAATTACATCTGGTCCATCGCCCCGGCAATGTAAGCCCACGGATTATTTCAGTCGCCATAATGCTGACGATTCCCAATATTTTCTTCAAAGAAGATTAGTCTGTTACAAAGAATTTCGTTGCTTTTTAAAGTAATATTATATTGTAGCCTTTGAGGTGGTTGAAGGCTTAATCTGGAGGCCCATAATTAATATCTTTCATAAGTAAAACAATATTAATATTCGTCTATATTAACTCAATTTTTCTTCTGATCGCTCTCTTTGTGAAATATACTATCTATATACATAAATAGGCCCATGAAGAAATTAATTTAAATTACATCTTAATTTTCTCTTACAGGGCTTACTACATATAAAATATTGATAAAAATAAAATACATAATAAAATTTATGTATAAAAATAAAGTTTTTAGTAAAATATTTGTCAAATCAATTTTGTAATTTTTTTTGTAAAATAAAGTTTTAATAATAAAGTTTTTTGTTTAAAGGTTTATTTTTGTTTGTCGCGTACAATAATTTTACTCATATAGTACTACTAATCTTTGGAAAAACTAGTTTTTTGGAAAATTCTACATACCGTCATATCTCACGTTAAACTACGAGATTCATACGAAACGCATTAAACTACGAGAGTGGAACCGCGAGGAAAGACTTCTAAAAGCTACATATAATTATAAAATTAAATTAACAAAAACTATTGGTTCTCTTTGTCCTTTTTATACTCAGCAACAGTCACCGGATTTATTGAAAATATTTTATTTTCTAATCAGTAAATATACCTATAATAGTTTTTCATTAATGCACCTGTTAAAAATGCTAATATAAAAATTTTAAAATGCTCAAAATGCTAAAAATGATATTCTTACGATAAAACTTGTTATTTAACAAAAAGAAGCTCGTACATTAGTTATGGTATATTTTTCAAGATATATCATTATAATACTAGCGTTGCTCGCGGCTACGCTTGCGTAATTGTTTTATGTGTAACTAGAATAACTCATTCTCATATCACTAATAACAAAACTTAGACCTTTCATATAGATTGTATGAATATATATTACGTAGTTTCTATATTATTTAAAAGAGAGAGAGAATAAAAGGATAAGAAAATAAAAAGAATATACAAAGCGGCATTACAAATTTAAATATAGAATGTTATATCGTTGTTACGCTTGTTACTTGTACTAAAACAGCTTAAAATTGTTTTGATTATAGCCCAAACGTTATCTTAAACAAAAGGACCCTCGTCCTCGACCTTTGAAATAAATCATCTGAAGGAAAAATCTCTTCAAGGGACAACGTTGCCGTGACCCTTGAATATTTCACGTTTCAACCGTCCCCAATAAATCCCGACACCTTATAAAAATGTTCTGGATGACTATTGATCGGGGGTGTCTTTTTGGCGTACAGTTATGCTAAATAGTATTTAAATTGTATTCAGGCTACGTAGCTTAAACACGAATAAATTATATGAAAATTTGACATCTATACATATAATAAAACTCTGAGTCGAATCTGTATATTAAATATTTTTTGGAAAATCTTATCGAATTATTATCGTTAAAGAGGCCGAATCTATAGTTTTTAGATATTTGTTCTATCTGTCTGGTGTAGGTGCGCATCATGAGAAAACCACTGGACATATTTTGATGAAATTTGGAATGATGATAGCTGGTTATCTGGGTCAACATAAAGGATACTTTTTACTGTGGGAAAATATCTCATCTCTGAGAAATCTATAGTAAACCTTAAAACGTAACTAGGGACGAACCGTGCGGAGCGAGAGTCAGTCGCTAGTTTTACATAAAACTCTTCGGAAAATCGGAAAATATTTTATATTCCGGAAAATAAATATAATACCACGACCAAATCCGAAAACATATGTAGTTTCGTTTAAAATATGTTTATAATTTTTTTGATTTAAAATCATTTGTACACCCTGGGCGTAATTAATTATTACAATTTATGTAATACTCTAAACAAAGACAAATAATTTATATATACATTTATACCTCAAGTAAATACTAAGACAAAACCTAGAATACTACACACTTGTTATTTTCAATAAGATATTTTATCTTTGAAGTCTACTATTGTCCTAGGAAACGAAGTACTCTCATGAAGAAAAACCTCATATTGTGCTTCGCTCTCATATCCGTTGTATTTTCACTGCACTTTACTGTTTGCTTTTTCTTGTGCGCCGACAGTTGGTTGTGAATTTTGAATTATTCAACTAAGTGAGTGCTCTGCTTGAGTGTACCAATTGAAGAGAAATCAACATGATCTCGTTTGTTTTGTTTTATCTATACATATAATAAAAATGTAACAAATTCGAATCTGTACATTAAATATTTTTTGGAAAATCTAATTGTAATAGACATTATTATCGATACAGAGTCCGAATCTACACTTTTTAGAATTTTTGTCTGTCTGTCTGTCTGTTACCGCATCACGAGAAAACCAATGGACAGATTTTGATGAAATTTGGTATGACGATAGCTGGTTATCCGGGTCAACACTTTTTACCGCGAAAAAATATCTCATTTTTGAGAAAAAATACAAAAGCTGCATTATAGGAGTATACTTATATGTAAAACATAAGAATTTGGTTTTGGTCATCTGAACGCGGGCAGAGCCGCGGGCAACGCTAGTTATCTATATAAATACATTTAATAATTAAAATATAAGGTTACCAAAGTTTTCTCTACGTATTTAAAACGGAAAGTCACTTATCCTCTGACTCGGTAACATGAAACCATGAAAAATGTTTGATCTATGAAGCTGAGATTTGTGATGAAAGTAATTTGTAAGCAGAAGACGTGGTTAAGAATGGATATTACGATATGGTGGAATTGAGGGGATGTAAAGGCTGTCGTAATTTTATATGAAAGTTCTAAGTCTTTGCTATTAGTGACATGCGGGTGAGTTATTCTGATTACACATAAATCAACTACGCGGACATAGCCGCGATCAACACTAGTGTTACCTTAAAATTATATACCTTAAAATTATACTATAATATACGAGCTTTTTGTTAAATTAATAGTTTTAACATAAGAACATCCCATAGCATTTTTAAAAGGTAATGAAAAACTATTATATATTTACTTAAAATTATTAATAAGGTGGAGTAAATTACACTTATTTGTGTATATGGATTTTTGTCAACAATACAAAATTTTGTGTATTCTTCTAGTTTACCAAAACGTGTATGCACTGAATGCCAACTTTTGCAGTCCAACACACTCGGACCATCGCAATAGTAAATCTTTTCGCCTAAACAAATGTCGGGGTACAATTTGCAGCACTTGTATTTTGGTACTATTGGATTTGGAGCTCTCAAAAAGTTGAGTAGCATTTTTTCTAATACAGCTTCGTGTTAGTACATTTTAGATTTTCTGATATTATGTAGGTACTCTTTAAAATTATAATTTTGCCTCAATTTTTCAGTAAAAGCATTTTTTGAACCCGTGACTTGACCTCTTGCATCCAACCATAGCTAAAACCTTCCTGCTGAGTACGGGTACATAGATAAAAATTATCAAAATCGGTCCAGCTGTTTACGAAAAGAAGAATTACGAACACATATACAAAAAAATATATATATAAAGATAAAACAGTATTAAGAGGTCATAGAAACAAAATATGCGATAAAAGTAATGCATTCATATAATATTATTTTTCGAAGACAATAACATTCCGCTAAACTAGGAGAGAACACGCAAGCGGCGCATAGGTTAGTTATTTGTAACCTACATTTGTTTGGTAGAAAATTTCTGTTATATCATTTTATTATAACATTATATCAAACTTATGTAAAGTTTATGTTTAGTTTTAGTATAGACTCTACGGTCTCAAATAAAATTTCTTATTTTATAAATGTTTGGATAACAAGGCAGCTTGCACAGTGATAGGATAGATAATATATGTCGATTCATTCTATCGACTAGTTTCACGATAATTATACGTTCATTTACGCACATCGATAATACTTATATCTTTTTTAACGTTGGAAAATGCATTTACGCATACCACCTGCATACATAAAGACGATTATGTGGGATTCACGGGCTAGAAAAGAGAGTATTATTCTGTAGAACCCAACGGAACCTCATCATAGCATACACACTTAACCACGACGCCCGTCAGGGGCTAGCCTACGAGGCAGACCGTAACGACCATGGGGTTATTACCATAGCCAACTCTGCTATCGGAGAAGTACCAGGAGCCACCCGCACGGTACACTGCTCACCTACCAGTATGTCTCTTATCTCCACACCCGGCTGAATTGCTGCATATGAGAGATGCTAATGAGTCCCCCCAAATGATAAGGTGAACAAATATCGAGTGGACATTGATAACTGCCAGTAAACAATAATATTGTAAGTTAACATTTACATATAGATACAATATAATTTTATATATATATATATATATATATATATATATATATATATATATATATATACAGTTCAAATTTAAAATTACCACAATACTAAGTAACAAAATTGCTTGTTGCAGGTTTTCGATACATGCATTTCAACTTATTCTAACGTTGAATGTTTTAATTCGCAAATAAGTTGACAATAGTCACCATTCTACTAGCTACAAATAAAACCACATACTTTGAATTCAGTAATGTATTTATATAAACAACACTGTATTTATTATAAGGAACAATAAAAATTTAATGTTTTTGAGATAAGTATTTTGTATGATTATTTAAATCACTGAAATTACAAGGTATTATAGCTAGAATTGTTATTCTAAGTAGCTTAGAACAAGTTCTAAATATCTACAAACTAGTGGTTTACCCTCGCGTCGCTTGGGTGCGTCCGTAAGTACTTGTACATCACGTTACTACAGTTTAATAGGAAGATCTTTTTAAGAGGAATAATTCTGTCATACATTGTTTTCATATAACTTTATTAGTTTTACGCGGCGCACGCCAATAAAGCTCCCAGTCGGTATGATTTCTTCCGACATCTTCAACAATCGTCGTCATATTTCAGCCAATTTGTACAAAACTATAACAAACCTTCCTCATGAATCACTTCATCTATTGGTGAAAACCGTATGAAAATTCGTTCGTTAGATTTAGAGATTATCGTGTTCAAACAGACAAACAGACGCGGCGGGGGACTTCTTTTTATAATATGTATAGATATTTTCATAAAGAAATATATGAAAACTGATTTCGAAAATTCTTATATTTGACTACATGAAAATTAAAATCATAAGCATTTCTAAGTGTGATATTTTTTCTAATTAAAATGAAATAACTCCGAGGGTAAAGACTTTTCAATATATAAAAATAATAATAATCAATACAATTGGTGGTGCCAAAGGCATCGTTTAATCGATACAAAAATATACGCAGCAGTGATATTGGTAATATATTTGTGTAGTAATTCTTTCGTTAGAGTCTGCAAAATAGATATTTTTAATTACTTAATTGACTTCGCAATTAAATATTCGGAGTATGTGAGCATATTAATATTTATCCCCGTGAGCGATGGGATGATGGAATGGTATTTACCTGTATAATGCAGCTTGCACCATTAATTTTCACACCTATTGTGACGTTAATCGATATTTTATCACGGATTTCTATATATTTAATTAATATATGTAAATATCATTTGTTTGATATAAATAATAACTAGGACGTACTTGAGACAGTGATAGCCCTGTGGTAACTCAGTCACTTGCAAAAACGAGTGAAACGGGTTCAAATCCCGGGTCTCGCACCTCTGATATTCCATGTGCGAATCATTTTAACTTGACATTGATGACATTTTAACTTTTACGGTGAAGGAAAACATCGTGAAGAAGCCTGTATGTCTGAGAGAACCTAGAAAATTTTTGAAAGGCATGTGAAGTCTGCCAACCCGCACTTGGCCAGCGTGATGGACTATACATGGTCTGATCCACTTTGTATTGAAGGGAGGCCTGTTCCCAGCAGACGGACTTGAAAAAGGGCTGAAGAATTAGAAAAACAAGACCAAAATTTGGATTTTCATCTATTCAGAAATATTAATCATTATATGATTATACTAAATAAAAGATAGGCTACAACAGTCAAATTAAAATTAAAAATCGTATCTTTTAAGTGGCATAGTACCAGGCTATTTGAGTTTACTTCAATAATAGAACCCTCCATGTACCATTCAATAAAATGGACGGGAGATATTCGCAAGCGTTCTTCACTAATTGCTCACAGCCGCTCAATATGCGATGGCACGCAAAAAAGACAAATTAATGAAAATATGAATATTGATGGAAAACTTCTTAGATCCTTTCACAATTTTGTATATTTTCATTTAAACGTTTTTGAAACGAATCTTTCCTTCGAGTTTATATGTAGGTCGATATTATTGAACGTTTAAGATTTATTTATTTGAGTTATATCTATTAAATTAATTGTGATACGATTTAGCTCGGACGTAGCACATTATAGAAAAGAGCACAGATTACCTGTTCTTTTGGTCCTTTGTGAGGTTACCATGAAATTATGGCATTCCCATCGGTGTTCTTCATGATAGAATTTTTTTTTATTCCAATCTAAATTAGTGCTTGACTACATTCCACCTGATGGTAAGTGGTAACGCAATCGATGATGGTAAGTCGCACTAATTCAGTAGCCACCTATTCACTCTTGCCTTGAAGACACCCATATTGTAATTACCCATATTGTAATTACCTAACCATGATAGGCTTAATAATCGAGCTCCAATGGAATCTCTAATCAATTATTCTAATATTTAGAGGTCATCTGCGACTTCAAAACACGCTCGTTACTTTCCTTTGTGGTCAACAATTTATAATTATAACTAGCGACTCATCCTTGCATCGCTCGGGTTCATTCCTATCTTTTTCTAACATCAGATATCTGGCAGTGAAAGTCCCGTCAAAATCAGTCCAGCCGTTTCGGAGATTAGCTGGAACAAACAAACAAATAGACAGACAGACACACAGACTGACAGACAGATAAACAAAAATGTTAAAAATTGTTTTTTCTTATAAGTACCATACATAATTTCATATGCATTTAGTAAAAAGCTGTTATTTTGACATTACAAAAAGACACTTCAAATTTTTTTTAACTGTATAGATTAATAAATACAACAAAATGTATAATAAAATTTTCCTAAAAGCATTCATAACAACTTTCAAATAAATTATGCCAGTTCTTTCGACCTACTTAAATGTCAATAAATCAATTATAATTTTTGTTAATTTTTTTACCAACGTTAGTAATAGAATGTTATTAAGTTTTTCTTTCATTTTAAATGTTATTAGAATGAGTTTGTAGCTAAATGGAAGTTCTGAAGCAATAAGTCTACTGAATTTGTTTTTCTGAATTTTTCCAATTTTCTTTTAAAGTTTTTTCTAAAAGATAATTGTAATAATGATATCTTATTCCTTTATTCAATGTTATGTTACGAAAAGTACACTAAGAGAAATTATTTGATATTCTTTATCTTATATTTTTTATATATAGCACTTTTAAGTATTTTATTTGCTTAAACACTACAATTTATTGTTGAATTAGGTTTAATCAGATTTCTTCCCTGTGTGTTCGTCTTGTCGTGGTGGGGTGTCACCCCCTAGGTGTACATGCATACGTACGTATGTATAGGTGTGTACGTGTCATATAAGCTATTTCCAATTCAAATTCTTATCACTGAATAATAACAAAAATACTAATATATTTAGGTATTTATTCACCTAAAAAGTAAAAAATAAACTTTAAGTTAAATTAAACTCATTTTTGACGACACGTTTAGCTCAGCTTGTAGTGACTCTACTTGCTGTGCCAGCGGTTGTGGGTTCGAGTCCCGCTAGGGGCATGCGTTTGTGTAATGAGCACGAATGTTTTTACTCAAGTCATGTGTGCTTATATTTTATTAATATGTATGTATTTAAAGTTATATATGTATAGCCTATAAACTATATGGTATCCATAACACACAAGCCTCGAAGCTTACCTCCCAACATATTTATATTTATTTATTACAAAATTTATATGATATAAAAGCTTGTTTTTAATTTTTTTTTATATATTAATTTATTGAAAATAAATAAAGTAAATATAGTAACAAAGTGCTATTTTGTATGTAAGTTAGTAATTTGTGTTAAAATCGACATAAATCTATTCAATAATATTTTAGGCCTCTAGGCCGTGTATTTCAAGATTCAGAGATGTTTGATGCTGAGTCGGGGTAAGATATAGAGCTCCCCTGGGCTCATTGCGATGAAGGATAAGTAATAACGCAAGTATTATATTTTATACTTGCTACCAACGTATCAAAATATTTTAAGTCTGCGTTTGCTATAATAATATATAATGTAGAGAATATTAAAATCATATTTATAATGGGAGTGCTTGTTTTATTCATGCCCAAGATAAAAGCATTATTATGAAATTTATAACATTTATAATAGTATATATTAAATAAAAAATTAAATATGAAATAGATATTTTAAAAATTATATAAATATAGCTACCGCGAATTGAACGCGGGAACAAAAGAAAACTATATTATGTACGTACAGTTTAACATTTAAAATTAAGTAATGAAAATTATTTCTACATCCACAATGCTAAAAAAAATTGTAAATTTTTAAAATAGTTACTCAAAGGATTTTAACAAGATAATATAAAAATGTTAGTAACAATTCGTCTTTACAAAGTTATAAATTACGTATAAAAAGGTTTCACTGGACTGACACATTTGACCCTTTAACGAATTTCTCCGATCCAGTGAACTGTTTAATTAAAGAAAAACTAATAATGTTGCTTTAGTCAGCAACATTTTACCAACGTCATCTTGTAAGCATTATTTGCTTTGAAAATTGTATTGACCTATATAAGACCTTGTTGTTTTTAATTATTGGAATTAATATATATTTATTCAGCCATTTTTAACGTCCCACTGCTGGGCACGGGCCTCCCTTCAGTACGAGGGAAATCAGGCCATAGTCCACCACGCTGGCCAAGTGCGATTGAAAATTTCTTAACAGAAGAACTAAGGATGGCCCGACCCGGGACTCGAGTCCTGGACAACTGGCATGTGCTGCCGTACAAACTAACCACTAGAAAAACAAGGCAAGCTATTAATTATTCAGTATTGTAGGACATGTTCATATTTTTATTCGATTTAAGCGAGCTTCACAGAAGAGCGCTATAGTTTTTTTTTGTCAAAGACCGGAAGTTTGCCAAGCGTAGTCCATTTCAGGATTACAGAATGCAAGTGCATTTATTGCATCTAAGTAGAATTTAGACATGCTTTTTGCTTTTATGTTTTATGAAATAACTAGATATGCTGCTAAGATGCTTTTTAAAAAATGTATATATTTAAAATATATGGAAAAATATGATATATATACCGTGTGTGTATAAATGTGTATACCGTGTTTTGTCTGTTTGACTTAGGTTACTTTTATTCCTTGATTGGAATATTAAAAACAGTTACAGAAAAACGGGTAGGGCCATACATTTTTAAATATAATTCTACCCATTTTTCGGTGCGAATCAAGAAGGAACCACCAGTTTATAGCACGAGTGTTTTAGAAACTATCACTAAAAACAATTTTTCAAAATCGTATCTATACAATGCAATGTTTTTATAACAATTTATTGTTCAATTGTCAATCCTATATACTAAATCTGGATTGTGTTTGATTGCGGATTTACATGCATGACTTGTTCGAAATTCTAAAACACTAACAGAATCACTCATAGTAGTAATAAAAATTGTCAGCACTCTCATGGCTTCGTACCATATAAAGTTATTAAAGATTCATAGGCAAAAAATCAAAAATCTAAAATCTATTCCTCGACGGTCCATTTCAAGAAAATTGCAACAATTACACATTTTTTCAATTGTTTTTGCATGAAATCTATAATGGCTGGGCAATTTATATTGAAATGAAGACTGCAAATGCAACTTTTAGTTTTACATCGTAATAATTCCTAATGACAAAACTTATTGATCTATTTTATGATTGTTTGGTCTACAAGAGATAGATATTTGATATGTGTACGAGTATATAGCTGCTATGGAGCTTTAGCAAATTTCTGTCCAAAATAGATCAAAGCATTCGAAGGAAATAACTAATTAATATTGGTAAAATAAAAGTTAATTAAAAGCCTTTGGCTCAGTTTGTAGTGACCCTACTTGCTTTGTTCGAGTTTGTGTTGCGCGGGTTCGAGTCCCGCTGGGGGCATTCATTTGTGTGATGAGCACGAATGTTTGTATTCCAGTCATGGATAGGTGTTTATATTTATAAAATGTTACATACATAAAATTTATATAATATATATGTGTAGTGGATCAACTACCTGGTATCCATAACACAGGCCTCGTAGCTTACCATGGAACTAGATGGTGATGTGTGTTAATGTCCAAAAAAAATTATTAAATTGATATTAAAAAATATTGATATTTATTTAGAGTGTATGAACATCAATTTATTAAATATCCACATGTGCTATTTTAGGTTATAATTAATCTATCTTTCAAATAAGTTTCATCAAAATCATTCAGCGTAAAATGTAAGAGACACACACATAAAAACTCTCGTACTATAAATATAGTCCGATGAAATACGAGTACATTCAAGCTAAAAATAAATAAAAATGATTTGAAATTTTTACTAACTGTTTTAGAGCAAGAAATTATGCGAGTAAAATAACATTTTACTTTAAGTTCAGCGGTGCATTTAGCTATACAAGGATCTCTCACTGAATATAATTATTTCTACGGCTCCACTGTGCTTAGTTATAATTCTATTATATTTTACCCTGATTTCGTCTTCAGTAAAATTTTTTTTAGTCATGTATTTATTTTTAATTATAATTATTGACTTTGTATTATAAAACAATGGCCTCTAGTTTCAACGACGGCTTTTTAGATCTTTAGAAATATGGTTTGTTTTAAGAAGATACTCGTACATAGCAGTTACGTTAGCAAAAATTCTCTTGCTTTGCTTAAATATATTTTAAGTTTAGGTAGTTATTTTAAGTTTATGCGATGAGATTAAATAATATGTAAAAATATTTCTTCTATAACTTCAGAAAATAAACACCCATTTATTAAAGTAGCGTGATCGTATTACAGGTCTATGAATATTTGAAGAGTTTTTCCAATAAGTTTCTATTTCTTAGATTTTCTATGAATTGTTAATATTATGTTCAATGAAGTTCCTTGAAAAAGAAAGTAGATGCTATTAATAATAATTCTTTATATAGGGTTTCATAATTATAAATAAACAAATATGGAAATTGGACATTAACACATAGCACCCTCTAGTTCCATAGTAAGCTACGAGGCTTGTGTTATGAATACCAGATACTCGTAGTTGATACAAGTACAGTACATAAAATAGTTTTTTTGTCAAAACATTGTCGTAGATCAGCCATTTTGTACAAACCTTCCTTGTTTATCTTACCTTTTTATAGTAAAAACTGTGTTAAAATCATTTTTGCAGTTTAGTAGAAGTAAGCGGATAAACAGATAGAGGCATGGGCGAGGGCATGAGAGTAGGGCATGTAGTGAAAGGTATCCTAAATGTTGACATCCGAGTAGTAAGTTATCACTAAGCATTTAGTTAAAATCCGTTTAGTACTTTTTGCGTGAAATTCACTGATTCATGTAAACGAAATCTTCAACAACTATTGTTTTGATCTAATCTCAGAATAGGTAACTGTCACTGTTTTTAAAAAAATATGTCATGTACAGGTTTCACTTTGTTACTATTTTATAATACATACTAGCATTGCCCGCGGTTCCGCCCGCGTTCAGATGACCAAAAACCAAATTCTTAGGTTTTACATATTAGTATACGCTTACAATGCAGTTTTGTATTTTTTTTAGAAATGAGATATTTTCCCCCGGTAAAAAGTATCTTATATGTTGACCCGGATAACCAACTATCACGTTACCAAATTTCATGAAAATCCCTACAGTGGTTTTTCGGTGATGCGGTAACAGTCAGAAAGAGAAAAAATGTAAAAACTATAGATTCGGCCTCTATATCGATAATAATGTCTATTTCAATAAGATTTTCCAAAAAATATTTCATGTACAGATTCGGCTTAGTTACAATTTTATTATATGTATAGATGTATGTATATATTTAAGATAGTCTGAAGTAAAAACAATCTTAATAAATTAGTAGTTAACAAATGTTTTTACCTTAAGCAGCCTCTTTGATTCAGCAGGCACAGTCAAGTCCTTTAATTAAGTATCTCAAAAGATTTAACTTAGAACACGAGACGAAGTTAAAATTACTAATTAATTAAACATCAAATAATGAATATGTATAATAAAATTGTAACCGAACCAAATCTGCAAATAGAAATTTTATTGAAAAAATTTTTTTTTTAATAATCAGCATCATGCAAAATTGGATTGATTTTGATTAAAATTAGTATGGTGAAAGCTGATTATTTGTGTCAACATATTATACGATATTATTTACTGTGGAAAATAAATTCCCTAGAATAAATATTAAAAACTGCTTTTACTAAAATCGCGCTAAAACTATACATTCTATTTATTAACCGACTTCCAATTCCAAAAAGGAGGAGGTTCTCAATTCGTCGGAATCTTTTTTTTATGTATGTTCACCGATTACTCGATTGCAGGTTGGCACCGACTTCGAAAATATCTGATTAGGTATCTATTCGAAATGAAAACCTCCGTTTAGTTATTTTTTACATTTTATTGCCTGGAAGTCGGTTTTTATTTTTTTTTCAAAAAGTTTTTATTTAAGCTTTGCAGTGAGAACCTAGAGATGTGATGCCAATTTAATGTATTTTTAAAGTCTTACCGCTGGGCACGGGTCTCCTTTTAATACGATATCAGGGCATAATTTACCACGATGACCAAGTTGGGTTGCTGGAGTTTAGAGCCTTCAGAGTCTTGCTAGGTTCTATCAGACATGCAGGTTTACTCACGATGTTTTCCTACCCCGTAAGACTATCTATTTACCACTCGATCTTCTTTTTTATGCATAAATCTATTCAGATGGAAATATTGTAATTTATTAATGAATACATCATAAATGTAATTTTTTACAATATATTTTTTATAAATAAGATGGTGTCGTTTTAGAGCTCTCAAATTAACCTCGTTACAGCTTAAAGCTTCATTTTTAAAATGTTAAGCATCAAAGGTGGAAACCGTGAAGGTAAAAAATCATAATTCATGTGTCATTCAAAAAATATTATTATTAAATATATAAGAGAGAATTTTTTTGCAATAGTAATTTAAATTAATATATATTTCGATGGTTAAATGGAACCTCCAATCAAAATTATATTGGATTTTGATGTTTTATGTGATACTTAATCAGTAAGTAATACTTTATTAGGTTAAATATTTAACATCTATACATATAATAAAATTGTAACTAAACCGAATCTGTACATTAAATATTTTTTTGGAAATCTTATTGAAACAAACATTGTTATCGATACAGGTTTTTAGAATTTTTGTCTGTCTGTCTGTTACTGCATCACAGAAAAACCACTGGAGGGATTTTGATGAAATTTGGTATGATGATAGCTGGTTATAAGGATCAACATATAGGATACTTTTTACTGAGGGAAAATATCTCATTTTTGAGAAAAAATACAGAAATTGTAATGTGAGAGTATACTAATATGTAAAACCTAAAAATTTGGTTTTTGGTCATCTGAACGCGGGCGGAGACGTGGACAATGCTAGTTTTAAATAAAACTATCTGTTTTGGTTGTCGACGTTTCGAATGCTTTACAATAATCATGGTCTGGAGAGAGACTCTCGGAACGTCGGGAACATCTCACTAAGTATTTAAAAGGATCTGATACAGCCAATGAATCAAGTAAAACATGATAAGATATAAGGTGGTGGTGGTGGATATAAGATATAGGTGCTTAAAATATAAGTGATCATACAACGTAATTTAGAAATATTTTGAAATAAGTATATTTTTTCTTAAGGAATCCTCAAAAATACTCAGTATCAGTTACACAATTGTATCACAACAATCGCGGTTACAATAACGAAAAAAAGCTGGCGAAGCTTTTGTATTTATTAGCTCATTCTTTTCACAGTAAAAGTAAGCTTATAATATAGGCTAAATTTTTACTTGGAGCAAAAAGTGATTTTCAGGAAATTATTACAGTATAAAAAGATACTAATGGACACTTAACGTGTAGGATCTAAGTGGAGTAAGGGCAAGCCGTTGGTTGAATAAATGTATACCTACGAAGCAATAAGGCGTGTATATTTCGAAGTAACATTTCATATTTCCATTTACATCGTGATAGCGTAAGCAACCTTGCCTAAGCAAACTTCTCGAGTCATCTCGCTCGAGTAAAGGTCAAGCATGGGTTTATATAAGGATCAAGTTTATATTATCTCTGCGTATTCTTGGTTAATATAATCTTTGAATTGCTTATAAATTTATGAATGAATAATGTTTTGTTGAAGTAGTGGTTAGTACAGTGGTAACGCGTTCGCTTGGGAAATCGAGTGAAGCGGGTTCAAATCTGTGGTCTCGCACCTCTGATATTTTCACGTGGGAATCATTTCCAACATTATTACCACTTGTTTTAGGGTGAAGAAAATATCGTGAGAAAACTAGTATATCTGAGAAAACCTAGAAAATTTTCGAAAGACATATGAAATCCGCCAACCCGCACTTGGCCAGCGTGGTGGACTATGACCTAATCCCTCTCATATTAAAGGAAAGCCCGTGTCCAGCAGTGAGACGCTAAAAAGGGCTGAATACAATGTGTTATTTCATTTTACGTTATTTATACTATATAGTTTGCTAGCATATATTATTATGTATAATTTATTGCTCTGCTTAAAAGTTTTCGCATGGCACATTACATAGCCTTTTCAATAAATCCATTTTTACTTATTATTATAAATGTGAAAGTAGTTCTATCTGTTAAAATGTCACGCTTAAACTGTTGAACAGATTTCGATAAAATTTTGCATTCTCTTATCGGTCATAAGCTAACTTTGAACCAATCCCCGCTTATCACGCGAGCGTAGCCGCGGACAGAAACTAGTAGGCTTTAAATCTGACCCCTACTTTCAGAGATTAGATTAGAGACACATTAAAACAATCTTTCTAATTATATATTTAGTATAATCTTTACCTTTTTGAAAATAATTCGTAAATGATTATATTTTTAGGGTTTCGTATCCGAAGGGTGCCAACGGAACCCTATTACTGTGCCTTTGCTGTCCATCCGTCCGTCTGTCAAAAGGCTGTAACTCATAAACCGTAATAAGTAGAAAGTTAAAATTTTCACAGAGTAGGTATGTATTTCTATTGCCGTTATAGCAATACATAATAAAACGTCGGGAACCAAACATTAAATAAATTTGCGAAATAATTCGAAAAGATAGTTTTATTTAAAGGTTATTAAAAATAAATAAAAATATACAAAATATAATAAAAAAAATTTTGACGTTCGTACTCAATCATCGCAGTTAATATACTACATACAGTAAAAGTCATATTAATAAGATCGTACGGAACCCTTCGTGTGCGAATTCGACTCGCACTTGACAAAATTTTTATACGAAATATTTCTGTAATACCCTCATAACCTTAGAGAGAGAGAGAGAATTTATAAATATGAAACTATAAAATTAATAATTTATAAGAGTGTAAGATGTTTCTTATACCTATAAAAGTTTAAAATTTTCAGTAGAGTCGTAACCAACTTAAGGCATTATGGTATGGCCAAAGTTTTTACGATAAATAGATAATTTACGAAATATGAGCGTTTTATCCTCTTACTTCGACGCCAGAATTCCATCTAAAGTTAACGGCTCTGTTATATAAGTTTTCGTGTACATCGCCTTTTTTAATTAGAACTACATATTTTTTCTACTAAAATATTTCTTTCTAAAATATGATTACAATCTTTTTTATTTTTCTTATTAATCTCAACTATGGCCTTTATTTTGGTAATGATAAAATAATGAAAATCTGTCAAATGAATAATTTTATATTTAAAACTTATATTTATAGGGTGCCTAGGGGTGAGCTGATACAGAACTAGAGTTTCAATCCTTAAAAGGCCAAAAAAGGTATCAAGTTAGTAAAGAGAAAAATCACATAAATGTAGGTGAGGCAGTGAATATTCAAAATATGATGTATTTATTAATTATAAAGTATTCGGAATAAAAGATATTGATATTTTGAATAACTCAAAAAAAGTTAATGTACACATAATAATAAAGGTCAGATACAATCTATACATATAATAAAACTACGACCTCTTTGGTCGAATGTCTGTACATAGAAAAAAAATGCAAAAATTCGAGTCAGGGGAATGCAAGGAGAGAAATAGAACAAATCCAGATTATTTACAAATTTTTGTTTTTCTATCTGTTTGTCTGTTTGTACGGGCTAATCTCCGAAACTGTTGAACCGATTTAAATGAAACTGTATGGTGGTACCTTATATTGCGAGTTAAAGAACAGGTTACTTTTTATTCCGGAAAAATGAAGGGTTCCCGTGGGATAGATCTGTTTGTGCCTTTATAGAGGCAAACCTGAGCGAAGCGAGGGTGTACCGCTAGTCTATTTTTAAAACGAGTTTAACAATCCAAGTAAGCTAACAATAATATATTTGACAGTATTTCGATATTTCGAATACATTATATTTTCGAATACAATATTCGAAATATGGAATTTTAAAATAGTCTAGAAAATTTTAAATCTATGCAAAACAAATCAGTTCATCGCAAAAACTAAAAAAAACTGTAACTTTAAAATATTTTTCTTATAGATAAAATGCAAAGGAAAAAGCGACTAACTGCAGGCGAAGTTTCTCTGACGTCTTATTAAAAATTTGATTCGCAGTTTTCGTAGTAAATGGAACTTTAAGTACGCTTATGATTAAGTAATGAATATCATATGGAAGAAATTTTATGATGTACAAACTAATTTAATACAGTGTTACAACTTAGAGAGTATAGGTTTGTATGTATTTTTATTAAATAATGTCTTTTTTTATATATAACTAGCGGTTCACCCTCGCTTCGCTCGGGTTTGTCCCTAGGTACGTTTTAAATAGATATAAATATTTATTAGCCAGCGATATCCATATAAATTTTAATATTTTTTTCGTGAATTGTTTCCGATTTTTTAATAGTTGTTCTGCTATTCAGAGCGGAGACAATTCCAATGAATCAAAGGTCATAAAAATCGGTCTAGCCGTTCTTGAGTTATAAATGGCCTAACCAACCCGACTATGTGTTCCTAGTCATATAGACATAATGTTTTAAATAACAAATATATTTTTGCTTGACGAAATACAAGTCTTGTGGAAAAGATTCATTTTATTATGGAATAGAAATTACAATTCTAAAATTATATTTTTAATATAAAAAAATAACATCAGTAGCAGCATCCATATCTAATTTGGTCCAAAGAAATAAAAAGTGCTCAGCCCATACTTGAAAGTTCTCGTCTTTAAATAAGTTATCCGCGAAAAATATTTCAGTACTTTACAATAAAAAAGTGTACTTATAATTATTGAAAATATTATTGAGATTTCAATTAAAAATGGCCATAAGCTATTCAAAGTTTTTTGAAGCTTAAAGGCAAAGAAAATTATAACGAATAAACTACTAGAGCTGAAAATTGGTACCAGCGAATTTCAGTGGCAGTACATTCGCAGCGATCAAATCGCATCATAAGTAATGAGCAGAACATCAATATAATGACAGAGGGTAAGACCGTGACGTCCTACAAATATAAACAAACCGGTCATTATAAAAATAAGTGTTCTTATATAAAAATATTATAGACTAGCGACTCACCCTCGCTCCGCTCGTGTTCGTCCCTACTTACGTTTTAGCGTTTAGTATAGATTCCTTAGAGATGAGATATTTTCCCACAGTAAAAAGTATCCTATATGTTAACCCGGATAATCAGCTATCATCATACCAATTTCATCAAAATCCGTCCGGTGATTTTTCTGTGATGCGGTATTCGGAACAGACAGACAGAAAAAAATCTAAAAACTATAGATTCGGCCTCTGTATCGATAATAATATTTAATTATAATTGTATATATTTAAAGTTATATATGTGTAGTGTATCAACTACCTGGTATCTATAACACAAGCCACGCTTACCATGGAACTATTTAGATGGTACTGTGTGTTAATGTCCCGACATATTTATTTTATTTATATTCGTAGGTAGACCTTCAATTTATTACAGAAACATAAGAACATATTATATAAAAGAACATGAAAATAAAAATGAAATCCCTTTTACTTTAAACAAACGGTTAAAGAATAAAATCGCGTTATCTATTGAGAAACACTAACCATGTAAAGTGAATATTAAAGGAAGAGCCGACTCCGGTTGCAACTGTAATAAAACTGTTACATTTTCTCGTAATTTTCACATTTCACTGTTGTAGAAAACTTTTTAAATCTTACGATACGATCTTATGAATATAAATTAAAGAAAATATTTATTTATATTTATCGATCTTAATATATATCTGAAAAATGTTTACTATATTTATTATATTTATACTAGGTTCGCCCCATGTTACTTAAAAAATTGGGATTTATTATTTATTTATTTTTATTTTAGAAGCTCTGCCACCACCGCTGTTTATATTTATTTTTTAACGATATTAAAACCGAGACTTAGGTTTAAAAACTTTCTAAGTATAATCATCCACAATCTAAAGAGATATGTTAAACATTAAAATCTGTAGTTATGAAGGATCTTAAGTTTTCGATTCACTTCTGACTTAGGATATTTGCTTTCCTAGTCTAATTTATAGCATCGTTGAACAAGTATAAGGACTTCTATCATAAAAATATGATTATTGAATAAAATATACCACTAATATAGATTAGCATTTTATACCATTTATATTTTAACATTGTGTATTATTAGTATAAGACTAGCGATTATATATATGTTGAATACAAATTTTCATATTCATTTTCACCCCCTTAAGGGACGATTTCCGGGATAAAAAGTATCCTGTGTCCTTCCGAAAGTCACAAACTATCTACTTACAAAATTTCATGTAAATCAGTTCTGTAGATCCAGAGATTACCCCCTACAACGTCACACACTCACAAATCGACAAACTCAAACACTTTACCTCTTTAAAATATTAGTATAGATATAGATATTATTAGGTGGTAGATTTGTCTTTGTTTTTACTTATATGTGCAATTTTTTAATGTGCATTATATTAATATTTTCGCTTTATCCAGATTTATATTCATATGACACGTCTAAATAGAGTGATTTATTTGATAGTAACAAATAACAAATGGCGCCATAATCAGAAGATTAAAATTGGACAATCATAAATAATTTCCATATTTAATTAAAGAGAACTGGAATTAAAAAGAAAATTTATAGTGTTATTAATATAAATAATGCTGTTGCGACAAACGCTCAGCATAATCCTATAAAGTGTTGGTCGATCTCAAAATTTTCTGATTGGATATTAATTTCATTCAGTTAAAAGCTCTGCTTTTATAATGCTTTAGCAAATGATCATAACAATATTAAAAGCTTTAATGATTTATTATTAGTCATAAATTATTCGGAAACTAGTGACGTGCTCTCATTTTTGCTAATAACTCGGCTATAATTAGTTAATTGATTTAAAATCATAAATACATTATGCTGGTTAATATTTGTTAATATTATAGGTATCGGAGTGTTTTTCTTTTGTTTTTAATGTTAAACTAGCGACTCACCCTCGCTTCGCTCGAGTTCGTCCCTAGATTGATTCCCCGTACGAGCTTTCATCCCCATTTTCACCCCCTTAAGGGATGATTTCCGGAATAAAAAATATCCTATATCTTTCTCAGGGTCTCAAACTAGAAATTTGGTAAGAAGATAGTTTGAGACCTTGGGAAGGATATAG
This sequence comes from Brenthis ino, assembly GCA_921882275.1. Taxonomy (NCBI): domain Eukaryota; kingdom Metazoa; phylum Arthropoda; class Insecta; order Lepidoptera; family Nymphalidae; genus Brenthis; species Brenthis ino. The sequence continues at coordinate 3,659,520 of OV170232.1, forward strand.
GATATTTTTTATTCCGAACCTTCTTACCAAATTTCATCTAAATCAGTTCAGTAGATCCAGAGATTACCCCCTACAACGTCACAAACTCATAAACTTTACCTCTTTATAATATTAGTATAGATGAATTTATGATTATGATTTTCTGTTTGTCTGTGTGTCATGTTCCAAAGGAATGAATCAATTTGGATCAAGTTTTTCAATAAAATACTAATTTAACGAAGGCAGTGTAGTAGATACCAGCTGTTTTAAAGATATGATTTCTTTTCTCAGAGTAAGTGCCAGATTATTTTGCTTATCAATTGACATGAATTTTGATACATGGTGATAAAACCAACAATCCTGCAGCAATATTCTTGTAGCAATTTACGTTACGCTGTCACCAGGAAGAAGATTATTAAAACAAAAACAGCATTTAATATTTATGTATAATTACCATTTCTTGAAGAACAAGAAAATGGCTGAAATTTATTCCGTTGTTCAGATGGCAAATTATATTGCAATATATTGTGTTGTCATTCTTTTAACTGTTAAAGCAAGTCTGATGATCGTATCTGTGAAAAACTTGGATAACGTAATACTTTCATGAGAATAATTTATCCAAAAGCTGTCAAAATAAAAATTTCAATACGAGAAGCGCTTTTTATTTAATTAAAAATATGAGACTTGATACGTTTATTATAAAATCCTTTCAATAAAATGATATTAACTTTGAAAAAAGTGGATAATTGATTTATATCCTCGCAATTTTCAACCGACTTCAAAAAGGAGGAGGTTCTCAATTCAACTGTATTTTTTTCACATTTGTACTAAATACATTTTTTAGTAATATTTAAACAATGCAGTCTTTAAAATTCTCAGAAAATTAAAATTTCTACAATTCAATGAATTTCGATTGAATTCATTCATCTGATGTTTGTTCTTAGGATGTTTTTCTCTTATGATATGAGACTGTGGGTTTATTAATATTTTTATTAAAAAAATGATGATTATAAATGAAATATATTTTTTTATTCGTAATTATTCATATTCACAAAATTCATTATATTTCAAAACAATTCGTTTTAAAGAGGTTTTTATTCGTATAAGTTTTTGCATATATATATATATATATATATATATATATATATATATATATATATATATATATATATATATATATATATATATATATTTATATATATACTCGTATATGTGAAAATAATTGCTCATATTATATTTTTTTTTCTATATTGTAAATAGAGGGAAATAGTTTAGGAAATATATCTATAATGAAATTTACATATACATAATAGACTTTTTACAAATAGCGAGGTGTTGAATGTTAACGAAGCATCCGGTCAATCAGGTTAAAGGTAGTTTTTGCCTCAGTTCGTTATATTATTTTCGTTGGAAAATCTGTGCTATTCCAAAGTTGAAATCGGAGAATAATAAATATGAAAAACAGAATATTTTATTAAAGCCTTCGAATATGTTCACTAAAATTCATTTCGTTTTGAATATTTAATATTTCATAGGTTTGAAACTATCTCGAAGTTATGGTTTTTATTTTTTTAAATGATAGAAAACTGAGAAACAAGTAATAAAAGAATGAGTGGTTCACAATATATGTAGATTGGGATCTTAGACTATAACGAGCGGAACGAATGGTAGTTTAATTAATCTACTAATTTCTTTGAAAACAAAATAAATAAGCATCAAAAGTGATTTAACTCAGGACTAATATTTTCGTTCTATAACTGATAAGAAAGATCAATCAAAAAGCAAAAAATGTGCCAGATTATGTTACAGGCGGTGTTTCGCCTTTACTTTGTAAAATCATCCTTTGTTAAACTTGCTTATATCCTGAGAACATTATTTTCGCACCGATCTTGTATGTACAGTCTATCATTCTGGACAGTAGCTCTTATTGATATAAATATTAAGGCGATTATTTCATATTTGAATTTTCCTGTGCAGCTTACTGTACCATCCCTAAGCTGTAGGAACAATGATTTATCGACTACTTTGGGACGCATTTACTTCACACTTTCAAAACTTTGCTGCGTACCCGTTAGAAAAACGTTCGTTGGGCATATTAAATTTTGTTGAGGCGTGTACCTAAGCGTAAAATTACTTACATAATAATATAATACTAGTCCCTACTAAAATAAACTTATTATATACATGAAATAAATTAAATAAATAAATAAAATAAATAAATAAATTAAAATAGCCTTTATTTACTAAAATAATTTGACATTATACACTCACACATGCAATTATTTTTTTTTCAGACATAGATGACATATTATTTAGTAAATATAACAATCATAAAGCAACAAAAATTAGTATCTTATAAATAAAACTGATATAATAACAGTAGACCTAATTTAGAATATATTTTGTACAATATTATTAGTTCTTTTATTTTTTGTTATATAGAGTGAATGCTATGATTATAAATACATATATTGTTATTAGTTTGTCAATAAAAACTGATTGTGAGTATAATAATTTGATTGAAATAAATTATTTACACACAATATCTCTACCGTTGATTCTACTAACTATTTATGTGTGCGTGCATGCGTGCGTGTGTGCATGAGTGTGTTTTTTACTACTGCACGTTGTAGCGGCTGAACAAAATTGAATGGAATTCAGAGTTATGATATACCAAAAAGCGAAAATCAAATCATATCTATACATATAATAAAATTGTAACTAAGCCAAATCTGTACATCAGATATTTTTTTGGAAAATCTTATTGAAGTAAACATTATTATCGATACAAAGGCCGAATCTAAAGTTTTTAGAATTTTAGTCTGTCTGTCTGTTACCACATCACAGAAAAACTACTGGAGGGATTTTGATAAAATTTGGTATAGTGGTAGCTGGTTATCCAGGTCAACATATAGGATACTTTTTACCGCGGGAAAATATCTTATTTCTGAGAAAAACACAAAAACTGTATGTAAGAGTATACTTATATGAAAAACCTAAGAATTTGGTTTTTGGTCATCTGAACGCGGGCGGAGCCGCGGGCAAGCTAGTTATAATATATAAGTATTCAGCTATTATTGAGCGAAAAATAATATTTAAAGATTGGTTTGATGATAGTTTGATAATTGAAATGTAACAGAGCCTATAATTGTAAAACGAGAGATTATAAGCAAGAAACAAAAACAAACGATCGGACGTGTCCATTTAAAACTAAACACTGCGTTTAAAGTCTTGTATATTTAGGTCTTTTATTCAACTTGCCTTCATTGTTACTATTTGAATAGAAGTGAACAAACATACTTAGTTAGCGACACAATGGTTGTTACGTTGAAAGGTTAATATCTCGGTGAGCGTTTAATTGCCTTAGAATGCTGTTTATATTTGCGAAATAAAAATTTAGACTGGTTTTGTTTATTAAAACGTTTAATAAAATAAATGTACTTGTTATAACATGTTTTTATTTATTTAGTTTTACATATATTTATTTATTACTTCATTTTACTAATAATTGTTACTTGTACTGTAAATGGACTTATCATCTTGCAAGGGATATAAAGAGAAGTTATATACGTATGTATGTAATACTAATATTTACTCCGTAATACTTATTTAATACTAATTGTAAGTATAATTTTCTATTTTTTGTGGGTCCTTCTCTCAGGATCAGAGAAATTGATTGAAATAAATTGATTTCTATCTGCTTAGATAAGAGAAATATTATACAGACAGTAACGTTGGTATTTTTATCTCGTTTTGTAATTCATATGAAATTATATTGTAAACTAGCGGGTCACTTTCATTTCACTCAGGTTAGTCTCTAGAAAAACAAAAACAAATCTATCCCAGGGGAACCTACATTTTTCCGGGATAAAAAAGTAAACTATATGTTATTGTGATGTATGAGCTATATTATTGTAAACTTTCATTAAAATCCATTCAGTAGTTTTTGCGTGATAGAGTAACAAACATCCATACATCCAGACATCCATACACACAAACTTTCGCATTTATAATATTAGTACGATAATATTGCAGAGCGCACGAAGGGGTTGAGTGACGCCAATTGAGAATTAAACAATGAAAAAGTATAGTTCATTAAGGCTTAATTACCTTTTACATTATTGTGCAAGCCCTTCCAGCTCGCCCTATGAAGAGTAGCAGATAATATATTTTACGTATAAATACATATAGTATTATATTTTATTGCCTTCAATGAATTTTTTCTCGTTAATTTTAAGTAATGCACAATGTTACAAAATCTTCAAATTATTGTCGTTCTATACAATATTTGTTTGGCCAAATTGTATATATTTTGTTATATTTACATGCAAAAGTTCTCGTCTTCGATTTAGTTTAGTTCTAAAATGTTTTCATCTGAAGATGTACTTTACTGTGACTATTTGAGATAAACGGGAGAAGGTTTATTGGAATTGCATATTCGCCACCAATATGTAAGCGTCGCAGATTGCAGTTGTATTTAGAATTCCTAGCTTTGAAGTTGAGATGTAACACTTTTCGAGTCGACTTCTTAGCGCTAAATTTGTCCCGATTTGCACTTTCTATTTTAGACTATATTTTCTCCAATTTTGTTTGAAAATATTTATTTTTAAGTTTTCAGATATAGCTTACTAAAAATTTTAATGTTTAGAAAAATAAAAATAAATTATATAATTACATTTTATATATTGAAAAAATCAAATTAAACACAAAATACTATGAATACTCGCCACAAAAACTGCTATTACGTATTTCCTTGGTCTCTTAATGACGTCATTATCTGTAAAATGTCTTCTCCCTCTGACGGTGACGGTGAAGTGAAGTGATGACAAATGACGCGGGACAATGCGGACATTTTGACCGCGAACTTTTATAAGTTACCTTTATTTTTAAAGCACTTTATGGGACAAAATGAAAGCAATAAAGGTTGAAATGCGTTGATAATAGGTTTTTAGATGATTTAGATGATTATAAATCTATAGTAATTCCATGGGTTTTAGATGGGAAGAGTTTTTGTTTGTTTTATGAATTAATATAATTCGTTTTTTAATAACGCCTTATACTTAAAAATCAAGTTAGCTAAAATGTGATGACTTTATACTTACTTAGACATATGTATATATATATATATATATATATATATATATATATATATATATATAAATATATATATATTTATGTTTTTCCTGATATCATATTTTTTCTAAAAACAAGCAGTTATTTTCATAATAAATGAAATTTATCTCAACATCTAATTAGTATAAAATGGTTAATACTTGTCAAAATTATTTGTTTAGTACTATTTGCCGTAATCTCATTCCAGATTGCTCAAGGAACAAATCTAGAAAAAATATATTAACAATATTCTTTTCTCAAGATCTATTCGCATTAAATATAGGTAAAACTCCATTGAAAATGTCCCAGAATAAGTAATTGATTTATTATATAGCGCTTATGTTATTTACAGTGCCCTAGGAATCTTAAACAAATCAAAATAGGCTAAGAAATGATGAGAAACTCCACAGTAATGTTGACATCTAGTTTTTATCGTGATAAAATGACAAATGCCCTTATTGCGGACAGGGACTCGCATTTGCAAGAGTAATGACGTAGGCTTTGATGTGTGACAGGTGAAGAATGTGTACACTCTAACTGAAAAAACATAGAACATAATATGTTTTAAGCTTGCCCTTTTTTGTTTATTTTTATCATTTGTTACAATTATGATGTGAACATCAAAAAATGGGGGCCTTACATAATAAGTTATAGTTACGCGAATTTTTGACATTTTAAATAAAACTATCTTTTCGCGGATTTATTTTGATTTTTGGTTCCCGACGTTTCGAATGCTTAATCATGGTCACATGAGAGACTCCCTCGTGATGCATGATTGTTGTAAAGCATTCGAAACATCGAGAACTAAAAATCTAAATAAATCCGCGAAATAATCCAAAAAGATAGTTTTATTTAAAAGGGGGTTTATTAATAAACTTATTATGTTCTAGAGATTTACCATTATTTTACTCGGGTGCGTATCTAAATACGTTTTAAATTAAAAAAATATGTAGTTATTGCGAGTTTACTTTAGGAGATAAACATATGCTATTAAAGGCTTTTCTGTAGGCTTGTTTGGACCTACAATATTCTTGTACATTGTTTTGATGTATCTCTTAAGGTTTACCCAGAGTTAGCCATGTCAATTTCTAAGGTCAATTCTACAGAACGATTTATTGCATTTTCCCCATGAAACATTTCCTCTAGAAAAAGATTTCCTAAATATTGATCCGTACCCGTGTTATAAATTACCACGTTAAAATCTGTACAATACTTTTTGCGTAAAAGTACTGTAACAAACAGATAAAAATTTCAATAACCGTTGTTTTAGTCTATATTCTGTACATAATACATAATAGTCATGGTTTTTAAAAAAATTTCATATACAGATTTCACTTTGCTACTATTTTATTATACTCGTATGTATGTATGGACTTTAATCCGTTCAGAATGACTCTTCAAAAACATTCATGGCTGTACGATGCATACGATTGGTACTAATATCTATACTATACTCCAATAACGCGTTCTTTCTTCACCACATATTATGTATATCGAAAGAATGCTTGCTGTCTGTATTTGTAATGTAAGAGAATCAAACCGAGGACTTTTCACGTAGTGAGTAGTGATAGTCATGTTTTATGATGACATATTATACTATAGTTTGGATCTTTCTATCGATATTATTGATGCGAGTGAATATAGCAGACAAAGATGGGTTTACTCCATTTTTCAAGTTTGACAGATTTTTGAGGGATTAGTTTTTATTAGTGTTATTTCCAGCAATAGGTTTTATATGCAACCATATTGACAAAATATACTTGTTTCTTTACATACATCATAATCTATACTAATATTATAGAGAAAAGATTTTTGTTTACGGAATAAGCTCCGAAACTACTAAACCGATTTAGATAAAATTTGGTAAGAAGATAGTTTGAGACCTTTGGAAGAAGATATGATATATTTTTATTTCGGAAATCATCCCTTAAAGTGGTGAAAATGGGGATTGAAAATGGGGATGAAAGTTTGTATGGGACTGCAACCTACGGACGAACTCGAGCGAAGCGAGGGCCAGTCGCTAGTACATAATATATTTATTACCCTTCCATATACGTCTTCTTTTCTTCTTTCCATATATATGTTTGACTATAAGTAATTCTGATAATATTTAATCGATTCTACATATTCATTTAATAATAGATATTTCAACTTTATATATACTATGTATATATTTTATGTGTAATGTTAAAGTTCATATAAAATATTAAATCAAAAATAAGTAACCGACCGCACTACATAAGAATTAAACCCATATTTTTATAACTGGTGACTGATTACTTGAAAATGTAGGTCGCCGTTTTTAGAATGCGAAACGAAATTAGGCGGCAGATTAAATGTCATGTCATTTAGGTACATGATTTACGAAAATACTCAACGATTGATATATTGCGGGTTAGATTTCATAACTTTATTGTGTTGCGTTTTATGTATATATTTATTATCTATAATATAAAAATGGCGCAAATCTCGAGAGCAGCTGAACCTAAATTTTTTTTAGAATATTCCTTGAAGTACGAGGATGTTTCTTACGGAGAGATGTTTTTTAAAAATTGCCTGAAAATGTCTAAAAACAACACTTTTCTATACTTCCATACAAAAGACTCGTAATAATACTTAAAACTCAATTTGAAGTTAATACCATAACATAAAGTTTAAGTGTTAGTGGAGAGGTTCCGGGAAGGCAAAACATTGATGGCAATTGAGTGACGTTATAATCGTATAAATATTAATGTCAATATTTGTCAATATTATGAACAAAAAAAAATTAAAATGTATATGGCTAACGCTGGCTAATAACTATTTATATCTATTTAAAACGTACCTAGCGACGAACCCGAGTGAAGCGAGGGTGAGCCGCTAGTATTAGCATAGAAGTATTATTTATATATGTTTTAAAGTATATATTTACTATGTATAAAGCAGCTCTTAACTAACCCAGCAATTTGAAATATAAGCAGAGGAAAGGGGTCTTTACTAAATTTAAATATTTTATTTAATTTTTAATATTAGAATTAAATTAAAATTTGATCTTTAAATGCCATGTAAGTAATTTCGCCTTTACTCAATCTTACACTATAACATAGAATGCAATCAAAAACAGAGAGAGAAGTCATTTTCTTGGTTTGAGACTTACGCGTATTAATTTGTGGTCTTGTTGAAGACAGACTGTACATAAGGGCAACGTGATAAAATATTGATAAGGAGTTCCTTCTATAGCTACGAGGATATTGTCCATATTAAATATGAATATAGCTTTTTTGCCAATGAGTCTAATATCTGCACAGGAGTTGGCTAAACCGTAAGTCAGTTAGCATTTCAAAGCATCACGAACAGCACATGTGTTTATTTAGCAGTTAACAATCTCTCATGTGCACTGGTTAGAAATATAGCTAACATTACGGTTTTACTGTAACTAAATTATGTCAATATAATCAAGGTATATACGACACGTTTGGCTCAGTTTGTAGTGGCCCTACTTTCTGTGCCAGAGGTCGCGGGTTCGAGTCCCACTTGGGGCATTCATTTGTGTGATGACGAAGGTTTGTACTCCAGTCATGGGTATACTTATAATATGTATATAATATTTAAAGTTATATATGTGTAGTGTATCAACTATCTAGTATCCATAACATAAGCCTCGTACCATGGAACTAGATGGTGCTGCGTTTTTTGTCCCAACATATTATTTATTTATTTATTATATACATACATACAATAAGGTGAAGCAAAACATCATGACACATGAGAAAACATGTCTGCATGTCGAAAACTTGTCGAAAACTGCATGTCTGAGAGAACCTAGCAAGTCTTTGAAAGACATGTGCATTGTGCAGTCCACCAATCCGAACTTAGTCCACCGACTAGCGTGGTGGACTATGGCCTCCTTTACATTGAAGAGAAACCCATACCCAGCAGAGGGACGTTAAAAAAAGGGCTGAATGCACAATTCCGTTCCTGAATAAAATCGAAATATCGTCAAATTTTATATCGTAATATAAAAAAGACTGACTTTTTCTTCCATTATGTTCAAAAGTAATTAGCCAGAAACAATATAAACAGAATATAGTAGCATGAATTTAATCCAATCAAGGAGATGCGGAAACGTGCACGCTATCAACGGGTAGCTTTGTCATTAAGCTCAAGGGCCCTTATCTGAGAGCAGTGTTCTTACGTAGAGATGAGACGAGCTAATGACTACATATCGTAAAAGTGCTATCAGTATTTAAAATATATCAATATGTATATAATATTTTAAATTCAATTCAGAATCAACATATTTTTTTAATCTTATGTTCATTCTAAATTACGTAATATATTATTGTTATGAAATACAAATGAAATAATAAAATACATAAGTAGGTTTAACTAGAATACGAAAAAATTTGATTTGTTTTTATTACGTAAAACATTACTAGCGAAATTCCGGAGAATAATTTTTTCATTCCACCTTTTTTGTTTTCTTTAAGTATTGTACATTATTTTCCATTTTTATGAACATTGTCGCAGGTTCAATTTGGTTTGATAGATTATAACAGTTTAGAGTCTTTTGAGTGTTAATATTTTCATGACTACACGAAATAAATAATAGTAGTCTACCTATTATCGACTAATGTTGTTTACACTATACACTCATATGCGCATGACATATTACTGTGAACTAGTATGAGTATATTCGAAAACATAACTCTAATAGCTCTTTTTATTTTACTGGTATGTATGTGTATGTTATTCAGACCTTTTTAACGTCCCACTGCAGGGAACGGGCCTCCCTTCAGTACGAGGGGAATCAGGCCATAGTCCACCACGCTGGCCAAGTGCGGATTGGCGGACTTCACATGTCTTTTTTTGAAAACTTGCTAGATTCTCTCAGACATGCAGGTTTCCTAACAATATTTTCCTTCACCGCTAAGACAAGTGGTAATCATGTTGGGAATGATTCGCACATGAATATCAGAGGTACGAGACCTGGGATTTGAACCCGCTTTATTTGGTTTCCCAAGCTAGCGCGTTACCACTGGGCTACCACTGCCTTACGGGTATAGTTCTGTAGAATAACTATACGAGACGAAGAGATTAGGGTAAGGACGGCTTTCGGCATTCTGTAAGGCTTGGGGTGAACTTGACAGCTACGGCTTAGCTAGGTAAGATAAAATTCCAGCAAAAGTTGTTTTTATGGCCCAACCCGGGACATGAACTCAAGATCTCATAATCTGTAGCTATATACCACCACTACACCACATAATAATCCACCCTAATTATTCCATTCAATTATTTATATTATTATAATAACCCTTAACTATAATCTTAGAATTAGCAGCATTTATTTAATATATATGTATATATAAAATTCTATTAATGTAAATTAAGAGGCATCGGTTTCCCAAAAGGAACGTTCTCCAAAACTACGACTAATGTGTTATGTGGTATACTTGTGTCAACGTAGCTACTAGCTACGAGTCTAGATAATTTGACCTACTTTTTAGAATATTATATTAGGCTTATGATTATTTTTATAATAATAATAATAATAATATGATTATTTTTAGTTAAATCTAAATATATTTGACCTTATTTACTTGAACGTTATGATTGAAAAAAACTTTTTCTATATATTAATATTATAAGTAGAAGCACAGTCGAACAACTCAATATGTGGATATGTGGAATAGCTTATACAACTCTTCGAAAATATATCTATGCAAAAATTGCTTAATCGAGTCGATCTGTTGCTTTATTGCAACAATAAATAAATAAATGAATGAATGTGCATCATTAATGAAAATATTAACTGAATTGATAGTATTCATTATATTAGTTTAAGTGTCATAAAAGATAATAAAATATATAGGTACTCGTCATATTTAGAGAAATTAGAAAGTTATAAATATTTTTAACGTTGCTACGGGATTATAATAACTTTTGAAATTATTTTATATACTAGCGGCTCACCCTCGTTCGCTCGGGTTCACCACTAGTAAAACAAAAACAAACCTATCCCACGGGAACTGTATATTTTTCCGGGATAAAATGTAACCTATGTATTATTCCAGACTATAGTCTATCTCTGTGCCAAATTTCATTCAGATCCGTTCAGCCGTTCTGGCGTGAAAGAGTAACAAACATCCATACATACTCACAAACTTTCACATTCATAATGTTATTATTAATAATTAATATATTAATGTTAATATAATAATATATAATACGGATTCATGTCTTATTTTAACTAAGATATAAATGTAGGGCAAGGGTGCAAAATGCAAGACTTGCCCCTTTGCCCATAATTTACCGCAGCCTAAGAGCGCTCCAAAACTCCCATAATTACACACTTGTAAAGCATTTAAATTTCACAGTAGCCATTAGCGCAGCAACAGTTTTAATGTATAAGTTAAGGAGTTGTCTAACAAACTATTAATAGTGGAAGATAAGGTTGAGTCTCTCTTGTTTATGGCATTTAGGAAGTCTTTAGCGGACGCTTAGGATGTACTGCTCTTACATAATGCTTGATACACACGTGCCTTTGTATTAAAAACGTTTTTATATATTGGTACCTATATATTTCTTAAATTTATTTATAGCAACTAAAACAAGATCATTCACAATATCATTTAACACCTCCATGTAAATTTCTAAGAAATTAATTAAATTTCTAAGAAATTTATTGTTAACTGACACGCCTGGCGTGTCCGCGGTCGTGGGCTTAATTTTTTTAAAGATTAATTTTTTTCTGCCCTACTGTCAATCATTACATATTACATAAGGTTTTAGATTTAGCCGATTTATATTGAAAAAAATATATATTATGAAATGGACGATATTTTTAAACGACGACTAAAATGACGAAGATATTTTATTTTGGTTAAAATCACATACCATTTTGTTTTTATATAAGTTAATACATATCTCTTTATTATGTTTAAAACAAAAATTTATTTTGTATTTAAAATGACGTTTACGACTAAATATACCACTACTTACGTAATTTTAAATTAATTTAAAAAAAAATATTTTTTACTTTTCTAATTCCTCATAGAATACAGCTGTAAGTATCGTTTTAAATGACCACAAGGATCAAAACGTTTGATACCTAAACTACCTTCTGACCATTTTGATAACGAAATGTACGTTATTTTGTAATTATGACAAGAACTAGAGTCGAAAATTCTGTTATTTGTAGAAAGCAAATTTATACTTGAAATTTAGTTCGTATTTTAAGCTGGCTGATGGCTTACATTTTCTCTTGTAAATACAGTCAATGTCAAGTGCCACTGCAAGATGGACCTGTTTTATGAAAATAGTTTAGCTCGAGAAAGGTCAACTTATAATTGTTTTTAGTACTACTAATATTATAAATGTGAAAATTTAGATGTTTGTTACTCAATCATGCTAGAAAGGCTAAACGGATTTGGATAAAATTTGGCACAAATAGATAGATTATAGTCTGAAATATCATATAGGTATTTTTTATCCCGGAAAATGTACGGTTTCCATGGGATAATTTGTTTTTATTTTTCTATCTAAAATAACAGATTCAAATATACAGAATCATTATTATTATGTATTTTTATTTACATAAAAAAATATTTTTTATTTGTTTATTAACTAGGTAATACTTTATACACCTTTCTGTCTTTTTACACTTATTTATAGAATCCTTTACTACCGGTTGCCTTTAAAAGATCTCTGTTAGTGATGAGTGTGCCTTTACACATCTGATTTATTATATACATATGTTTTTATAATGTACCATTTAAATGTGCATTCAAGTGCTATAAATCGGACTTTATACGCGAAAGTGGGTTTATTACTCCTTCAAACGACTGGACTGATTTGGATGAAACTTAGTATAGATATAGACCTGGTATACATATACATATAGAATACTATTAAGTACCTAGAGATCAAAGCGAAACGAATAAATAACATAATATCTCTACGTATAATTCCATATGAGCTCTACACTTAACTAACATGAAAATGTAATTACCGTTTCCAGAGTAAATTCTTTGACATAGTAAGCTAGAAAACGTGACAGCAGTCGCAAAATTCCGTAATCAGGTAGCAAGTTGTTAAATTATGTCGCTTACAATCCTCATTAGGACGGGTTTACAGCAATTATCTCGAGCGCTGCACTCCGCTCATATTTTCTTAAACCCCCTTTGCATGCATAAGCTTGCGCAAGTTCAAAGTGTCCTTAGACTTAGGTTTTTGAGCACTGTCGGTTTGTGGATTCGTTATTCTGTGTTGGACGGTCGTGTTTAGTTTTATTATATTAAAATAATATCACATTATATTTGGAAAATAACTTATTTGTCTGTATATGTATTAAATACGTATTATTTCAATTATATATATGAATGAATAGGAAGTGCATGGAAATATGCCCAATACTGACCTCAAAAGGGTAGATGATCAAGATACGAAGCAGCACTTTTCTATTGTAGATTTTAAACAACATATCAACAAAAAATAAATATAATTTATTCAATCATAAATTTATATATACATAACTTAACTTTTTACAGCCCAATACCCATAAAATAATACTGTTAACCAAATAAAAAGTAAGACAGTGCTTGGGATGCCAACAAAATATACTTACAAATTTTATGACTGACGCGTCATAAAAAATTATCCTAGTGTTAATGTCCTACACACTTCGCGATGTAATTTTGTTACAACTTCCAAAGTTTGTAAAGTTTCCGCCATGACTCACAAAGGATATCATAAAGTGCCATCGAATAGCCAACGTTAACGCCAGACTATTAATCTTGCTTTGTTTGCACTCTGTATAAGAAACATTGATTTCTTCTTTAAAATATATATAATAGTATACAGCTTTTTGTTGTACAACTTACATAACAACTTACATGGAAATGGTTTGGTTTTGCAATTTGGTTGTTACATATTTTTAACCAACTACAGAAAGAAAGAGTCAATACTATATGTATATACATAAATGTATAGTGAATTGGTCTATATATATATATATATATATATATATAACAAGAAATGATTCCACCCGATAAATTAATTTTCAATGCGATTTAGAAGTCATTTGATTTTTTTTTATATAATGAAATACATTAAATAAGTAGCATAATATAAGATTAAAATACTATCATTTAAAATAATTTATTAGGTTTAGTGTATTTTTGTTGGTTTTCGTACTATATTCAGATTACTACCAACTGTTCTGTGGCTGACCGCAACATGTTGTATGTCAGCGACACGCAGCAGTTCGTAATAAAATTACAATTGTTGTGTTTTAAAAGATTTTATTTTTTTAAACGCCTCGTGGTCAGATCGCACGCTTTTATCTCGTAACCGCGACACACGCGGCTCAGTTGCAAGCAATGCCAAAACGATGCACGTGATCCTATAAATATTGCCAATATATCTAGGCTTTTGTGGCATTTTTTAGAGACCCGTACCTCAAATTAACTCTTAATAGGACCACTTTGTGGTTCATCTGTTTGTCTGTCACCGGCACACAGTCGGTTTAGTCCACAGATAGACCAGATATAATATAGTATCATATAATATTATACGAAATTTTGTAAGTCTGTGCTTATTACTTTACTAGCGACTCTCCTCTGTTTCGCTCGAGTTTGTCCCTAATTACGTTTTAAAGTAAAATATATATTGACCCAGGAAACCAGATATCATCACACCAAATTTCATCAAAATCTGTTAATTGGTTTTCTTAGACAGACAGACAGACAGACAAAAATTCTAAAAACTATAGATTCGGCCTCTGTATCGATAATAATGACTATTTCATTAAGATTTTCCAAAAAAAAAAATGTACTGATTCGACCCAGTTAGAATTTTATTATATATAAAATTTATTATATATTTATATAAAATTTATTATAAATAAAGAGTAATCTATGTGCTATTCCAAACTATAAGCTACGAGTATGTCTGTGCCAAATATCATTCAGATCTGTTAAGCCGTTACGGCGTGAAATAGTTACTAACATCCATCCATCCATCCTTCATATTTATAATATTTGTATAGATTTATGGGATAAAAATAAACTATATTTTTTTGTATTTTGTTAGCATCACTTTTCTTCCCCTTTGTGAGAGAGAGATATTAGTAAATAAAAATATTTTAATAAATAATAAATATATATACGCACGTAAATAGTTATACTCTTTGGCGTAACAGAACAAAAATATCTAATTTCATCCCGTATATCACAACCCTCTGTTTGTAGAAGGAATGCAGCTAGCTTCATCATGTCGCTTTTTGGCTGTCGGTGTGCGCGCGTATCGTACAAATTTTACTCTCATAATTTTTTCCAAGCGTGCCAAAAGAAGAATAACTTTAAAAAATAAGCATAAAATTATTTATTTATTTTATTTAATAACAATTAAATCCATTAGCTTTTTATATTTACTAACATTTATTCACATCTCTCTGTCTCATGTACATATATCTATTTTAAAAATGTATTATTTGGTGTCGTGTTTAGTTCTATGACACTGTCTATATTATTAGTTAGCATGAAGTTTTATATTAAAACTTAACGTGTAACTTTTAATCATATTAAAATTACTTATAGCCTTTGCGAAAGGTCGACTTGAGCTAGACAGAACTTTCATGTGTACATTTCATCAGACAGTTTTTCATTCATTATATTTTTCATCCTCTTCGACCATTGAACTCATAACTACGAAAGCTTTTAAGCCATATAAAAGTTGTATATATACAATATTTAGTACCTACTTGATAAAAGTAATATATCATTTGAAACTGCCACCTGGTTAACGTTTTTATGTAGTAAGCTTAATATTAAAAAACAATGGTTGATGACTCAATTATTGAACAAAAGCTAACGTCTGAAGATTTTTAATAATATTTTATTATCAGTAAACTCTAGGCTCTGTTACTTTATTTAAATACTAGCGACTCACCCTCGCTTCGCTCGGTTCGTCCCTAGCTTGATTCCCCATACAAACTTTCATCCTCATTTTCACTTCCTTAAGGGATGATTTCCGGGATAAAAAGTATCTTATGTTCTTCCTAGGATCTCAAACTATCTTCTTACATAATTTCATCTAAATCGGTTCAGTAGATCCAGAGATTACCCCCTACAACGTCACGAACTCACAAACTCACAAACTCACAAACTTTACTTCTTGATAATATTATTATTTTATTATTCGTATAGAAAAGGACAGGTGAGTCATTTTGTTATTTACTTAATCCTAAAATGCACGTTTTTTTTCGTCAGGAAAAATATATAGGCGTACTTTAAGACTTAATCGCTATTTACGTAAAAAAACAGTGCTCGATATTTCTTGAGATATGTTGAATTATTTCTATGTCCCAAATATTTATATAGGTTGTAAATAGTGTCATACATGGAGCACAGTGGAAATGAAAGAAAATCTTACTAATATTATAATATTAATGTGAAAGTTTAGATGGATGTTTGTTACTCAATTACGCCAAAACGGCTGAAGGGATCTGGATGAAATTTGGCACAGAGATAGATTATAGTCTGGAATAATACAATGGCTAATTTTTATTTCGCAAAAACTATAGTTCCCGTGGGATAGATTTGTTCTTTATTCTCTAGAGCCGAACTTGAGCTAAGCGAGGATGAGCCGCTTGTATGTATACGTCATTTTAATGGAATATAATTATTTTGTTACGCGCCGCTAGTTTATTCCAAGACATCAAGCGCCTTTGTACAACCTCTGTGGTGTTCGTCTATGCAAGTGCCAGGCAGGCAGTAAAAGTATGATGACGAATACATATATTTGACGTTTGGGCGGGACGTATGGTTTTGCTGTTGTGTGTATATTTTTTTTAATTATTGACAATATAATGATTAAAACAGGAAAATACTTCGAAAATATTTGATTAGGTATGTATAGTAAATGAAAACTACACAATACGTTATTTTTTACTTTTTAGTGCTTTTGTTTGAAGTTGGTTTGTATTTTTTTGTTAAAAGGTTTTATTTCAATATTTCTATAATGATTCCAAAAATATAGTATTCGCAAACAAATAAACATATCGGTAAACTATCCATAAATCGGTATATTACTACTAAATACGTCAAAAACCCGCACCAGGGTGACTGGTGCTTGACCGTATTTTTTAATTTTAGTTTTTAGTTTCATATTAAAAATGTACAAAGAATTTAATGTCATAATTGTTTAACATAGAAGAGACCCATGGAACATAAACTGCACTTCCGGTAATATTAGCGGCATGGGCCATTGACTAAATTACTTAAAATGGCCGGCTGGCATCCCGGTCCACACCGCATTATTGCGGTCGGGGCATATTCTAACATCACCAGTTTCATACATTTATATTTTTATACTACCGAAGTTATTTAAAAAAATATTTTATATAGCAGAATCAAAAAAAAATCATGTTCAATTTATTATTTATAAAAGAATAAAGTCATTCTTAAAAATCGATAAAATATACTTTTTATCAATTTTTACTGTTAATGGCTAAGTTTCTTTTAATTTTTTAATTAAAAACATTTTCTTTACCTCTCTATTTTGATATTATTTATATGTAATGGTATATTGAAAACCTATCGAGTGATTTGAAAATAGTACAAAAATATCAGAGCGAAACCAACTGGTGACAAAATGTGTGTAATCTGTAATATATTGCACAAGAGATGTTGCTTAAAATTTAATCTATACATATAATAAAATTATAACTAAGCCGAATCTGTACATTAAATATTTTTGGACAATCTTATTGAAATAAACATTATTATCGATACAGAGGCCGAATCTATAGTTTTTGAATTTTTGTTTGTCTGTCTGTTTGTCAGTCTGTTACCGCATCACAGAAAAACCACTGGAGGGATTCGGGTCAACATATAGGATACTTTTTACCGCGAGAAAATATCTCATTTCTGAGAAAAAATACAAAAACTGCAATGTAAGAGTATACTAATATGTAAAACCTAAGAATTTAGTTTTTGGTCATCTGAACGCAGGCGGAGCCGCAGGCAATGCTAGTAATTTGTATTATTTGTTTAAAAAATCTGACTTTAATTTGCCCGCAATATAACATCATATTATACTTTATATTAACTCATATAAATATATTATATAAAACAATATAAGACTACTAAGGTATAAAAATATTTTTACCTTCACAGTATTAGTCCTGCATTATTATTTTAATTTTTCCTTATAAAATAAATCAATAATTTTAATAAAATAATTGAGTCGATAATTATATGTTTCTATATAATTTTTTGACTTTGACTACTTTGAGAATTTATTATATTTACTTAGATAAATATCTATCTATTATTATACTTTAGTTGTATAAATAATGTTATTTTATTTCATGTCTTTAAGTGTATAAATATGTGTGATTAATATTTATAATTTTGGAGTAATTCTATTGCAGTATCAGGAACAATAACGAAGTAGCCTTTTGCGTGTACCAAAAAATAAGCTTTTGGCTGGAAAATATTGAAAACAAATATTGTTGTTAATAGAGTATGTTGGATCTGACCCAATATTTTTTGGCTGTAAATTCAGGTTTTCCATAAAATTGCGAACTTATATATTTTATATCAATTTGCTTACACTTTCAACCAATCGTGAAACTTTATCATACCACATTAGGTTCGTTTCAGAATGACATGTTGAATATATTTTTTATCTAACAATAGCTTAATAGATATTTTCCATGATAATAATCGACTTTCTTCTAATATTTATGATATGAAATGGTCTCGACTATAATACTACGTCGTCTCAGTGCTTATTTTTCCAAAGGACCAATTTATTACAGATATATTGATTATTAAATGCCATTTCTATTAGTATCAAATATAGATTGTCTTTAAATATGCCCAAAAGTTTTTAAAAATGCCCAAAAGATGTATTTTATCTATATATTAAATATAAATCTTAGAAATAAGGCTTTGTTTTAAAATAGAAGAAAAAAATTATTTTCAAGTATTGGTAGAGTGAACAAAATATAAGCACTAAGATGACGACTGCCTGTAATATTGTAATCTAACTCAAAGTCAAAGCAGTCAATTAATTCATACAGACTAGACGTCAAACGAAGGCGTCTAGACAAAGCAATCATGCAAGGTCTTACAAAGGTTAGGCACTCCTGACTCTCATATGTATTTTTACATAACAGTCGGGAAACGGCTTTAGAACTGGACGATATATATAACTGTAATTTTCCACGAGGTAGCACAGCATTGGACTTTGAAACCGTTCGAAGTGATCTTTGATAATTTTGACAACCCTTGCGTTTGTTGGAATTCTGTAACAATCAAAGGCATCAATTCAAACTCCCATGTTAAAAAAAAAATAAAGATTAAAAAAAAAAAAAAAAAACAAAGGCACCAATCATCATGACATATTCACAGTGATTTTATACTGTGGTCAAACAAAATTGTAAGAGTACTGCTTGCTATTGCATATAATATATTTGTGCCTAATACTATGCTTCTTATATAAGTTCAAGACACTCAGTTACCTTGTCTCTAATACGTATATATTACACATTATCTAACCCATAGAATAATAGTCGAATTTAGTAATCTTAGGAACATTTTTAAACAAAACTATCTTTTCGGATTATTTCGCGGATTTTTTTTGATTTTTGGCTCCTGACTTTCGAATATTGCTGTATTTAATTATAATACTTATATTTTTTTTATGTTTAGAAATAAATATTAACAAACATTGTAAGGTACTTTAGTGCCATTTTTGAATTTTTGAAATCATTTTTGTAAAATAGTGGGTAGGCACTGTCTGTAAATACGAGTAGTATATGTGTTTGAGATGTCTATAACCTTAGTCTTTCCCGTGACCATGATTGCTGTAAAGCATTCGAAACGTCGGGAACCAAACATCAAAATAAATCCGCGAAATAATCCGAAAAGATAGTTTTATTTATTAAAAATGTCAAATATTCGCGTAAATCTAAGAATGTATTATATATATAATCTTAGGACCACTTATTCATTTTATAATTTACGTTGATGCTAAAAGTGTATAATATGGTGAAAACTTATTTTTAGGTTAGCATATGAAAAACAGCTTTTCTAGCTTCTAAAAAAATCCGACATATCTATTTTGCATAGGCAATGAATATTCATCACTTCAACAACTTTTACTCACGACTTCACACGTAAAATTCGAATGAACTTTTGTGATGTACTTTTGCGATTTTTTTGATAGAAACATTTTTAAATTTTAACGTAGTATTAAAATAGCTTATAATAGCTAAAAATAATATCAAAAATTTAATATTAGGAACTTGAAAACAGATTTTGGGCATTTTGTATAAAATATATTATCCATACTAATATTATAAATATGAAAGTTTGTGAAGATGGATGGATGTTTGTTACTCTTTCACACCAGAACACTTGAACGGATCTAGATGAAGGCACAGAGATAGTATGGAATAGCATATAGACTATTAATCCCGCAAAAATGAACGGTTCCCGTGGGATAGCTTTGTTTTTGTCTTTCACTAGGGACGAAACCGAAGCGAAGCGAGGGTAAGTCGTTGATATTAAATGCTTATTAAAAGCATCTTAATTATTATTATTATAAAAAATTGTCAATGTCACTTCAAATCACGATCAGTGTACATAAATCCTAAGTGTAGATATACGAGTATTTGACTCGTCCCTGCTATTGATACGCACGTTTGTTATATTTTTAATACTATTGTAAACTTTAAATTATTTATAACTTCATTTTATGACATTTATTACTTATTTATATGACAGACTAAGCTCCTAAAATACTACTCAATAAGGATATATATGTAAAGTTAAAAGGAGTAAGAAAAATTATGTAGTTATTGCATTATCTTGTTTGTAAAGCTTATTAGTATTAAATTATTTTTGCTTTTTACGTACAAAAAATATAATTTTTTAATAACACATAAATAAACAAAAAAAAAAAAAAGATTTATCCTCCAAATCACGACTAGACGTCTCTAACAACCTATCTATGAGGAAGGAAACACCATTTTCATTAATGCTAACCAAGTTATTTTCTCATCGCACTTTGCTCGACAAATTAATTGTTTCGCCGACAAATTGTCGCTTTTTCGTATAATATTCGTTCTTGATGAGGGTCCCCTTCCCTTAACGTTTCCAGAAAAGTGATTTTTGAAACAAAACAATATTCTTTTATATGATTATTGCTTAATTTTATAAGCAATCAATATCTACTGTACAAGTTTTTTATATATAATTTAAAAAGTGTACACTTCCATTTTAGAATTATGACATTATATATATATATAATCTTAATTGCACAAAAAAAATTACAACTATTAAGAGAAAATTGAAGGCAAAGGTAGACTCATCTCTAAAAGAGATCTCTTCCAGTCAACCTAAGAGGTGAGAAAGATTGTCATTTAGCGGAGCAAAAAAGCGCAAGGTAATATGGAAATAAAGTACAAAAAAAACACAGTAAGTATATATAAAAATAACATACTACATGTAGTCTTAGTATAATAAATAACACAAACATATAAGTATATAAAATACATAGATAATAATAATTATGATACCTATATATATTATAATCTAAGCACTAAGAAAGATATTTACAAATCATACCTTAAAAATATTAAATAAAGAAAAAATATATAATATATATCGCCATATTTGTATGATATGATAATATGGTAATTTAATCAAGCTCACTAATCAAATATATGTATATAAATATACCTATATGTTTTATAGGAATATGGAATTTTCTACAGTGATGGAGATGAAGGAACACTCATCTAATAGGTACGTTTGATGCTGGCACTTACACATCTCATATATACGCTTGCTTGCCTATACGAGTATATCGCTTGCTTATATGTTTATGTAACATACTTATATATCACAATTATTTATACAGTATATGTCAGTATCTTTACTAATATTATAAAGAAGAAAGATTTGTTTATTTGCTTGTTTGTACCGAATAAGCTCTGAAACTATTGAACCGATTTAGATCAAAGGTAAGACAATAGTTTAAGACCCTGGGAAGGAAATAGGATGTTTTTCTCGAAAATAATCCCTTAAGAGGGTGAAAATGGGGTCGAAAGTTTGTATGGGGACGCAACCTAGAGACGAACCCGAGCGAAGTGAGAGTGAGTTGCTAGTGCTCAATATAAAATCACCTTTAAATTCACTTTATAAATATAAATTAAGGTTAAAATAACAAAGTGTCACAAAACCTCTAAGGTAGTGTATTATATGCAATAGTTACATTTAATTTTAATGCAAATCAAAAAGATATTCATAGCCTATGTGTTTCTCCGGGTCATAGTATGTATATCAGTGTACTAAATTTCATACAAATCGTTCCAGTCATCTCGGCGAGAAATTGTAATAAACATACACATACATACAAATTTTCACATTTTTAATGATAGGTAGAATAGTTATAACTTAATAACATTATAAGCTTTAAATATTTTTAAGAAAAACAAAATTGTAGAGGTTCAATTTGCCCATTCCAAAAGGGAAACGAGCTTTCAACTTGGTTGTGTGGGTAATTGCAGTTCAGAGCTTGTTGTTCTTATCTGGAAGGCTAATGAACGGAAGGCAGCGGCAGCTGAAACTTCTTAGGGGTTAATTTTGAAGTTCCATATGTTTTTTACTCGTGCGATTTCAAGAAAGTTGCTATCTAATGAACTTAGTTCACCCGTTTTCACTTCATTTCGGTTTTGTGCTGAAGTAAGTACTGTTTTATTTCTCTAATGAATGATGTTGAAATTTATACTAAGCTGAAGTATATAACAATAAAATAAAAGAAATACAAAGAACAAACTTCTTTAAAAATTCATCATTCCATTAAATTATTTTATCATCGTCATCCTCGTCGTCTATGACTGATGCCAAAATTTTATAAGATAGGCTACTTCTTGAACCAATGATTTCTAACGCTACTTGCATCTAAATAATATTAAATTTAAAAATGCGTAAATCTTAGAAAGCATTAGTAATTATTAGATTTACGCGAATAATTATTTTTTAAATTAAAATTATTTTTTAACTATTTTTTCGGTATTTTTCGCGCTATTAATATTTTTGGTTTCATAACAAATATGGTCACGAGTGAGACTTCCGAAAAATCGAAAAATATAATTTTATAATACTTTCTTAGATTTACGCGAATACTTGACATTTTAAATAAAACTATCTTTTCGGATTTTTTTGCGAATCGAATTTCGGTCTCTCCCGTGACCATGATTGCTGTAACGCATTCGAGACGTCGGGAACCAAAAATCAAAATAAATTCGCGAAAAAATCCGAAAAAATAGTTTTATTTAAAATATAATTTTATTATTAATGCTAAATTCTTACATAAATAATATAGTTGATTCAGTACATTACTCATAGAAATATAACGAAGGCTGCGTACACAGGTAACTTTCAAAGACACTGTATAAACGCGGCATGCTTTTACACGTTTGTCAATAGCAATCCGACACGCTGTAGACTATTGTGCCACATGAGCAAACACGGCTTTCCACACGCATTCTTGTTTATTCACATCTACGCCAGGTTAATGATTCGTCACATTGCTGAAACTGGGAATAGACCTTTGATATTCCTCGTGCGCTTTTTTTCAAAGGAATATTCAGGTTGACCTATATTTTCCTATTGCCTGTAACATTTTTACAGAAATAACCGGTGGTATCCAAAAAATATCTGAAAAGTTCAATAAATATTTAATTAGTAGTGATGTGCCCCTAATTTTTTTTTCTATAAGCTCTTTATGTAGGCATGCACGCACACACACATACTTTTTAGATAAAATGATATTAAAAATCTTTTACGCTTAGAATAATATTATGACGATTTGACGTTACGCTTAAATAATTCAATTATATAAAAATTTTAGTTTTCTAAAGCGTAAATGCTCATAGTACGCGTTTGTTTTACCGAAGCCACCAGTAACACATATTGACGTGCGACCGAATCTCTAATGAATTAGAGCGACAAGTTGTGGATTTGAATTTTGTTGTATTGATGTAACACAAAAAAGTATCCACTCTGTTTACGAGGCAAGCTAAAATTTATGCAGATGAAAAAATATTTTATTCGCAGCACTAGTATTTAAAAAAAAACATTTTGTTCTATGGCTTAAAGCTTCATTTTTTGAGAAATATAAAATTATACGATCTACTAATTTAATATTAATTTATCCATAAATAAATTTAATAAAATCCATTAGCACAAAAACTTTTTCATATACAAGGGTATAAAATTGAAATTACTTTAAAAGCATTTATTTAGGTCAGGCAATCTCGTTAACGATAGTGACAATGTAGATGCGAGCTATACGAATTTCTTATTTTATTTTTATCCATATGTTAAATTTAATCTATCTATTAGTTTGAATATCTGTAGTTTTTCAAGTTATCATATTTTGTGTTTATATATAAATTTATTTATAGGGCTTAGGCTTATATCAATCATAGTTGTGGGCGAAAACTAGTATTATTATTCTTTTTCACTTACCCTGATTTGTAGTCTTTACTTTATAAAAAAATAATTTATCTGTATGTTATTTTAGTGATGAATATAAAAAAAAACATTAAATGCGTTAAAAGTAATCCTTTTACGTAAATACAAATTTGTAAAGCCAATGTAATCATTCGATTTGGACGTGCATCGAACATGTTAATCGACTTTTCACGCATTACTCAAATTAGTAATATACACCGCTATTATTCAAGAAACCCACTACTTCTTAACATTAAAATGTATTGAGGCATTTAACAGTATTTAATATGCTGCTAGCTACTTAACCTTTTCTTGATTCTCATCTGACAAGGGTTTTGCTTTATGTACATATATATTCTTTTTCATAATTTAAAACTCGCACTTAAAGTGTTATTCGAAAAAAATATAAGAAAATTTGGCACTTCGGGAGGAAAGGTATTATTTCTGAGAAAATACTGGAGTTAGAATTTAAACAAAAATTAGAGAGATAGCAAGGTTTCACTAACAAGGTTTATTTTACAGCAAAAATATGTAAAAGTCAAAGAAAGAATCGAATCATTTCTGCTAAAAAAAATTAATCAGAAGTCTCAGTTTGCAGAGTTACAATCTTTTGACTCAAAGGTTCCATAAAGTGGTCTTGCACGTGATCATATCTAATTACCATCCCAACGGACTATGAGAATAAAAAAGAAGAAATAGAGAGTATACTCATATTTGCGCCCACATGTACAGTGCTTACATATTTCCTGCATAGTAACCGTCAGTTTTCCGCCTAACTAAATTTTGGCGAAGAGGAATCGTTTGCGTACAGATACCAAATTTACATTTACGGTGCTTTAAATAAAACAGTATTTACAATGGTGTTTAATATAAATACTTATCATAATAATAAAATAAAGAGTTTACAAATGACCTTACTCCTAACTCGTAAAGTAAAAGGAGATCTTTCCATTTTAGATTTTAATGCATTCGGCCATATTTTATTAAGGCCTAAGAGCATTCAGCAATTTCGTGATGCTAAATTTTATGGTTTTTGAAGCGATGTTGTAGAAAGGGGAAGTTAAGTGCATTTTAAAATACGTGCTGCCTGCCAGTTCTTATTTAAACATATACTATATAGTTTATGTTACTGGACTACTATAATAATGAGGAAGTTTATGTGTGTATGATTACATACGACGTTACGCTGAAACGGCTGCACGGATTTGGATGAAATCCAGTTTACAGATAAGCATCTTTTTTAACGTTGGGAAATGCGTTTAGGCACAAAGTGTGGGTCTCACCGGCAAAGCCAGCACTACCCACTAAAGCCCAACGGAATCTCCTCCGTCTTAATGGGGCATCGCAGGATCACTTACGCACTCAACCACGACGCGACGCCCCGATGGCAGGTCTGACAAAACAGACCACAACAATCACGGGGTTGCTCCGCGGTCCACTCTGTTATCAGAGAAGTACCAGGAGCAACCCGCATATCACACCGCCCTCCGAGGTGGGCCACCTCCCAGTGCATTTCTTGGCTTCGCGCGCGGCTGGATTGTCTGGCATTACTAAGCCCCCCCACCACGACAAGGTGAACAAACATTGATGGGTTCACAGATAGGCACCTGGAGTAACATATTTTTACCTATTGTTAGTAAAAAAAAAAAACCAAAAAGTTAAGCTACCTGTATACATATAATCTATACAGATAAATAAAATTGAAGTGTCTGTTTCTAATGTCAAAATAACATCGTTTTACTAAATGCATATGAAATTATATACGGTCCTTATAAGGAAAACACATTTTTTTTATTTTTGTCTGTCTGTCTGTTTGTTTCGGATAATCTCTGAAATGGCTGGATTGATTTTGACAGGAATTTCACTGGAAGATAGCTGATGTTATAGGGAGTACCTTAGGCTACTTTTATTTTAGAAAAAGAATTAGGGTTCCGCTCAAAAAAATTAAAACTTACCTAGGGTCGAACCCGAGCGAAGCGAGGGTGAGTCGCTAGTATTACAAATAAAAACGCGATGACGAGGGTAATTCACTAGTTTATGTAGAAATTATTTTACAAAATTATTAGTAAGTATTAACAATTATTACCATTAAATATTTTTTAAGTTAGTGTTTAGTAATTAATATTACTCCTCTCATTTCTTACTAGAAAATAAAATGTATTGAAGATTAAAATCGCAATTTTGCTTGTAGGGTAGAATACATTCCATACATTGCTGACACAAGTTTCAGGAGTATACAGTCCATTAATTACATTCTTAGAGTTGAAATAAACAGAAATGACATCAAGTTGGTAAAAAACTTTTCTTAAATATATCTAAGTGTATTTCTTAAATCACATGTTGACAGTTAAAAATTGTTATATTACACTAGCAACTCACTCTCGTTCCGCTCGGGTTCGTCCCTAGTTACTTAAAAAAATTAGGGGTGGGGATAGGAGGGTGAAAAATACTTTACGACCTATCCTTAAACCTATCAATATACGAAAAAAATATCACTAAAATTTGTCAAGTTTCTTCAGAGGAGTGCGACCACAAACCCCGTGACACGAGATATGTATATATTAGTTATGTATGTAGTATGTACCTATTTAAAATCATATTTACTTTTTTTTATAATCTAACACTTAGATTGGTTTGATAGTTTAGCCGTTAGAAGCCATCATACGGGCATGTATACATACATACATTCTTAATACGGTTATATAATATATTAGTTATAAATTGCAAGAAAAACTTAAGAGTACAAACTGCACATAGCACTGCTCTCCCTCGCTGCTGTGAGATAACAATAATAAACTTAATAGGTACGCTTGCTTCATGAAATTGGGACGACTTAATAGATAGTGACCTATTTATTAGGGAACTCCATCTGAGTTCTTTTTATTAAATACGTACTTCTTCACCAGTTTTTAAATTTTATATACTATTCTTTATTGCACTTCTATGTAAAATACTGCCTCGGTGGTGTAGTGGCTAGCATGTACGGCTGCACATCCGGAGGTCCTGGGTTCGAGTCCCAGGTCGGGCCAAGTTTAGTTATTGAGTCTTTCTGTATAGTAAGTCTCAGTAACAGCCCGGAGTTGGGAAGTTGGCGGTGTTTCACCCCCGTGCCTCGGAGAGCACGTAAAGCCGTCGGTTCTGCACCTTAACTCTCACCGGTCGTGTCGAGTGGCCGTTCCACCGGAGTATGAGAGTGATAGGAATAGAGAGTGCACTTGTGTCTGCGCGTACACTTGAGCACTGTAATATCTCCTGCGGAGTTGGCTAGTATCAATGAGATTGGCCGCCGTGGCCGGAAGCGGCTAGGAGAACATCACTATTGAGAGTAGTGAGTTAGTAAGTGAAAGTAATGTTTAAAAGTTACAAAATTAAATTCTGTCTAAATTAAGATAATGCTTGGTATATAATTAATTAAAAGAATTGAGAAAAAAACTCAAATTTAAAACCATGTCTTCCTTTCAGAAATACGTTTTTTCCTTCGAAATAGACGCAAAAGGTAAAAAAACGTTTAGTCAATATTTTTTTAGGAGGAACTGCCTTTTAAATATTCAATAAGATCAGTACTTAAGTAGGTAAATCATCTATTTATAACCCTTTTATAAAATACACCAAGAAAAAGTATTAGGGGACAGCCTTAAAGTAAAGAAATTTTCCTCATTTGAATACGTGACTAAAATAAAAGAGGCCAAACTTTGAAACTTAAAGGACCCAAACCTTTAAGTATTTCTTGTGCTTTGCCTAAATATGTTTCTGTACTGTCCTTAGTATTCCTAAATTTTTCTTCGTTCGCATAGTTTGCTTATAAATTAGCTATTTGAAATGACCATCATGGCATATTGATTAGTTTATCATACTTTGATTCTCGTTTGGGGTATTTGAAATCACTGTAAATTATTAGGAAAACGTTATATGAAAACGAGTTCGATTTATTTTTGAAACTCGTTCTCGTTACGTTTTTTAGGGGAGTAATTAATAATTAAACCGTAAAATTTTAGATTTTCTTATAATATATGATTATCAGCTGTTTATTACATATCGATAAGTAACATAAATTATATAATATAGATAACTGTTAAAAATATTACATTTAGTATATTTTTTTTAATGTAAAAAATAACAGTAATGTCAATATATATTTTTAATTATGTAAATACAAAAGAACATAACAGAAACGTGTAGTTCACAAGTTATTTTTAAACTTCTATATACTCTGTTTCAAACTGCGCTGGAAAATATTTGTTAAATTTTTGTTTACGATATAATAAAATGCATTTCAATGGTTTTTAGAATAATTTGTATGCCTGATGAGGTGGGCATCACTCAAAAACAAATTAATTATTTTTACACATTTGAACTGTTGAATTTTATACAGTGTTTAAGCTTTGATTTGATTAACACAATGAGTTTTTTATAGGTGAAAAATATCACTGAATTCTTATAGACTTGACGACACGTTTTGCTCAGTTTGTAGTGACACCTACTTGTTGTGTCAGCGGTCGCGGGTTCGAGTCCCGCTGGAGGTATTCAATAGTGTGATGAGCACGAATGTTTGTACTCCGGTCATGTCATGCTTATATTTATAATATGTATATTGTATGTATTTAAAATTATATATGTGTAGTGTATCAACTATCTGGTATCCATAACACAAGCCTCGTAGCTTACCATGGAACTAGATGGTGCTGTGTGTTAATGTCCCAAGATATTTATTATTTATTATTAACGTCATACATGTTTATAAGCATTAAATACACAAAACGATACCACATATAGCACTTGTTTTAAATAATTCAATTTGAAATGTATCTAAAATAAAATGTTAATAATAATAATAAAAAAAATAATAATAAAATTTAAAATGTTATAATAACCTGTTTTTTCCTTTTAAGAATAATATAATTTATAATTCGTGTATACAGTTCTATGAGAGAGCATGACAACAAGTCGTCGCAAATAGACAAAGTAATCAGAAAAATTTCATTAAGCCCCTCTAGGGTACGAAGAGTCGGAATTGAGTGCTCGCGTATATTACAGCAATAAAACCGAATACTTTGTTATGCATACACGAGGAGCGGAAAGGTAAGTAGCTGGACGAAGATAATAATTGCTTTTTTCTTTGTAAGTTTTTTAGTGTATATTAGATTTTATTTAGAAAAAAAACTGAATTACGATATATAATAAATGGTTTATAATATATAATCAATACTCATTGTAGGCACAAATATATATACACACACATCCTCTTTATGTATTCAGCCCTTTTTAATGCCTCACTGCTGGGGCACGAGCCTCCCTTCAGTGCAAGGGGCATCAGGCCATAGTCCACCACGCTGGCCAAGTGCGGGTTGGCGGACTTCACATGTGTTTTGAAAACTTGCTAGGTTCTCTCAGACATGCAGGTTTCCTCACGATGTTTTCCTTCGCCGTTAAGACAAGTGGTAATCATGTTGGAAATGATTCGCACAGGAAAATGTCAGTGGTGCGATACTCGGGATTTAAACCCGCTTTACTCGGTTTCCCAAGCGAGCGCGTTACCACTGGGCTACAACTTGCTTTTTTGCACTTTCGTATCTTTATTAAGACCTTTTTATAAGTTCCATTGGTGACAAAATTTGTAAAAAATAAATAAAATCGATTAAAATAATAGAATATTGCTACAACGGCTATATCATGTTCTGGCTAATCTTAGAACTTCTGAACGGATTTTTGTATGATTTTTATTGTTAGATTTAGGGATTATCTAGGAATTTTATGGGCTATAGCTAATAAACATTTACCAAAAAATAAGCTACTGATATGATGATATTTGTTTGTTAGTTTATTTGTTTGTTATCATTTAAGTCCAATAAAATCGTCCTTTATAAGGGTGTTCATAATATTATAACTGTGAAGGCTATCTGGAGATTTTGATGATTCTGTTAATTTATAAGATACTTGTGAATTTGAAGTAAATAATTAAAATTTAGAAAAAATAAACAAAATATACGTATATATTATATTTAATTAGCTTTACTTGTATAGTTCGCAGTAAAGTTAAAAATATTTAATATGTTATAAAATATACGATATTATTAATTGGAATATAAAATAATACCTAATTGTTTAAAATTATCATTAAAATATTACAAAAAAGTGTTTCCTCGTTATATACGTAAGTTATTCGTAAACTTAATTATTTTAATCTGACGATTAACCATTGCGCATTAAAAAATCTTTACATAATATATGGTTCTCATAAATCCATCGAGTAATAATTCTCTCGAGAACAAAATTCTTATTGCCATTCTCTTATTTTTGGAGGTAAAATATACTAAAATTTAGACTACATTTTTATCTACTACTTCTTAAATTTTATCTGGATGGAAAGCATTGGTCTGGAAAAGTCGATAAACCAAAATAATTTTAGGTCACATTATGCCTTTAAATATTGCAAAACATTGAATTGGTGACAATTACATACAATTATGCACACCAACGTCGAGAACTCTGTGCTGTTTCTAATTTACATAACACGCTCACTGGATTTCCTTTTCAAAGGTGCGTCTTTTGTCAGAAGGAAAACAAAGACGGCACTGTGAGGAAAAAAAAGATTGAAAGAGTCAAAAAAAATTGGTCAAGTGCTTTTAGTTTAGTTTATTTGCAAATTAGAGGATTCTTTGTGAAAGTTGTTTTTTCTTCTATTCTTTGTTAACGCTTGTACTAAAATATTATGTTCATCTAGTTTAAAAAAAAAACTTCGATACATACTCATTTTGACACATTTACGACGATTTTCTATAGGAAGTTTTATATTCTAAGGTAACAAACGTCTTTATTAAAAAAATACCTTTTCTTTAAAAACCAAATAACCTAAAACCAATAGCGGTTAAAAACTGAATCTCGAAGGTAATTAAAGTTAAACACTTTAAGTGAAATATTGACAAAATCTTGCTAAAACGCCATCAAGTCAAATTGCAAAGGTGCTCTCTTAGATGACAGAGATTAACTGGAAAGCTTTTCCAAGTTAAAACAACGTAGAACTTTCACATTCGGAATTCAATACTCAAGGTGTTTTGTAAGTTATTATATTATAATAATTTAAAGAGTTCTCATATATTTTGCATTGCTTAATAGTAAATAGAAAAAAAAAATACTGTGGCATCCGTATTAATATTATAAATGTTAAAGTTTGTGAGTATGGATGTTTGTTACACTTTCACGCCAGAACGGCTGAACGGATCTTGATTAAATTTAGCACAGGGATAGATTATAGCCTGAAATAACACATAGGCTACTTTTTATCCTGGAAAAACGTACGGTTCCCGTGGAATAGGTTTGTTTTTGTCTTCCTAGAGCCGCTAGTTTATAATATTATTAGAGGTGAACTCGAAACCTTATATGCAGTTAATAACATGATTTTCATCACAATTCACACGTATATCATACACGTTATTAAAAATTTCAATAAATATAACAATACTTTTAACGTATAACGCACATATATAATTGTAGTACAAGAAAATAGTTCTACATTTTTATGACTTCCTACATTTAATAAATGCTTTTTTTTATTATACCTAATGAAAGTTTTATAGTTGAAAGTATTGCAGGTAGATATGCATGCACAAGTGGATATGAATATGCAAAATAAATCATGATACAATAATCATTCTTATTACTTAACGCTTTTGGAATCAAAATTATGCATATGTTTTTTTTATCACGTTTATGGCTCTGTGACAGACAAATTTGAGCGAAATTTACCTACAGATGTACTAATATTAAGCCCTTATATATTAAATTGGCGTTTTATATAGGAAAAAGCAAAATGAAAAAAGTTATGAAATTATAAATTTAATCAAACTACGTACCATTTTTATCTATGTACTTTCGCCATTTTATAGGAAGTTCATTGAGTCATAGAATTTACAACGCCGTGCCTGAAAAAATATCTTTGAGGTTCCACGTAAAATGCTCGAAGTATATCTTCAAGTACTGGCCGAGAACTTTGCTTAAACACCATCAACTCAATTGCGAAGGTGCTTTCCTAAATGACAAAGATTAACTGGGAAGCCATTTTGCCAAGTTTAAACAGAACTAAACTTCCACGATTGTATTTCAAAACGAATGAAATGCATTGTACCTACTCTGAATGAAACTTTTCACTTAATATTAGTTTTCTGAATGGAAATAATGAGGCCTGATTACGCAACTGCTTTTGTTCAACACTCTTACTTTGTTCCGCATTTGGAGATTCTTTTGAAAATTTTATAAAAAGTACAATTTGCTTTTTAATATTGCTCAGTGAATAATATTTTATTATGATGACTGAATAGAAGATATGTTTAAAGAATACATAGTAATATACGTATTTACGTTTATATTACAGGTTATAGATAAGTTTGTGCTATCTCCCTAGTTGGCTACCTTATTAATTAATTTAAATTATATATTTTCTTTAAACAAGTTATTGTGGACTTTTCTGTAGGAAATTTTCCAGTAAATTATTGTAATGTATCTCGTAAGCCAGCTTTAGCCATTTAAGCGTACGAACAGTTTCAGTAGTTTTTGTAGTTGAAAAATTTACACATATACAGACAAAAATTTTTTAAGGTTAGTTAAGGTTTTAGGGTCTATATACGTAACAGTTTTTTAAGAAATATTTCATGGACTGGTTTCGCTTTGTTAATGTTTAGTATAGATTTCTCAGAGATGAGATAGCTTCCCTTAGTAAAAATTATCCTATATGTTGACCCGGATAACCAGCTATCATCATATCTTTCATCAAAATCCCTCCAGTGGTTTTTCTGTGATGCTGTCACAGACAAACAGGCAGACGGACAGACCGAAAAAAATCTAAAAACTATAGCCTCGGCCTCTGTATCGATAATAATGTCTATTTCAATAAGTATTTCCAAAAAATATTTAATGTACAGATTCGGCATAGTTACAATTTTATTATATGTATGTATAGATTATGTATGGATAATAATTTCTAAAATTCGAATCTGTCTTTACAATAGGTACTACTAATATAGCATCCGTGTCACAACCTAAAGCCGTTTGAGCAATTTACGGCTCCTGTATGTCACAGTGCGTTACATTTCGGGCTTAGCTGTCAATTATTTGTCAAAATATATTTATATTATGAAGCTTTTTATGTATAAAAATGAGATTTCATTAAAGTGTACATATTTTAATTTTTATTCTACGAATATAATAAACGCGAAAGTTTGTGAGGATTTATGAAAGTATCTATGTTTCTCTTTCATGTAAAGACGACTGAACGGGTTTCGATAAAACTTTATGTACGATAAAACGTAAGCAGTAATTTATAACAATATATTAAAATATAATTAAGAAAATGAAGCCGCAAGGAAATGCTAGTAGATAGAGTATATATATTATTTCTCAGTGGTGTCTCATTCGTAGGCAATCCACGTCGCTCTTAATACTTTATTAAAATTAGTGACTAAATAAATAAATAAATAGATAAATGGATAAATAAATAAATAAATAAATATGTTGGGATATTAACACACAGCACTATCTAGTTACATGGTAAACTACGAGGCCTCTGTTATGGATACCAGATAGTTGATACACTACACATATATAATTTTAAATACATACATATTATATATATAAACACCCATGAATAGAGTACAAACAATCATGCTCATCACACCAATGAATGCTTTCAGCGGGACTCGAACCCGCGACCACTGGCACAGCAAATGCGGTCGCTACAAACTGAACCAAACGTCTCATCGCTGAACTGAAATATAAATTATAAATTTAAAATCAAATAGTAGAAAATTAATGTTTGTGATGGAGCAAAATAATTTAAAAACCATTAATTAACTACTCATAATATGTATATCTATAATATATCTAGGACTAAGCCGAATCAAATTAAATTTAACTATCTTTAATTCAGATTATAGATTAGAATAAAAACAACTTGAAGTAAAATTCAATCTTCACCGATTACTTCATTATAATTAAATTATAATACTTCATGAAAATAAATAAGCCCAAAATGTGATTGATAAATAATTATAAATTTCTGTATTAGTCATTTTGACTTACATTGCCAACTACGCTGGGGGTTGTGAAGATGCTTGACCTGGTTTAATTAAAACAAAGGACATCGTATTTATACTATCACCCAACAAGGAGTGTCTCGATGTAGGTGAAAAGATGGTATAAAATTATTATAATATAAAAACAGGTTTGATAAAAATTATTATACCTAATATAAACAACAGATTTTTTTGTTGGTATGTTAATAAGTATGTATACCACTGCTGGGTCGAATTAATTACGCATGTTTTTAATTTATCATATTTGAAAAAGTTATAAATTGGACATGAATTACTACACAAAAGTATAATCTTTACATACTCGTATGTATGTATATAATAAAATTCTAACAGAGTCGAATCTGTACGTTAAATATTTTTTGGAAAACCTTATTGAAATAGTCATTATTATTGAAACAAAGGCCGAATCCATCGTTTTTGTTTGTCTGTCTGGGAATGTATCACAGTTTTTTATGAAATTTGGTATGGTGATAGCTGGTTATCCGATAAATATGTTGACCATACTTTTTACTGCGTTAAAACATCTTATCTCTGAGAAATCTATACAAAACGTTAAAACCTATCTAGGGTGAAGCCGAGTGGAGCGAGAGTGAGTCGCTAGCTTCTTTATAAACTTATTTGTTTTATGAATTTTACACTCATTTGTTTTAAAATGGTAATTACGTTTAAAGTTGTGCATGCTGTAAACTGGTTCCATTTTGTGCAACAATGTTCATCTAAGCAATGTGTAGTAGTTATGACTTATGTCTCATGAGAAACATTCGAAATTATTAAACCTGAGGAAATCCCATTTTAGTTCTTTACTAAGCTCCTATAGTCTTTACTAATATTATAAAGAGGTAAAGTTTGTGAGTTTGTGACGTTGTAGGGGGTAATTGCTCGATCTACTGTATCGATTTAGATGAAATTTGGTAAGAAGATAGTTTAAGACCCTAGGAAGGACAGAGAATACTTTTTATCCCGGAAATCGTCCCTTAAGGGGGATAAAATGGGGTTGAATAATACATATAATGTACTTTAAGAATTTCTTGCATTTTTAACTAAGTATATTTGCTATGCAAGATGGAATCGAACTTTAGTCAAAAAATATGAGATAATTGCGAGTCTGATTTACAAACTTAAGGTTCCGTACAATAAACTTTTATCTTACTTTTATTATATATGTAAATCTTAATATTATGATACATCGCAAAGTTATTTTGAAAGATTTATCTCAAGATCGATCTCGAAAGCTGAAGAGGATTGGTATTTACGAGGAGGAACTATGTAGTGTATGTTACATATTTTCGCACGAGTTGGGGATACGTTTACGTTTTCATAACTACGTACTACTCGTATATGATTTCTCTTTTACTAGCGACTCACTCTACCTTCGCTCGGGTATGCCCCTAGGTGTTAACGTTAGTATAGATTTCTCAGAAATGAGATATTTTATTGCAGTAACAAATATCCTATATGTTGACCTGGATAACAAGCTATCATCATACCAAATTTCATCAAAATCTGTCCACTGGTTTCTTCGTGACGCGTTTCCAGACAGACAGATAGACAAAAATTCTAAAAATTGTAAATTCGGCCTCTGTATAATGATTATTTCAATTAGATTTTACAAAAAATATTTAATGTAGAGATTGGACTAAGTTACAATTTTTTTATATATGTAGATTTATTATGGTTATATTTTAAGATTATTATTATTATTTAATATTTTAAGAAAATAATAGTTATGAGGTATAAAAAGAAATAATATTCCAGTAGAAATTAAATTCAAAACCGTATTAAAATATTTAATTTAAATTCACAAATACAAACAACTAGTCTATTAAAACTTGGGGTCCAAGATGAAACATTATAATGATACATCTTTAAATCACGGCCGTTGAGTAAACTATGTTCTTAGAACAGTAAGTATTGGAGAAGAGCAATCTAGAATAATAGAAAAGTTTATGTTTATGTGCGTTAGACCTGTACGGTTTTATTTATTTATGTACCAGAAAAAAAAAACAAAAATGAAAACAGATACCGTGTGTTTGTACACAATGACTGAATGATGAATGACTTATCTCTTTAAAAGATCTCTACCAGAAACCCTCAATCGTGAGAAAATATAAAAATAAGAATGAGGTGCGGTGTGGGTACAAACTACAAACATCAATATTATAATATAAACATACACATATACAAACATACATGCATACGTACATAGATACATATTACATACATATGTTCATACATACACATAATTCAAGAAATATATAATAAAGAAATCATATGACGTCACTTAAATAAAGTTTTTTTAAGTGAGATTTAAATAGTTTTAGCGATGGATTGTCATATTTTATAATCTTATCGGGAAGGGAGTTCCAGATTTTTGCTGCTTGTACTGTGAAGGATTTTTCATTAAAAGTAGTGTTGTAAGAAGGTATGTTAAGCTTATTCTAATTAGTTAGCGAATCCCTTCGTTGTGGTGTTAGAATCAGATACGCATATATAAAAACAATATATTATAAAAATAAAAAAATCCACTGCATAAAAGCTAACTAAAAAGATGAAAACAAATTGAAGAAGGAATATAGTATTACGCAACCTATAACACTCGCGTTGTCAAGACGAATCGTATGAATAATTAAAATCGGTCCACGCGTTTGGTCTCTAGGATGCCATATAGAAACAAACAAACATACATACATACATAGACTGATCAGAACACATTACCCCCTTTGCGTCGCGCAATCGGTTAAAAACAATATTGTCAAAACAAAAAAAAGTTTCAGTTTCGGCTTTATTTTTTTAGCTATTGAACAAAAGTAATAATTATAACTGAAAATAATATATATATCCGATTTCATTTTTAATTTACACTGTTCTAAGGCGAAGCGTTTTCCGCAGGTTGTTACTGAAGCGAATGTAAACAGACAACTAATTATAAGATGCTGGACTCCGCTCAGTAAATATTTCCTTACGCCCATCTTAAGTTTCACAGCATTATTTTCTTTACCTCTAGATATATAAGGCACGCTTTAAAGGTATTGAGTTTGCTTTATTTGATTATTTTTATTTAATGTACAATAATTTATATATATATATATATATATATATATATATATATATACGTACGTATTGTACTAATAGTCTCTAGGCAACTTTTAGCCTATTGATTCTAACTCTCCATTTAATGCATCGAAAAAAAAGTAAATTACAAAAATAAAAAACCACATTACTCTCCTTTGCGTCGCGCAGTCGAGTAAAAAATATGATGTCTTCTCCAATCTACAAACATATGCAAAACAAAATGAACAAACGTACATTTCTATTGACTACCTACATATATGTGTAAGTATATAATGTAATTTGTTAAATAATATCCACACTTGTATTAAATTGGTCTCATTAGGATAAGACAGAAAGTTTAGGATCTGATGCACATTATAATACCTATGTAAACATCGACAGAAAGCAAATGAAATAAGCTGATGATCTCTGTTTGTAAGGGAAATATCATATTGACTCATATTTTATCACACTAGTGTTCGCTTAGTGGTCCAAATTTGACCAAAATCATTATTGAAAATTTGTGGAAAACATAAGTATATGAATAGAATTTACCTATCTATATAAAAAAGTAATAAGAAAAAGTTAAACCGACTTCATTGATGAAATCTTTACTATTTCCTAGGTTGAAATAAATGTAAGCAAATAAAAAAAATATTTTCAAGATCCGATTCCTTATTTTGTAGATATGAGTGGACAAACATACATGTACCTATAAAATTTTGTATATTTGTTTGGAATTCCTAACAGATCATCATATGTGAATATTTTGCCGTTCCAATAATATTACGTACATACGTGTCGAATTAATAACTTCCTTTTTCTGAAGTCAGTTAAAAGAAAAAAGCTACTAAACAAAAAGAAAATCAGTTGACAAACAGAGGAGAAAAAGGTACTGGAAAACAATCCAGCCCAGAGAATATACATATCATCACACACACACACACACATATATATATATATATATATATATATATGATATGTCCACTTTACTACTTCTTAATTAATGTAATGAGCACTTGTAAAGTGGGATAAGCTGTGTCACTGAATATGACGTACATAAAAGACTAAAAAATAAATTGACTTAATAGGAAAACTCGAGTAAACGTAAGCGTTATTTCATTCACTACTAATTGGGATTGCTTTTCGTTACGAATAACTTTATTTCTGTGCGATGTCAACCAATGTTGCAATCTACTGCAATATGAGATATATTTTTAAAATAATTTTTTTTCGCCAGATTACCATTTACAGTATATTTTGTACAAGTGTTTTTTTTTAATCTTAATAACCATATTTCAGCTTGTAGGTCTTTGGTTAGATCTTCTTGCTAGGTTTTGATTCGCGTTGATTTGCATAGCTAATTTAGCTTAGTTGTAGTGATTGATGTGCGTGTGATGATCAGCGTTCAGATGACGATGACGAGCATAAGCATCATGATCAAGCGGCCAAGGCGTAAGATTGAATAAGTGTCCGGGTTCGAATCCCGGTCGGATACAAAGGTATAATTTATTTTTGTTTTTTTTTTATGTATTTATTCAAGTTTTTAGTTTTTTTTTTAAATAAAATTGCACTTTTTAACCAAAAACTCCGAGCGAAGCTCGGTGGCCCAGGTACTGTTAAATTTAAATGAAAATGTTATTTTAATTTTTGTATAAAAACCGACTTCAAAGTTTTAAAAAAGTTAGAAATAACTGAACGGATTTTATATTTATCGTAGATCTCTAACCTTTTTTTTCTTCTTTATATCAAAGAAAAACAAAAATATCCATTTAAATATCAGTAATAAAACACTAACTTTAATTATAATTAAAATATAGTGTATCATATCTAAAGATAGATAAGATATATTCATATCTAAATCGTTTGCTTTTACTTTGTGTCGGCTGGTATGATTCTATTTTTCACTACTTTGTTGTGAGTTGTGACCTTTCATAACTTTTTTTATAAATTTTTGCCGGTTAGTATGGAACAGATAGACTATATCATATACATAGAGTATGATGACTTTTATATCTCGTACTTGAGAAATTATTGATTCCGCATACAAACTTCCACCTCCCTTCTCCACCCCCTTAAAGGATGATATCCGGGTAAAAAGCTATGACCTTTCCAGGGTCTTAAACTATCTCCTTACCAATTTTCATGTAAATCCGCTCAGCCGTTTAGTCGTAAAAATGTAACAAACAAACAACAAACAAAAAACTAAACAAACAGAAGTTACTTTGGCATTTATAATATTAGTATGGATTTTTAGTGTAGCCTTAATAAGAGATATATTAATATAATTAAAAATTAAAATTATATATATCTAAGAAATTTAAAGCCACTTAACATAGTTATAAGTATAATAAAAACTGTAAATTGCTTATCTACTTAACTACATGCTAACATAATACATTGGTTTTTTCATACATACCTCCAAGTATTTTTTTTTCAACCGACTTCAAAAAGGAGGAGGTTCTCAATTCGACTGTATGTTTTTTTTTTTTTTTTTTTTTATGTTTGTTACCTCAGAACTCCGTCATTTATTAACCGATTTGGACAATTTTTGTGTCGTTTGAAAGGGTATACTTCCAGATTGGTCCCATTTAAATTTCAAAAAAAAATACCACCCCTAAGGGTGGAAAAACTACTAATGATGAATTTAACCTACTTCTAATTGTCATATTGACTTGAAACTTTGCAAGTATTTCTATTTCCGTTGATAGTACAGTGGTTCGGTGTTGTTGACCTGATCTGATGGCAAGGCCAGAAGGTGGATAGGTGGAACTCTTCAACGGCTAATAGTAGATACTTTGAGTTTGGGCTTATTTTGTTTGATTTGACAAGCCTAACACGTTAGAATCCTTACTTTTCTACTACTGTCTACACTCAAAAGGGAAAAATAAAAACTTTTTAACAAAAAAATAAAAACCGACTTCAAACAAAAGCACTAAAAAGTAAAAAAATAACTGATTGGTAGTTTTCATTTACTATACATACCTAATCAAATATTTTCGAAGTCGGTGTGCTTTGGCTAAGTAATTAAAGCCTACCTATTAAATACATACTTAATCAAATATATTCGAAATCGGTGACAGCCCATACAAAGCAAAGCACACCGACTTCGAAAATATTTGATTAGGTATGTATAGTAAATGAAAACTACCAATCAGTTATTTTTTACTTTTTAGTGCTTTTGTTTGAAGTCGGTTTTTATTTTTTTGTTAAAAAGTTTTTTTATTGACATTGGCTCTTTGAAGAAGTAGTTGTTTGTCTCTTATATCTATTTATGATTACATATAATATACAAAAGCTATGAAATACATATAATATAGGCTAAGCTATATCTGTGGTTTTCACAGAAGAGGTATTTATAATTGTTAACAAACTAAACACCACACACTACTGTGGTTGCAAACAAAATCAAAATCCACGAACGTGAAGCCGCAGAAGAAAAATAAACCAAATAATTGTATTTACTAAGCCATTCAGTATATTTCATAGGAAAGTGTTTTTTCAATATTTTATTATGACTAAACTAGACACTGGCGGCCCTGGTAACGAGCTTACTAGGGAAGCCAAGTTAAGCGGGTTCCAATCCCGACTGGTGCTCTGATATTTTCATGTGCTAATAATTTCCGACATGATTACAACTTGTCTGACGAAGAAGAAAAACATCGTGAGGAAAACTGCATGTCTGAGAGGACCTAGCAAGTTTTCGAAAGACCTGTGAAGTCCGCCAACCCACACTTGGCCAGCGTGGTGAACTATGACCTGATCCCCCTCGTATTAAAGGGAGGCCCGTGCCCAGCAGTGTGA
Organism: Brenthis ino; assembly: GCA_921882275.1. Lineage (NCBI taxonomy): Eukaryota > Metazoa > Arthropoda > Insecta > Lepidoptera > Nymphalidae > Brenthis > Brenthis ino. The sequence goes on from OV170232.1 coordinate 3,701,065, forward strand.
CGTTGAAAAGAACTGGATACATACATATTAAGGATAAGCGACATTCAATCTGGTTTCACTTGGACGCGTCTTTTAGTGCTTTTTGTATTAACAGCTGCAGCGTATACAAACTATACATAACTATACTATTACTCATTATAGTCTATAGTATGAGCTAAATTTCATTAAATTGGACACACACACACAAACTTTCACATTTATATGTGTAAGTAGTACAAAAAGTCGCGTGCAAGAGGTAGGTAGTAAAATTATACATCTTAAATATATTACTAACAATGTAGGTTGGCTGGTAGACACGGGTGTCAGATTTGTCACTCCGATAACAAAGTTTAGCAACGTTAAGAAACCGCAAGATTGGCGAACATCAGTGTATGTGGTCGAGCGAGACCTACCCTCAATCTTCATTAATTTTGATACCTCACAAACTTGTCTACCACCATTCTTGAGTTAGATATTTGCTTTTTGACCTACTTCAAAAGAAGTAGGTACTTCATTTAGGTTGTTTTTGTGTATTAAATACCTTTTTTTGTCGCTGATTGCTTATAATATTAATATCGTGGTAGTCAAGGACCTCATATAGCTTTCAAGTAATCTACACCTAATGGTTGAATACTAAATTTTAATTATTTTAATTATATTAATGTATTGTTTTTATAAATAACTATTAAAAAAGAATTAACTACTTGAAACAGTTAATATTTTTTATTAAATACTCCTAATATTAATATCTTGATATTTTAATTAATCTATACTAATATTATAAAGAGGTAAAGTTTGTGAGCTTGTGACGTTGTAGGGGGTAATCTCTGGATCTACTGAACCGATATAGATGAAATTTGGTAAGAAGATCGTTTGAGACATAGAATACTTTTTATCCCGCAAATCATCCCTTAAGGTGGTGAAAATGAGGATGAAATTTTGTGTGGAAGCTAGGTAGGGACGAACACGAGCGAAGCGAAGGTGAGTCGCTAGGTAACAATAAAGCTACTAGCTCAAACTACTTAATATGTACAGTTTACACTCTATAACATACGAGTAGTTTACGCACGACGGCTATTAATAACATTCTACATTACGCTTTAATGTTGTGGGTTTTTTGAAATTTTTATTCTTGTTTTATAATTAGACATCATAAAATAATTCAAAATTATCATAGATGTTATAAGTATAGCAAGAATTGAAAGTAAAAAAAGACAAAATATAAATAAAACATTTAAATAATTTATTAATTATAATATAATAAGCTAAAAAGCACTTATTCTAAAATAATAATATACCTGCATCTAGACTGAGGTAATGAAATAATGAAACAACAAGTGCGAGTCGAATTTTTCTACTTTTATTTAATACTAGCGACTCACCCCGCGTTCAGATGACCAAAAACCAAATTCTTAGGCTTTAAATATTAGTATACTCTTACAATGCAGTTTTTGTATTTTTTCTCAGAAATGAAATATTTTTTCGCGGTAAAAAGTATTCTATATGTTGACCCGGATAACCAGCTATCATCTTATCAATATATGTTGACCCGGATAACCAGCTATCATCTTATCAATATATGTTGACCCGGATAACCAGCTATCATCTTATCAAATTTCATTAAAATCTGCCTAGTGGTTTTCTCGTGATGCGGTAACAGACAGACAGACAAAAATTCAAAACACTATAAATTCGGACTCTGTATCAATAATAATGTCTATTTCAATTAGATTTTCCAAAAAATATTTAATATACAGATTCGACTTAGTTATAATTTTACACACACACACACACACATATATATATATATATATATATATATATATATATATATATATATATATATATATATATTTATATATATCTAAATATAGATATAAACACGTTGTGCATTTAATATAAAACTTGTTATACAGAATTTACAACAGAAGCTCTAACAGTAAGCAAGGATATCGTTTATGCAAAAGGAGTGGAAGGGTCCAACTAAAAGTTTCTTTAATCCTCATACTTGGAGATTGTCAACAACTTTTTAATTTAAAGCGACTTATCGCTCCATTGCCTGGAGCAAAGAATTAAAACTTGGTCTATCTGATGTATCAACTCTATCGATGCCTTCAGACGGCAAAGAAAATCTATGAAGTGAAAATATTGAGTTTACTTGCAACTTTTTCTTGTTATTTCTATAGATATTAAAAAATATATTTAATTAGTTTTTTCTTTTGTATTTCTAAATGATAACTACTGTACACTTCTTTAAATTGAGTTTTTCGCCTAATTTTATGATAGAGGTTAAATGCGTTTTTATATAATTTTTAATAATTTATGTTTATTTGATTCAATATAATTCAAAATAACATTGTAATAAAATATTTTTTATTATATTCTTTATTACACTTAAAATATGATACAGAAAAAAAAAACAAAGTAAACATAGTTCACAAAGGTGGACTTATCTCTAAAAGAGATCTCTTCCAGTCAACCCCTGGTTGTGGAAGAAGATGTCAGCGGGCAATATAGTGCAAAAAAAAAACTAAATATATACTAGGAATAAAGGTAATATTAACCACTTATACATACATACATATATACATATATTATATATGAAAATAGAGAAAGGTACTGATTGATACTGTCTACATTTGTGATAGTAAATAATTTTTTAATTTACATTTAAAAACATGAATAGATGGGCTTTCATGGATGGTTTTGGGCAGTTGGTTCCATAGTACTGCGGCATGGACAGAAAAAGAATTTTGTTGGAATTTAGTATTGCTCCTAGGAATGTCGAGCATAGAAAGAAGTACTGCAAGATCTTCTGGAACGTGTAGGGATTGGTAGAAAGTTAAAACGGGAACGAAGGTAAGGAGGGAAATTTAGATTTTTAAGGATATTATAAAGGAATGATTTTAATAGCAGGTAAGAAAATAAAATTGAAAACATAGATTAATATTATACCAATTAGTATGCAATTTAATATTATTACTTTATAATAATAAAATCACACTCATCTAATTTCAAGAATGACTTTAGAACAAGTTAGCTTTTTTATGACTAATGCAAAAATGTACCTTACAGAAAATCGAACCTACGAATAGGTCTATTAAATAGTAAGGGCTAGTCGAAGTACTCGTATAATACATATAAAAGACACTTATGTAAAATTTATGAGAAATATTTGGAATAAAACTGTCTCCTATAATGGTATATCAATCAATATTTATTTTCATTTGTAAAGCAATGGCTGAAGCCTTTTATTTATGCTTCTTTATAATAAATATAATAATAGAATCTTAATACCGTATTAGCAATGAAAAAGATCCTTTACTTATTTAGATTTACTTTATTCTTAATGTTCATTTTAGCTCTGCCAAAGAGGGTCCTGAAACACGATTCTGTTTAAGTTTACATTAGTTTGGCTTTGAAGTATACTGTATATCAAAGCTGTGCTGAATTATTGAATAAATGTAATATATTTTATACAAATTATCCATAGGATAAATAGTCTACCTGGATTGAAAAATTGTAAATAAATTATTAATTATCGTTTTAATATAAATTAACAGTTAAATTAAACCCCCCTTTTCCAGTAGTGCTGAGTTTATGGTTATGTAGGCTTGTCTCAATAACCATAGGATGGCTTTTTATACGGTTTCCATCAATAGAAAGAGGGATTATCTAGAGAAATATTGTAATCTATAATTTTTTATATAAAAAAATGATTTAATTTATGTGTACTATAAGTAATAAATAAATGTAACTTTGATATTTAAAAGAGCAACTGTTAAGTTTTTTGCCGGCTCTTGTCAGCAGAACTGCTTTCCGAATTGGTGGTAGCTTCCTCACGGACTGATTTCTTTGACGCTCTTTAAATTATATTGACGATTCAAAGTGCTTATAACAATTTAAATAAAACTATCTTTTCGGATTATTTCGCAGATTTATTTAGATTTTTGGTTCCCGACGTTTCGAATGCTTTACAGCATCCATGGTCACGGGAGAGACTGAGGTGTTACATGTCTTGAAGGTATAGTTGTTACAGACAGCCTACCCACAATTAACAAAATGAAAATTGCGAAAATTACCTTATAATATTTTTTAACTTTAAAATTATGTATAATTTTAATTAGTTTTATAATTGAATCTGGAATATTATTTATTTAATTTTTGCTGTTATTATTATAATTATTACAATTTTAAATAGCTTTAGATAATGACAGATTTATAAAAGTAATATGCAATACTTAATCCTCAAACTCTACAGGAGTTCTCCAAAATCCTTCTAAATTAAACTAGCCCTGACATAGGTATTGATTTTTCTCTGAAATTATTTTAACTTAGAATACTTTAACTTATAATGAACGGTTCGTATATGATCCATATAAAAAAAAGTTTAATGTTCTATTAAATTATTTCACTCGTAGTATTAGCAGTTGTACGTTTACAGTTACATATATAACTGTATATTTCTTTCAAGCTTTTAGCCTTTACAATGTTATTAGAGTGTTAATTTAATAGATATACGAGTATGTTGTAGCTACCTAAATAAATTATTGGAAAACGTATTATTATTGACATCATAATACATGTTGCCAATAATTTTAGATCATCTGATCTAAAATTATTGGCAACAAAGCCTCCAGTTCTTGTGAGAGTGACTGAGAGCAACACATAGTTTTTTAGTGTAAATAAATATTATGCAATCATATTGTAGAGATAGGAGTTAGGTTAGAAATTTCTCTCAGGCTATTACATATAAAACATATTAATTTTTCAAATAATTCATCCTTTAAAAGTCATGGTGACGGTGAATCTTATAAGTGTGTCCGTAGTAATAGTCGTGTGCGTAGGGGTTAAAAAGCGAAATGGCAAAGAATGGGTTCCAAAAAGTAATAATAACAGAAAATTGACTTTGCACTTCTATATTCCACATATAGTGTGAAGATTTCTATAAAATGGATTAAATATAAAAAAAGACTAATGCTAGAGAAGTAAGAAAAAGGCCGTGTTCTAGAAAGAACGGAAGATAGCAAAATACCAATATTTTGTATATGTACATACTATGTCGGTACTTTTACCTTGATTTAAAGAAGTAGAAATCTAAAATGCCTAAGTATGTTTGATTTTTTATAAATAGCACATATAATTTTATTAAAAAAATTTTTTTTAAATATAAAATATAGATTTTTTATGTACTATGCTAAATAATTTTATAAACACATACTTTAAAAAAACGGTTGGCATTAAGTCAAGCATAATTACGTAGAACATAAAGTTTTGCAAAGCAATGGCTATTCTTATAAGAGTACTTCAAGTGCAGAAAGCGTCACTACCATATTCTAACTAATCATGTTACTAATCATTTTTTCTTGGTGAGAATAACTCAACTAAATAAAATTCAATTTGTACTTTTTTTGAATTTGATAGACGACTTACCTGTGGTTTGTCCGATAAGAAAATAAATTCATTCAACAGCCATTTTATCTTCAATAAAAGTTCTTCAATTTAAATTTAATTTGCTTTCTTCTTTATAAGTTATTGCTGATAATACATACATTTTTAACGGAATAATAATATCATATATGTATTACATATTATATTATATTACATAATATAAAATATGTATTACATATATCAAACGACCCTTTTTAAAAGATGTAAATAGCGCACTAGTTTGTTTATATTTAACTTTAATTTTTAAATCTAACCCTTAATGCCTCCAGGACCGCGGACACCCCGAGGTGTCAGTTAACAATAGATGTCTTAGAATTTTAATTAATATCTTAGAAATTTACCTGGAGGGATTTAAAATACTATTAAAAAGTCCCAACCATCTTGGATCGATTTTCATCAAACATAGCTAAGAACACTCCCGACTAATTCACCTTTCAAACTAAATAAAAACAAAACCAAAATCAGTTCATCCGTTCGGGAGCTACGATGCCACAGACAGACACACACAGACAACTCAAACTTATAACACTCCGTCGTTTTTGCGTCGGGGATTAAAAATTCAACACAAGTTACTAAAATAATGCTAAAATACAACCAAATCCATAGAAAATTGTTAACTAACACTATTTTAATTATTAATTAGAAATTAGCTTATATAATTTAAAGCAAATATGGTATAAATGCCTGTATTTATCTGCCCGGTCGAGTGTTAATGCTTGCCTAGTAATTGCCTCGCGATAATGAAGTTGAGCGCGAACCGGTAGCGAGAACGTATAGGTGAAGCTTATAGGCAATTTTACATATGAAAGCTTTAAGATATACTGCAAATAATTTTCATATTTTGGGAATATTTAGAATAATATAAAATTTAATATTTTATACATACTATATTTAGTTTTTACCAAAGTATTTGAAATAATGTATATGAAAACGAAATTATAAACATTGTACGCTGTGTAGGTTTCTAATTTCTCAGTAACGATCTTCCTGCTATGCTTATACTGTTGATAAAATTTAATTACTTAACACATGTGAAAGGTTACACTTAAATATAATAGATATTAACAAAATAAAGTAAATTTCAAATGAGGCAAAGTATTATATCTGTTTAGGCTTTACATTTCCGCTTATAATATTAAGGTGAAAATACTTTCTTGGTGGGTGGGTATAGCTTGTACAATTTTCTTGCACATTTCAAAGTCAAGGGCTCAAATTGTGGGTCCTAGCACCTTTGATATTTTCATGTGCCAATCATTCATAATTGTGATTCAATTATTAATATGTATATATTATTATATAACTTGTTCTCTTTAATTAAATAAGCCACGAGCTCGAGCTATTGATTTATGATGTATTATTGTAATGTATATTGTAATATTCTGCCTAGACAGTAGATAGCGTTGCATGTTGTAAAGTTACAGATATGCCACAAAGCAAATTGCATGAAATTTTACTTGTAAATGCATTCTCAATGAGCCATTTACGTGACATTATTTAGCATGTAAGCAACTTGCCTAATCTAATAGCACGTTTATCTGCCTTTAGTAAGTATAAGTACATCGTAAGACTCACAGCTCTCTTTAACTATAATCTAAATAAAACCTCTCTACATTTTATACCAGAATACTCCATATTGTCCTGCCACTTAAGCGTACTTCCCTTTAAATTATAGATAATTGAAACAATTTTCCACCTTTTCTGTCATTATTTGTATAACGCCGGAGACTAATAATTTCAATAATTGTGAAATGAAATCTTATTTCTACTAAAATAGAACATAGCTTATATAAGTTGCTTTTGTATAAAATATATATCTAACGCTTTAAGTACTATTAAAATTCTGTGGTTTCAGAGTTTATCGATTACAAACAAACAAATCTCTCCTCATTTAATATTATGAATATAACGAATATATTACGAATTAATATAGATACTCACTGAAGGTATGTCATTGGAATGGCAGCTCGATATATAATTTAAACCTACATAATAACTATATATCTAAAGCACGTTAAGTGGCTAACTGGTGAGCGTCAAGACCTTGACCGGTTTAGCCTACTAACTGAACATAGAAAGTGGATATAAGAGATTTATCTCATGCAGTTCCGACGGCGCAGATGCCAGGCACCGCTGCTAACTAAACGCTGTTAATTTCCGCCGGCTTGTAGCGGTGGAGCTGAGCGGTATTATTACGTCTTCACAGTACTTCGCGAGTTGTTATATAACGTATGCTAGGGTGATGTTTTGCTGTTAAGAATTAGCGGGTAGACGGATAATGTGGTTTTAACAGTATTAATAACTTTTCTTCTGTGTATGTGATATACAAACATTTTTGAAGTTATAATTCTTTTGGGACTTTTAGAAAAAAATATGGGAGTAAAATTTATACGATGCGCGCGTACACCAACAGCCAAAAAGCAACATGATGAAGTTAGCTGATCACTGTATGTTGCCATGGTTACCGTTGTTATTGTTTAACAAAGGATAAATAATATAATATTCTTTTCTTAAATGATAGTCTATAAATATATGCTTGTAATATATCTAATATGCCTTATTTAATTATTTTATAAATTTATCATTCCTTTTACAAACAGAGAGTTGTGATATATGGCATAAAATCTTTAGTTATTTTTGTTCTGTTACGCCAAAGCAGTATAACTTTTTACGTGCGTAGATAAGAACAGAGACACGCGTTTCTTTATTTGATATACTCGTACATTATACAATGAAGTAAATTGTAAAATTAAAGGTGGTATATCAATCCAAAATAAAAAGTACGCGTAGCAGTAATAATATATATGTATTTTGTTCTTTTTAACGTCCCACTCCTTCAAGACAATTGGTAAGACAAGTGGTAATCATGTTGGAAATGATTCGCACATGAAAATATCAGAGGTACGAGATCCGGGATTTGAACTCGTTTCACTCGATTTCCCAAGCGAGCGCGTTACCTATGAGCTACCACTGCCTCAAGTACTTATTACTTATTAAGTAGTAGTACTTATACACTTAAATGGAAAAAAAGGGGACCAAAGTTTGTATCAAACTCCAGAAAAAAGAACAGAGCAATGAAATATTTCCGCTATCTCTTATCAATGTAGGACTTTTATTCGACGTTCGTAGGCCGCAGTAGTTGGATATTGAGGAAATGACACACATGTTTCGGATCACATGTAGGTAATTTTAGGTGCTTCTCTATCTACACTCTACTTCCTTCGCTTTATTGTTTATTTTAAAATAATAGACCATTTTTTTTTATTTTATATAGGTTAATATGTGACATTGACCTTTATAAATATGTTATTTTTATGAATAAACTAGCATTGCCCGCGACTCCGCCCGCGTTCGGGTGACCAAAAATGAAATTCTTAGGTTTTACATATTAGTATACTCTTACATTGTAGTTTTTGTATTTTTTCTCAGAAATGAGATATTTTCCCGCGGTAAAAAGTATCGTATATGTTGACCCGGATAACCAGCTATCATCTTACCAAATTTCATTACAATCCCTCCAGTGGTTTTTCTGTGATGCGGTAACAGACAGAGAGACAAAAATTTAAAAAACCATAGATTCGGCCTCTGTATCGATAATAATATTTATTTCAATAAGATTTTCCAAAAAATATCGAATGTACAAATTCGGCTTAGTTACAATTTTATTATATGTATAGATGACATGTAATAAAAAAATATATAACCTCTAACTGAAAATATTATATAGTGGTTAATATATCTTAAATATTAAAAATCTTATTAACGATACCAGTAAAGGCCTAACAATATACAATACAATTTTTTAAATTTAGGAGAATATTTGTCCTTTTAAATAAAAGTATCGAGTTTCAATGCGGATTTATTTAGACATTTTTGAAATTATTACAATTGAAAGGTATTTCGTTATAATTTTGTCTTCGTATTTAATTTTGTGGGTAGACAATGTCTTTAATAACTTCATAAGCTTCGAGATACCTTAAACCTATGCCTATCCCGTGGCCATGATTTTTGGAAAGCATTCGAAACGTTGTGAACAAAAAGTCTAAATAAATCCGCAAAAAAAATCCGTAAAGATAATTTTATATAAAAATAGAGATTATTTTAAAATATTCGTGAAAAATTGCAACGCTTCAAGCTTTCATCATGAGAAAGTAAGAGAGTGTTCAAAGTAATGAAGCTATTCTTTTTAACTGGTTCGAAAAAATTATAAGATAATATAGAAATATATATTACATTTCATTTTGAAACTTTATATTTGTATCATATAACTATATCACACTACAGATCATATAATACTATACTAGTATTGATGTTCTCCTAGCCGATTCCGGCTACGGCAGCCAATCTCATTGAGACTAGCCAACTGCGCAGGAGATATTATAGTGCACAAGTGTACGCGCAGACACAACGTGCACTCTCTATTCCTGTCACTTTCATACTCCGGTGGGACGACTGCTCGACACGACCAGTGAGAGTTAAGGCGCAGGACCGACGGCTTTACGTGCTCTCCGAGGCACGGGGGTTAAACACCGCCAACTTCCCAACTCCGGGCTGTTACTGAGACTTACTATACAGAAAGACTCAATAACTAAACTAACCCGACCCGGGACTCGAAGCCAGGACCTCCGAGTGTGCAGCCGTACATGCTAGCCACTACACCACCGAGGCAGTTAATAAATCATCAAGAAAAGAAGAGTATACTAAGTACTAACCCGAATGTACTAGCAATCGGTCATCCGGACTTCAAGCGTTCACTAATTATAATTTTTTGATATGTGAAATTCATACTAATATTGTAAAGCTGAATTTCGTTTCGTTTGTTTGTTTAATCTCTAGAATAACCAGATGTTTTTGAAAAAAAAAACAGCTTATAGGCTATTTATAGATGTATTGAGGAAACAGTTATCTGTAATTTCGCTATGGACCCTAGGATAGAATTTGAATATTCAAAATCCACAACAAGTTTATTTGGTAAGCACAAAGTTTACCTCTGTATAATATTATCACAATTTACTTATATGGATTTTTATATTGTGGTATTATTAATATATACAGGGTCATTTTTAATTTACTGAAAACCTTTTGGGATTATACTATTTACATCATAACAATAACATCTGTAACAAGAAAAAATAATATTTCTTAAATTTTTATTTTCATACAAAAATAAAAAAATTTTATGCACCTTCTAAACTTTAAAGTTCTAGCATCTGGCCAAGTTTAAATTAGTAAGCGTGGCTTCCTACACCCCTCCACCCCTCCCCCTCCAGCGGACACGCACTTTCTTTTGCTAATGCTGGACTATTACCGTTGAGAAAGTGGAATAATTTTTTTTTTATTTTCGTTAAATTTAAGATGTATTATTTTTTTTCTTACAGATGTTGTTGTTATGTTGTAAATAGTGTATTCCCAAAAGGTTTTCAGTAAATTAAAAATGACCCTGTATAATTGCAAATAATTTTACAAATTTTATTTAAAACATTAATAATCTGCTTTGACTAGTAATGACAGTCTAAAGTCGTCTATTCACATTTTACATATATGAAGCAACAAAATGTGTATATAAAGAAACTTTTAATATACTTTTGTTAAAGTAACGTCAAAGAAGACTTTAAATGAATGGAATTTTATTCATAAATAAATAAACTTAACAGTATGCTTGCGCTGCAGATTTTTTGTTTGAGACTAAATTTTTTTAACTCAAATTTCAACAAAATCTCAAGATTCTTTTCTCAGTCTTTTGCCTCATTTTGTCAACTTAGAATAAGATTTAAATAGTAGATTTAATACTACAAGATTAAAGGTATCCACCTTTATATATATATCATATTGTAAGCTATACATATCACATATGTAGTTAATATTCTTTACCTCAAAATTCCTGAACATATCTTTGTAACAATAAATGTCCGAGTAAAATGGATGTAACATACGAGTACAGACGGATAGAAATTCGGACATTTTTTACTACGGAATAAATATACATAGGTGTATGAAAGTATGGACCTCTTAAAATCTGCTTTCAATTTTTTCTAAGGTTGAGATAATGTGATTGAATTACGAGATCAAACGCTGCCCTTCACAATACCTTGATATGAATTATAATATTATACTTATAGTTGCAGGGTTTTATTGATGCACCCAAGCAAAGCGAGGTTAAATCACTAGTATAATAAAACCTAATAATTGAAACTGTTGCACCTAGAATTTTGAATTAAAAGTACAGAACAAAGAGCTTTATTCATATTTTACAAGACCCAATAAAAAAAACAGCTGTTCTTATAAAATTCAGTAAAGTCAAACTTGACTATTTTATCATTAAAAATAATTACTTGCTTACTAAACAACTTATTAACACATTGCTTTAAATTACCTAGATAAAGGTAAAATATAAAAAAAAACCATGGAAAAATCTTAATAATAGCACTCAATTAGAAAAAGCTAAGAACAAGTCTATCAATTTAGTCAATCGACTCAAGTCTATTTAATGTTGAGTGACATCGATTTGTTATAAATCAAACAGTATCCCAGCCAACCATTAAGTCTGTTTCGACGAGGCCGTCCATCTTTCTTTCCAATTCTATTTCCGACCCGACTACGAGGACACAACTTTCGAGTGTAGTCGAAGTTATAGCCTAGCAGATTTTCAAAACTATCATCATATATTTCATTTACATTTTAAATAAAACAATCGTTCTCTCCCTTCTTTAGTTCCCGACGTTTCAAATGCTTCGTAGCAAATAATAGAGGCTGGTTGACACGCATATAAACTTACGTGTTTATAATATCAGTATGACAAATACCGTAAATTTTTCCTCCGATTTTCTACTGCTTTGCATGCTTAGTTCTTTTACTTTTTTTACTAATACTTGATATTTTCCGGTCCAAAAACTACCTCTACCTCTAGGCAGTGATAGTCTAGTGGTTCACGTTCGAATCGTTTCCAACATGATTTCCACTTGTTTTAACGACTTGTTTTAACGGAAACGGAAACTTGTCTTGAAGGAAAACTTCGTGAGGAAACTGCATGTCTGAGAGAACCTAGCAAGTTTTCAAAAGACATATTATGAAGTCCGTCAACCCAGACTTGGCCAGTGCGGTGGACTATGGCCTGATCCTCCTCGTAGTAAAGGGAGGGCAGTGCCCAGCAAAAAGCAGACGTTAAAAAGGGCTGAATACAAACTACCTCTAAGTAAAAAGTGATCTTTTCGCTATTACATTGCTATTTAAAACACATTTTCAGGTTTAAAAAATATAAAATTTTTGATATTTTCTTAGCTCGTAACTTTTTCGAAAAGTAAATAAAAATGTATTAATAATATTGATTATTTCTATCTTTTTTTTCACAATATTTTAACTGTGTAGATACTCACTAATCTATTATTTTTTATACTATTCAAAATTAGTGCCTGAGTACGTTCCATCTGATGGTAAGTGGTAACGCAGTCGTAGATGGTAAGTCGCACTAATTCAGTAGCCACCTATTCACTCTTGCCTTAAAGACACCCATATTATAATCGGACGGAAACACCGACGCAGGCAGGTTGTTCCAATCCTTAGCCGTACGTATAACAAATGACGTAGCGAAACGCTTCGTGCGGACGGGTGGAATGTCCACGACATTAGGATGGAGACCAGCCGTTCGTCGGGTTGTCCGATGATGGAAAGGGGATGGGGGAATTAATTCATGTAGTTCCTGCGCACACTCTCCGAAATATAACCTATAGAATACACCAAGGCTGACAACCCTGCGTCGGTGATCGAGGCTTTGTTAGTTAGCTTTTTTCAGTTATAATACTAATAGTTTCTAAAAAATATATTTTTAAAAGAACGCACTTCTTATAACTTGGTCTCAAAGACGCACTGTTGTGATCGAGAAGTTTAAAATCCTTTTGTGGAAACATCAATCTTGCTTTACATTCCGTTAAAGAAATGCCGCCTGTTCTCTGTGTTTATATTTTTAAGACTAGGTCAATCGAATATTCCAATTTGTGTTAATAGTAATTATAAAAATATTTTATACTACTACTACATTAATGCGAAAGTTTGGATGGATGGATGTTTGTTACTCAATGACTCCAGAACGGCTAAACAGATCTGGATTAAAATTTAGCACAGGGATAGATTATAGTCTGAAATAAGTTCTTAGGCTACTTTTTATCCGGAAAAATGTACGGTTCCCGTGGGATAGATTTGTTTTTTCTTTTTCACCCTCGCTTCGCTCAGATTCTTCGCTAGTACCTATATGATATATCGTGTAGGTAAAAAAAATATAATGGACCTATAACTGTTTACAATTGTATTTTTGTATCACAAGATATTGTTCTAAATATAAAAAAAAAATCTATTGAGTTAAGATAAACCAATAATATACATTTTAGAATTTATAATATTACTTAATCTTAAGAAATAAATTTACTGAAGCGTTTATGTTATTTCTGTTTTCTAATAATTTACTCAGTTTCCTAGACTATTATATTAACGACACGTTTGGCTCAGTTTGTAGAGACCGTTGAGACTTGCTGTGCCAGAGGTCGCGGGTTCAAGTCCCGCTGGGTGCATACATTCGTACGATAAGCACGATTTTTTATACTCCAGTCATGGATCTTTACATTTATAATATGTATGTATTTAAAGTCATACATATTATATGTATAATTTATTAACTATCTGGTACCCATAACACAAGCCTCGTAGCTTACTATGGTACTAGATGATGCTGTGTGTTAGTGTCCCAACATATTTATTTATTTATATTTTATAACATATTTATAATATCATAGCGATATATCTTTTTATAATGAAACATGTGCAAAACACGCGCTAGAAAATAAGTTACAAAAACTCATCATGTCACATAACAAACTTTTTCATAAATACATCAAAAAATTACAGATACCTTCACGAGTATGATGATAAATAAAAGATATTTCTTCAAAGCTTCATAATATGTAATAGTAAAATCAAATATCCCTAGGCAGTAATTTATTTTGTAAGGAAAAACCATAACAGTAATAACTGTAATAAACAAGATATATAACTTCTCCACTGTTTTAAAAATATTGTTGAAGCACGCAATTAATTGCCGTAAAAACACCCTAGAGAATGTAAAATTATAGCACCACTCATTGAAGTAATAATCTGTATATAAGAATTACGTTCTGATATTGATACACTTTGAGAATTTATTATTAAACTAGCGACTCATCCTCGCTCCGCTCGACTTCATCCCTGCTTACGTTTTAACGTTTAGTATAGATTTCTTAGAGATGAGATATTTTGTCGCAGTGAAAACTATCCTATATGTTGACCCGTCAAAATACCTCCAGTGGTTTTTCCGTGATGCGGAAACAGACAGAAAAAAAAATACTAAAAACTATAGCTTCGACCTCTGTATCGATAATAATGTCTATTACAATAAGATTTTCCAAAAAAAACAAAAAACATTTAATGTACAGATTCGGCTTAGTTACTATTTTAGTATTATTATTTTTTTACAATTTTAGTATTGTTGATACATATTAAGGTCTTTGACGTCTCAAAAGTTATTTAACGTTTGGTTCTCGTTCGAAGGGATTTCTAAAGGGCGGTATTTACTTGTACTGATTTAAACTTACTATGTATAGTGTAGGTCGTTAAATACATAAGAAGCTCAAGCTGTATATGTGAAATTATTTGGCCATCTTCCTAATATTATAAATGTGAAAGTTTATATTTTTGGATGTTTGTTACTCAATCATGGCAGAATGGCTGAACGGATCTGAATGAAATTTGGCACAGAGATAGATAGAGAAACAGTCTGGAATATCAAATTGGTTACTTTTTATCCCGGAAAAATATACAGTTCCCGTGGGATACATTTATTTTTATCTTTCTAGGCGACACCAAGCGAAGCGAGGGTGAGCCGCTAGTTTCGAAGGTTTTAACTGAAAGCAATGGTAATATTAACTTTACATATAATAAAATTACTTCTCTTCAACTGACGTAAAATTACACCTAAGTAGTCTAAATTTCTAACACTATCGATTTAGCTTTTATAACATTCCTAACACAATCATTAATAAAAAAATAAATAAATGATACTTCGAACTCGATACAATTTTATTACACGGTACATTCTTTGTAATAACAGTATACAATATTTCTAAGAAGGAATAGTAAGTTTCGAATTTTACGATTTTAAATTACACAAAATATATTTAAATAAAATTTCAGTTAGCATTTTTGAGGTTTGTAAATTTCATTACTATCCAATGTTCGTATATATATATATATATATATATATATATATATGTTTGTATATATGTATTATGTATGTATGTAAACTCAATTAAAAACTTCTTAATTGTGTATTCCCTAAACAATTTTCTTTAAGAACCACGACAACATAATAACTCAAAGCTATAAAAATACTGAAAGATTTATAACGATCTAAAATTGTTAATTGGAGTTGGGAACTTGGCGTCGTAAAAGAGTTGTGAGTTGATCCCTTGGCACTATTTCGTAGAAGATGATAGCTTTGAACATTAGAGATGCATCCTGAGATAGCAATACATGTGACTCTAGACATTTTAGATATGTGTTGATGTGTTTATATAGAGATAGTAATAGATTTTAAAAGATTTCTAACCTGTTCATAATAATGTAAATAAAGTTTTACTTTTCTATATATTTTATATTATTGCGAAAAAGTTATATATAAAAAATATTATATAAGGTTATACATTATTATAGCTACTTGATGTGTTTTTGCCATATAAGAGTAAAATAGTCAACACTCGTAATTTCAACACAACGTATTAATATGTAGACCAGGGTTGATAATTTTTGAAACCAAAAAAAAATTATTAGGATGAAACCCATTGGAAAATTAAGAGAATATAACGAAAAACAAAGAGAGAAGAAAGAAAGATCTGAGGTCGGGAAGTAGGAGGCGATGAGTTTTTAAGGGTGAAAAACGGTTTATCTCGATTTCCGGCAAAACTACAAGTCCTATGGAAAAAAGGTTAATGGCAAAGTAGTAGGTAATAAAAATATCTACTTCTATCTGCTTTTCCTGACCATAACAAACAGAAAAAAAAAGAATTATCCAATTTGGTGTTGTCGATCGGAAGTTATGCGTGTATGTATGTATATAAATATTAAATCTAGATTTAAAAAAAATGACCAGACAATCCCTAACCCTAGTTCTCACAAGCACTTTGAGCACATTGTAGTTATATGTTATTTTTTACCCAAGCTAATAATAATATCAGAATATCGAATTCGAATTTATGAAGTTTTTTCCTACCTTTAAATGTTTTTAGATTTAATTTTTAGTAAAATGTAAGCTCTGAATCAGTAAGTCTTTTTTCTTAGCAATTTATTCCAATTTTCCTTTAAAGTTTGAGAACAATTGTAACAGAATCATATTTTGTTTCAATATTATTACGATGGTACAAAATTGTATTTAAAAAGAATATTATTTTATTTTTAAGTACTTTTAACACAAATAATGTTTTTCGAACATACAAGAAAAAATATATATTACAATTTTATAAATAACATTTGTTTTCCGTGTAAATTGTAGAGAGAAGTCAATTAAAAGAAAATATAAGGGCTCTTATTTTTCAACTCTAGCACAATATTCGTACATATTTCATTTACAACTTCTTTAATGAGGTCATTAGGGGGGGGGGGGGTTCTTTAATGTCAGCGTGTTCGACTGTAGTCGATTTTTGGTTACAAAAGCTATATTAGATGGGCAAAAAGTAGCAAATAAAATAAATTTCTTTTTTCTTTTTGGGTACATTTATAAGGCATGCATAGGATAGGATGCATTAATCCAGAATTTAAGCAATTTCTATTTCGAATACCATTTATGCTCTTCTGATACACTTACTGACTCACTCACTGACGTAAACAGCGTTTGTATTAATATTTAATTTCAGCTGAAATGTAATATATATTCTACTAGCAGAAGCCGCGGCTCCGAACTACAAAAAATCTCTAAAAAGAAGTTCCATACAAACTTTCATTCCCTATTTTACGCCCTTATAGGATGAATTTTGAAAAATGCTAAAACACGTATTTAATTAATTTTGTTGAAGAGCATTAATACCAAGTTTCAAGTAATTCTGATCATAAATATTTTTTGGAGTATATTACAACCTGTTTTCCTGTGGAAATTAGATAATCTGCCGCGGTTAAAAGTAGCCTATGTAACTCTCTAGCCCTCTATCTTCACACAAAAAATCACGCCAATCCGTCACTCCATTTCGACGTGAAAGAAGGACAAACAAACATTCTTCATATTTATAATATTAGTATGGATATTAGCTGAAATGTAATATATATTCTATATTAAATTTCATTCGTACGTATTTAAATAGATTAAAGTGAACTAAATAAAGTGAAAACTACATATTAAAAATTTCATTAAAAATATATAATACATAGAAACTCTTTTTTAATAAAACTTAGTAATTCACCATAAAATCGATATAACACTTTTTAATAATATTCTTAAGCCTGTGTATTCCGAGATTCAGACATGTTTGATGTTGAGATGGGGTACGATTTAGAGCTCCCATGGGCTCACTGCGATGAAGGATAAGTAAAAACGCGAGTATCATATTTTATACTTGCTTTAATGGAAACAACCGATATATCAAAACAATTTTAGTTTATATTTAATACTAGTGACTCACCCTCACTTTACGTTTACGTTTTATCGTTTAATATAAATTTCTCTGAGAAATATTTTGCAGTAAAAATGAAAATTTCAGAGGTGCGAGACCCTGGATTTGAACCCGCTTCACTTGAATTCCCAAGCGAACATGCTGCCACTGGGCTACCACTGCCATTGAATAATATAAGTAGCTAAATTAATTATTATCTAAAGCATTTAAATTTGTTTATTTGCGAGCTGTGGAAACAGTTATTTTTATTTGATAGGTAAATTCTCCCTTTAAGTTCTCATCTCTATTATAATACGGTAGAATTTCGATCACTAATCGGAGATCACGTAACACAAAAGCGTACATCCTAGGTTGAGTATCAACTGACCTAAAATTCGCAGGAAATGGAGTATATTAGACTTCACATCCCTTCTACATGGCAAATATGGCCTCAGCATTAATCTATCTATTATATAAATAAAAATAAATATTTGTATCTTTGTATGACGTATAGAGGTGTTCATAACTATTGATCCAATTGTGATGAAACTCTGGTGAGTTATTCTGCTTCTACTATATATGTACGTAAAAAATATGTATTATTTGTATTTTATGCGTTCTTAAACCATTCAAGTATATGGATACACCCGAGTGACGCGAGGGTAAGAAGCTAGTTCAAAATGTATCTTACCAAGTTATATTACTCCAACTAAAACTCCTTGCTATTTCTTAACAAAGAATATTAACTTAGTGTTTGTTATTTTTAATTAACTTTTAAAATGAAGGAAGTTTCCTGTGACTCAAGCTAAAATTAGTTGCCCGACGATACTTTGTATTTTGCATAAAACGTATCTATTAAATAAAGTTTATCGTTACGACAATATTACTGAATTTACTTATGGATATAGAATATTTTAAAGCAATCCATATTATGATATTACTGGATTTATTTATGAATACTTAAAATGTTTTATGTGGCGTAGATTGAAAAAAAATAAAGAGCGAAACTACTTGATCCTTTATTTTAATGATATACACACATTGGTGAGATTTTCCATCGGCAACATAAACAGAAGCTTGAAAATCAATTTTCATATTTCTTATTTCAGAATGACAAACTCCCATAAAAACTTTTAGGCCATCTATAAATAATTTGGGTTATGAATTTTCAAAAGCCCTTATCCACTAAAGCTCATATTCGTTGTACAAAAAGGTTCTTCTAGCTAAATTTCATGCTGTTATCCATACATGAATCAAATTTTAAGAATCAATTTAAAATTTAAACCTTATTAATATAGAGCATTAATACTGTAACATATCAAATCAATTTGCTGTAATTTAAAAAAAAAACCCACACACGCAAAATAGGCGCGCAGACGTCGAGTTGCGGAAACAAGCCCGTTTTATACCATACCATACCATAGCTGTAATTTTTAAAACATTACTTTAACATCGATAATAAACATCGTGTCTAAGATAATCTAGCAAGTATTCGAAAGGCACGTGAAATCCACCAATCTGATGTTGGTTAGCGTAGTGGACTGTGGTAATATCCCACTCGTTAAAGGGAAGCCCCGACACAGCAGTGAGACATTAAAAAAGGCTGACTTCAATATTCTAAAAGAAAATGCTAAGAAATCATAGTCCTTTAAAATAAAATTCAAGCTAATTTTTTTTTTATATTGAATACAATCTTTAGCAATACAAGCATTACAGCCTTGACATAAAGAATTTTTTCTTTTTTGCCTAAGCCTTTAAGAGTATTTGAGGTCAGCCTACAAATACGATTCAATGTCTTGCTTATTACAAATTGACCTACATGTTCATTTTTACATTTGGAAAAGGTAGATTTTAAATATTTCTTTCATACATTTGATATACATTTAGTATTATTTCTGAATGTTATGATTCATTTTCTTGTATTTCTTTCTTACTTTTCTACCGGTATTGATACTACTTGTTGATTGTCTACTAGTAACATAAATATTATGAGTGAACGGAAAGACAGCGTAATGCTATTAGTACATTTAATTTTTCAGATACGGAACACTGGAAGGGCCGTATAAAGCCTATGCTTTATATCGCCTAAAACAATTGATCGAGAATCCTATAAATTATGTCATTTTCACTACTTTGAATCCCAGTATAAATCATCTTCGTTATGGTATATATTATTAATTAAAATTAATAGCATTTCATAATATCTCAAGTCATTAAACTTTGACTATGGAGCGTAGAGGTAAGGCGGAATCTCTTATATGGGATTACATTACAGCATCCATGGTCACGGGAGAGACTGAGGTGTTACATGTCTTAAAGATATAGTTGTTACAGACAGCCTACCCACAATTAACAAAATCAAAATTGCACCAATTACATTACAATATTTTTAACTTTAAACATTTTTATAATTTTAATTATAATTGAATATGGAAAATTATTTATTTAATTTTTGCTATTATTTTTATAATTATTACAATTTTAAAAATATTAATTAGTAATCTATATTTAGTGTTGCCATTATTATATTTATAACCATAAATAAAAATATAAAAATATAGTATTAATTATTAAAGCCATATAATTGTTCTATGTGTAATTTTAAAACTTTTAAAAGTATATATTAATAGTGTTGCTTAGTAAGTTGTTTTTAAATAATAGCAAACTAAATTAAAATGATTATCCGTAATTAATTTTTAAATTACACAAGGAACAATTATATGGCTTTAATAATTAATACTATATTTTTAAATTTTTATTTATGGTTATAAATATAATAATGGCAACACTAAATATAGATTACTAATTAATATTTTTAAAATTGTAATAATTATAAAAATAATAGCAAAAATTAAATAAATAATTTTCCATATTCAATTATAATTAAAATTATAAAAATGTTTAAAGTTAAAAATATTGTAATGTAATTGGTGCAATTTTGATTTTGTTAATTGTGGGTAGGCTGTCTGTAACAACTATATCTTTAAGACATGTAACACCTCAGTCTCTCCCGTGACCATGGATGCTGTAAAGCATTCGAAACGTCGGGAACCAAAAATCAAAATAAATCCGCGAAATAATCCGAAAAGATAGTTTTATTTAATAATGAATTTAGCTGTTCTAGACAGAGTGAAGTATGACGATTCAAAAAATCTTCATTTTCAACCGACTTCAAAAAGGAGGAGGTTCTCAATTCGACTGTATGTTTTTTTTTTTTTTTATGTTTGTTACCTCAGAACTCCGTCATTTATTAACCGATTTGGACAATTTTTGTGTCGTTTGAAAGGGTATACTTCCAGATTGGTCCCATTTAAATTTCAAAAAAAAATACCACCCCTAAGGGTGGAAAAATAGCTAATAATGAATTTAACCTACTTCTAATTGTCATATTGATTTGAAACTTTGCAAGTATTTCTATTTCCGTTGATAATACAGTGGTTCGGTATTGTTGACCTGATCTGATGGCAAGGCCAGAAGGTGAATAGGTGGAACTCTTCAACGGCTAATAGTAGATACTTTGAGTTTGGGCTTATTTTGTTTGATTTGACAAGCCTAACACGTTAGAATCCTTACTTTTCTACTACTGTCTACACTAAAAAGGGAAAAATAAAAAATTTTTAACAAAAAAATAAAAACCGACTTCAAACAAAAGCACTAAAAAGTAAAAAATAACGATTGGTAGTTTTCATTTACTATACATACCTAATCAAATATTTTCGAAGTCGGTGTGCTTTGGCTAAGTAATTAAAGCCTACCTATTAAATACATACCTAATCAAATATTCTCGAAATCGGTGCCAGCCCATACAAAGCAAAGCACACCGACTTCGAAAATATTTGATTAGGTATGTATAGTAAATGAAAACTACCAATCGTTATTTTTTACTTTTTAGTGCTTTTGTTTGAAGTCGGTTTTTATTTTTTTGTTAAAATTTTTTTATTTTTTTCATAAATAAAGTATTTAATGAAATACCAGTATCATGAACGAATTAGAGACTGGACCTGACATAAAATACAAATGTATGAAAACTAGTTCAACCAAGTGACGCATAACGCACACTAAGATTTTATTACATTATTATAAACACTGATACACAATACAATATTTCTAGTGCTTGAACGTAATCGATAAAATACATATATCGATGAACCAATAAATGACATTTTAGACATTGGTTAGCATAGTCATCATATTTTACATCTTTTAATTTATTCTTCTTCTTTTAATTTTAATAAATTAAAATAAATGAATTAAAGAGGCAATAATAATGTGTCAAATAATAATTATTTTTTAATTTGATTTATATAAATACGATGGCATTGATGGCAACATTCTGTTGGCTTATAATAATGTTAATGAACAAAATGAATATCGGGTATATATTCCATTAATATATAATAAATATTATTTTGTAAAGATTAAAAAAATATTAAGCTAATTTAATTAAATAAAGTGATTTTGTTGATTCTGTTATTGAACTATTTTAATTGGCAATTGATTGTCTCGGGTAGTTATAAAAATGTGACACTGTCCTACTATTGCTCAGTTCTTAATAAACATTTGTGAAATTAGGAAAAAGAAAAAGAGATTGCAAATTAAAGTGAGTGTTGGATAGTGAAAGTAAAATAATTAGTGCAAGTGGTAAAGTGTTTTATTACAAATCACCAACCCAGAAGTTTAGTGCTAAAACATTATTGTTTGATTTTGTGTAATTTATGTGTTGAAATAAAATGATCTTTATAATTATTACAATGGAATAATATTCCAAAGTATATAAATGTGGAATAAAATAAAATAAAAAATTAAGTACACATACTAATTATAATTTTTGCATTTATATTTTTATTTGATTTAGAAAATATTTTTATAAATTTATTGTCATCAGATTGTAGGATACTGTGGTAAAAGTATTTTATGTTATTGTACTGTACAAATAACACAATTCGTTTAGTAATTTCGTCAAATATCGATATATTTTTCGACATTGTCAAGCACTAGTCGATGTCAAATGGACTCACTCGACAGTTTAGTCATTTGTTCTGAATGGTATAATCCAGGGATTTTATGATGGTTGTCAGATGTCAACAATACATAGAAATATCGACTATATTTAACATAGTTGGATAATATGACATTTTATTTTACATTTAATTAAATTGTGTGATAAATAACAATAAATGTAATAAAATAATGTATTTACAAGTGAAAAGAAATACTGCTGCTTCCGCCGTTATAGTTTTTACATCATTTAACAGAACATTTAGTCAATTTTGGGAGATGTTTTGTTGACAAATAAGTGTTTGAGACTGACGCAAAAAACAAACGACCAAGCCTAAAATCTCCTGGTTACTGAGAAGACCGATAAAGGTACGTCCGCTTATATGTCTAGTCCAGTGGTTAATTCGTTCATGACCAGTATATAATACTTCAACTCTCAAAAATCACCTTGTTTATATCTCTATCTTACTCTAATTACTTTTGATGCTTTCTTTAGAATTTTTCTACACTACCTCAGCGCCACCCTTAGGTTTTGGACACGTTTTGACAGACACTATTTCATACACAGTGACTCCTCCGTACCTCTACGCTCCATAGTTTTGACATAAACCAACCAATATAAAACATTATAAATTGATTTTAGACTTATGACTATAAGAAAAGCTGCTTAGAATGTCAAGAAAAATGGCATAACGGAGTAAACAAAACATACAAGCCACCTAAAACGTACCGTGAAAAACTTATTTTGTCAAATAAAATAGATCGCATTAAATCTTATTATGAGAGTTACTAATATTATTATACTAAATTTCTTTTTATTTGTCAGTCTAAATCATATAAAAGGTTTTATGATGAAAAAATATTTTGGTAATTTATCTTTTCATAACTATAATCTATACAGATAAATAAAATTGAAGTGACTGTTTGTAATGTCAAAATAACAGCTTTTTACTAAATGCATGTGGAATTATATACGGTATTTATGAGAAAAACGCAATGTTTAAAATTTTTGTCTGTCGGTCTGTTTGTTCCAGCTAATCTCCGAAACGGCTGGTCGATTTCGACGGAACTTTCACTGGCAGGTAGTTGATGTTATAAGGAATAGTAATCGTTAAAATGTAGCTAGGGACGAATCTGAGCGAAACGAGGGTGAGTCGCTAGTAAATAAATCTATATAAAGCCATAAATATATCAATAAAATTACTGGTACCGCAGCTCGGGCTTAGAATATTATATTTCGTTTATTACACAAGGGTTAAATAGTTACTTAAAAGTCAATTCAACTTTCCTTAAACTTTTATTACTTTAACATAATGATTATATAGTAGAACTAGCATTTCCCGCGGCTCCGTCCGCGCTCAGACGATCAAAAACCAAATTCTTAGGTTTTACATATTAGTATACTCTTACAATGCAGTTTTATATTTTTTCTCAAAAATGAGATATTTGCCCGCGGTAAAAAGTACCCTATATGTTGACTCACTAATATATACTATGGATAAACAACTATCAGCATACCAAATTTAATCAAAATCCCTCCAGTGGTTTTTCTGTGATGCGGTAACAGACAGACAGACAGACAAAATTTCTAAAAACTATGATTCGGCCTCTAGATCGATAATAATATTTATTTCAATAACATTTTCCAAAAAATATTTAATGTACAGATTCGGCTTACTTACAATTTTATTATATGTATAGGTTTAAAAATATACTTTCTTCAGATATGTATTTCAAACTTAGCCGGGCTACTTACATCTAGCAGGTAATGAACAATCTTGTTTCACATATTTCTACGCTACGCCATATGCTACGACGTAGAATTATTATTTACAAGGGCAGCACTTTAGCTAATGTTCTTATATACATTTAACTAACTTTTACTACAGATACTGTACAATATCAATAAAATTAAGCGTACGAAATATAAAATATCAATATTACACTCATTTTCATTTCATTAAAGAAAAAAATGAAATTTTAAATTTCATTTTGGAGACTCTATATAAATTCATAACATTGTGATTTTAACATATGTCCATCTAATTTATCCAAGCCTCTAGATCCTTTTCTTTCACGTTCTATCCTTGCCGCGCGTACTTTATTTCTATTTGCCCGTGGTGCGAGGTGAGTGCGGGGGTGGGCAGGACACGCGCGGTAGCGTCGCCCCAGCCAGTCGAAGCTGCGACGATCGGGTGCACGCTTGTCGTTGCTACTGAAACGAATAAAATTGTGACCTATCATAGTGCTGTGACGTGATAGTGCCCGCATACTCACGGAATTGACCCCCTGATAGTGAACCATTCATGTTAGTGACTTGTGCTGTGTTTGAGTGAGTGAGTGTCAAAAGTTCGACTTCGGTAAGTTGTGTAATGAAATTAGCTAAGAAAAATGTAAATAGCAAATATTAAGTCGCATTGGTCGTTTCCACGACGGATTACAGAGCTTAGTTGTGTTAACTTGCAATTCTTATCTTTTAAGTAACGGCTTACTCTACTAAGACGATATTATGATATTTAGCGTTGGTTAATTCTTGTGTTGTGAAAATATTATTTTTATTTATAATACAAGAAGAAATTTATTTTAAAATAACGTAATATAACATTATTTAAAGTTTAATTCTATCATATATTATAATAATTAAATTAATTATTATAAAACAATTATATAATCATTAAACAAAACTTTCAATCGCTAAGAGAATTAATGAAAATCACTAATTAAATTAATTAGTAAATATACTAATTAGCAACACGATGCTTAAGATAGTATTGATTTTGGAAGTTTGCCCTTACTGTTAAGTTTTAAATTCAACAGACAACGATGTCTATTTCGGCCATTTTAAATTAACCTTTTGGTTACATACCTACATATGAGCTCGAGACTTTTTATATGGGCTTACCTGTATGGGAATTAAAAACTGTTTTATTAACACCGCTTTTATTGTTTGACTTTTGATATTTCAGTTCTTCGATATTAAAGAATGAGGAAAATGATATTGTCATATTCAATTTGGTACCAACTTTAATTAAAATAAAAAGTAAAGTAAAATTTTATTGCGAAGCATAAATCTGATACTAATTTATATAAGTTAACATTTATTTAATTTGATAATTTGCATATTTATTAGGTAAATTATTAATGAATTTAGATAAAATGATATTTTTTTCAGGAATTCGTAATTAAATCTAATAAATACATATGTTCATTTTAAATAACACAACTTACTACTCACACGTATAATAATAATGATATTATAATTATACTTTCAAGGTAATTATTGATGTATATTATATGTTCTATAAGAGAAAACTCTTCTAAAAGATAAAATTTGTATTAAAATCAAAGCAGTTTTAACTAGTACTGCGTAGTTAAGATTTCTTACTTCAAGACAGTAATTAATTCAAATCCTGTATGAAATCTTTGACCTTTAATCAAATTCTTGAAAGGCAACAAAAAATTTACTCCAAATTAGAATTAACGAGAGAGATAGCTCAATACTTTTATAAACTAGATTATAATTAAAATATATAAACAAAATTTTAGAAATTATTCATTTTATTAACTCTACATTGCAAATAGTGATAATGGTATTTTGTATAGAATTCTTCAAAACAATTGAAATATGATTAAAACCGCATTGTTCTGAAACTGAAGGTATAATATTTTGCTCTGAAAATATGTACATGCATTTGCCAGACCGGAGAGAAAATGGTTTTATTTGAAAGAGAATTTATAATGTAAAATCGACAATAGTTGTATTCTTTAGTAACAAAAAGTATTAACAAAATTAAACAAATTATATTTGAAATTATGGGCTGATCCTCCTCGTATTGAAGGGAGGCCCGTGCCCAGCAGTGGGACTTCAAAAAGGGCTGAATACAATACAATATTTGAAATTATAACTACAAATATTTCTATACTTTAAATTTTTATATAATCACTAGCGGCTCACCCTCGATTCGCTCGGGTTCGCCTCTAGAAAAACACAAGCAGATCTATCCCACGGGAACCGTTCATTTTTCGGGATAAAAAATAACCTGTTGTTTGGCCGACAATATAAGGTATGAGCATGCCAAATTTTACTAAATTAGGTGCATAAGTTGTTGTGTACTAAGCTGTATAAGTTACTATAGTTTTTAACTATCCCACGGGAACTCTTAAATTTTCCGGGATGAAAAGTATCTAAAATGTTGGCCGGAGATATAAGGAACCACCATGCAAAAATTCATTTAAATCGGTCTAGTAGTTTCGGAGATTAGGCCATACAAACAGATAAACAGACAAACAGACAGAGAAACAAAAAAAAAATGAAAAAAATCGTGATTTGTTCTATTTCTCTTCTTACATCCCCGTGACTCGTTTTTTAGCATTTTTTTCTATGTACAGACATTCGACCTCTACAGTTATTATAGTATAGAACAGTTTTTGACTAAATCTCTGAATCGCTTAGTATGCTCCGCCGCTAAGAGTTAAAGCGTCATGTGAGATAATAGGGATATAAGATAAAAAAATATTTTTTCAAATTTAACTAGAAATTCTTAAGATAAGCGTGTTAAAAGAAAAAAACAATCATTATTTTTTTAAGCTTTATAATATCAGTATACAGCGTTTATAATAGCAGTAGTTTATATTATTATAATACATAAAGGCCATTAAAAATAATCATCTAAAATTCATAAATGTTAAAACGTACCTAGCGACAAACCCGAGTGAAGCGAGGGTGAGTCACAAGTATTAATAATAAATATGAATACAAAACTACTATATTACATCGGTCTTTATCAGGATGAAGGACTATTCTTTGAAAACTCATGAAACGTGATAGAGTTTGAGCTTCCAGTGAGCTAGAGTAGTTTTTTTTTCCGAAATAAGAACTAAGAAGATGACTTTGTATCAAAAGTACTCTTACTTTTTTATTTAGGGTATTTATATCTTGACCTTCACCTTTACTTATATACAGACCTTTAAAGTCTTAATTAATTTTTTTAATGATATGATACACGAGTATGTTTTGAAACTAAAACGCTGCTTTACAAATTGTAGAGCAAAACTCTTCGGTTAATTAATTTTAGAAAGTATATGCGATTGAAATTCTAAACTAACCTGAAGTAATTATAAGTTTTCTGAACACTCAATACGCAAATTATTGTTTAAAATTATTCAAATTATGATAAATTATTGGGAAAAGTTAGATCAAGTAATTAATCACATACAAATGAATTACATCGTTATTATCTTTGTTGTGCTTTTGTGCAGATAATAGAATTTGAAAGCTTTGAAAATATCAACGTATTTTGATGTATGGAAAAACACCATCGAATAAAACTGCATTTCGCTATAATTACGAAAAATATTCAATGACTTTAATTTTTATAGGAAAATAATTTTGACAGAAGGGCTTAAATCATTTTTGGTCACGGCGTCGCGTGTATTTTACGATAAAATCATTTTCAGTTACGGCACGTCGTGTATTTTACGTGAATTTTAAAATGTTCACTGTTTTAGAAATATGCTAACGATGACATACAAGTACTCTTGGATTCTCTCGTAGCTTGAAGGGGTGACTGAGAGATGTTATGCGGCGGGCACCAACCAACATAACTTGACAATGATCAATTTTAATTCCAAAACATATACGAAAAGCCTTTAAAATATCCATCTGTAGAATTTTTATGAAGACACTAGGAGTACATAAATAGTATTATAATATATAAGAGTTTTCCTTAGGTAATACTTCCTGTATTATAACTCCTAGCATCATTTAATATAGAATACCAGATAGAGTAAATGGAGGTCTTAAAGTATATTTCACTAAACTAGCAGAACCCGCGGCTTCACCCGAGTTCAAACTTCCAATCGCTACCAAACTTCATAGGATCACCCGCTGGGCTGATCAGAAAATCGCTTGAAAGTTTCATCAAAATTGCTTCAGCCGTTTTGGAGTCCATAGGGAATATACATATACACATCGATTTCATACATGTAGATGTTCCAGAGTTATAACTTCTCAGAGCACATTTACTCCTCTTCTCACGTTCGTGCGGATGTGAATAATTCAGATTCGTTGAACTGAGATGAAGTTAATATAAGCTCTAAGATATTTGCCAAAGGCTTCCAATTTATTAGTATTTTGCATTTTATTATCGGTTCAAACTTTAATTTATGAGTATACTAGCGGCTCACACTCGCTTCGCTCGGGTTCGCCTCTAGCAAAAAAAAAACAAACCGATCCCACGGGAACCGTACATTTTTCAGGGATAAGAAGTTGATAGAGATGTGTTATTTCAGACTATATTTATCTATGACTGTGCCAAATTTCATACAGATCCGTTCAGCCATTCTAGCGTGAAAGAGTAACAAACACCCATACATACTCACAAACTTTCACATTTTTAACACCTCCAGGTAAATTTCTAAGAAATTAATCAAAATTCTAAGAAATCTATTGTAAATGACACGCCGGCGTGTCCGCGGTCGTGGAGGGAATAATATTTAATACGGAAAATAATATGGTGTCTTAGACTAAAGAATTATAAATCCGCTAAAATAAACGTCGAACTCAATAAAAACTTTTTAACAAAAAAATAAAAACCGACTTTAAACGAAAGCACTAAAAAGTAAAAAATTACTGATCGGTAGTTTTCATTTACTATACATACCTAATGAAATATTTTCGAAGTTGGTGTGCTTTGCTTTGTATGGGCTGGCACCGATTTCGAAAATATTTGATTAGGTATGTATTTAATAGGTAGGCTTTAATTACTTAGCCAAAGCACACCGACTTCGAAAATATTTGATTAGGTATGTATAGTAAATGAAAACTACCAATCAGTTATTTTTTACTTTTTAGTGCTTTAGTTTGAAGTCGGTTTTTATTTTTTTGTTAAAAAGTTTTTATTTTTCCCTTTTTAGTGTAGAAAGTAGTAGCAAAGTAAGAATTTTAACGTGTTAGGCTTGTCAAATCAAACAAATAAGCACAAATTCAAAGTATCTACTATTAGCCGTTGAAGAGTTCCACCTATCCATCTTCTGGCCTTACCATCAGATTAGGTCAACAATACCGAACCACTGTACTATCAACGGAAATAGAAACACTTGCAATGTTTCAAGTCAATATGACAATTAGAAGTAGGTTAAATTCATCATTACCTATTTTTCCACCCTTAGGGGTGGTATTTTTTTTTGAAATTTAAATGGGACCAATCTGGAAGTATACACTTTCAAACAACACAAAAATTGTCCAAATCGGTTAATAAATGACGGAGTTCTGAGGTAACAAACATAAAAAAAATACAGTCGAATTGAGAACCTCCTCCTTTTTGAAGTCGGTTGAAAATAGATGATTGATTTGCATGATTGGCTGTTTATGCTAATATTCTCGAATTTGCCATACAGATTGTTTACTTTCATTAAAGTTTTTTTTGTATTTATTACTTAATTTTATATACAATATTTAAAAATAAAACGTGTGATGCATGTTAAGTAAACATTCTCTTAAACTTGAAAACCGAAGATTTATTTTTATCTTCGATACTTTATTACGGTGGGCTTAGAATATAGTTATTGCCTTCTTTAACCTTTGCTTTATATAAAGGCTTCTCTTTTAACACATTGGGAGATGCATATGTAATATAAAAATGTTACACTGGTGGTAATAAAATCATATCTAATAACTTAAAAGGCTTTGCCTGCCATGACTGTCATTGTCATTAATCTATACATATAATAAAATTATAAGCCGAATCTGTACATTAAATATTTCTTGGAAAATCTTATTGAAATAGTCATTATTATCGATACAGAGGCCGACTATAGTTTTTAGAAGTTTTGTCTGTCTGTCTAGGAACGCATCACGAGAAAACCTCTGGACAGATTTTGATAACATTTAGTATGATAGCTATCCGGGTCAACATTATAGATTTTTACTGCGGGAAAATATCTCATTTCTGAGTAATCTATACTAAACGTTAAAACGTAACTAGGGACAAACACGAGTGTAGCGAGGGTGAATCGCTAGTAATGTTATATTTTCACTTCAAATGAGCATTGAGTCTAAGGCTTTTAATTAAATAGACTTAGTGCTTTTTAAATTACACAAGAACTAATATCAATTCGTATAAGAAATAATATTATTAACGCTGCATGACATTCCCAATGAAAACGTACAAAAAATATTTCGTATGCTTGTATTCAATTAAAAATTTTAACTGTAGAGAACCACAAATATTTAACTGGCCTCATTCGGCAGTTCAATTTATGTAGTTTTAATTTTAAGCCGCTGGTTTTAAAAGTTTTTATGTTTTATTTCTTTCACTCCTTATTTAATTTCCCTAGACTTTAAACACGAATTTTATATCAGTACATTTTCTATACAGCAATAAATACTGTTATATTTTTTTACGAAATTTTCATTGTTGCTCGATGTATTTAATTTAAACGATTTTTGAAGTTATACTTCGTTTGTCACGTTTGGAAAAAAATATGAGAGTAAAATTTTTTCGATGCGCGCGCACATCGACAGCCAAAAAGAGACATGATGAAGTTGGCTGCATAACTTTTACAAACAGATACTTGTGACATACGGAATGAAATCTTTAGCTATTTTTGATCTATTACGCTAAAGAAGTATAATTTCTTACATGCGTACACACAAACGTTAAAAAAAAATATTACGTTGAATCCATACTAATATTATAAATGTGAAAGTTTGTGAGTATGTATGGGTATTTGTTACCCTTTCACGCCAGAACGGCTGAAAGGATCTTGATGAAATTTGGCACACAGATAGATTATACTCGTAGTATGGAATAGCACATAAGTATACCTTTATATCTTGGAAAAATTTACGGTTCCCGTGGGATAGATTTATGTTTGTAGGTACATTGATATTTTATATTGATAGTATAAATAAGAATAGAACAGAATAGCTTAAACTATTTTTATGGATTAATGAAATATCTCGAACAAATAGCCAAGTTATTACTTAAATATAGTTATATAACTCCTATAAAGTATTTTCATGTTCAAACTCGTGACAAAGCAGGCAAGCACTGAAATTTCAAAGTACCAAAATTGTATTTGCATATTCATCTCCTGCTCAGCGATAAAGGAAAACATTGCGTCGTGTGAGAACATATATGGTGGAACTGAGAGTTGCTTGCCAAACAGTTGTTACGATATCGGGATAGACGACAAATCTTTATAAAATTATTATAATACTAGCGACTTACCCTTGCTTCGCTCGGGTTCGCTTCTAGCTTGATTCCCCATACGAACTTTCATCTCAATTTTCACCCTCTTAAGGGATGATTTCTGGAATAAAAAGGATCCTATATCCTTCCCAGGGTCTCAAACTATCTTCTTTCCAAATTTAATCTAAATCGGTTCTGTAGATCCAGAGATTACTCCCTAGAACGTAACAAACTCGCAAACTCACAAGCTTTACCTCTATATGATATTAGTCTAGATATAAATAATAAATATCTATTATAATATTAATATTTTTTATTAGTTTTATACATTAATACAAATATAGGAAAATTTTATTGTATTTCATTCATACAGTTCATCATTTCTTTTATTATTTACTCAATAATTTTACAATATCTGTTGACTCGAAAGTAAGTTCTAACTATATTTATTAAAGTGGAATGAAGCGAACGCTTAACAAAATGTCCCACTGAGTTCCTTTTTCTAGTTCAAGCAAACAAAATAGTCTTTTCGATCCGAAGTAGCGTATATTGTCAGTAAGTTACGCTTTCTACACTATTTTATATCTATTCTAGATCTGCTGTAATAATAAACTTAGTTGACATCGGTATTATAAATTTTAAAAACTTTTTTTGTGTTTTTTTTTTTCTAATTTGTATAAACGACGCAATTAAGTATTTTCATCATTAGTAAATTTCATCCAAATCGGTCTAGCCTTTTCATCGTCAAGAAGTAAAAAACATTCATTTTCGTATTTATGAAGTAGACCGATGATAATCGAAACAGTTGTAATTTAAATATAACATGAAACAAAATATTTTTAATTTTTATTATTATTAAACAATTTTGACGAATTTGTGAAGAATTAAAAAATTGAATTGATACTAAATACAGCCGTCAAGTTAAGAAAACGAGTTGCAAAACCTTTATGTCGCAGTAGCTCACTGAAATGTGGGTTACAATGCACTTGTTGGCGCTAACAAGTTACGGATAATTGCATAACTATAGTACTAACGTCTCAAGCACGAAATTGCAGGTTTTTTACTTTTCCCTTTCATGTTACAGAAATTTCTACGCTGAAACTGTAAAAACGGGTTAAGAGTCAAAAAAGTTTTTAGTTTAATTATAAAAAAAATAATTAAAAATCTTATAATGACAATACGGTAAATAATAATGCAAGGGCTTCGCGCAATCATAATAGTAGGTAAGGATTACATATGCAATGAATACTTTAATATTATTACGAGTCATTTGAAACCTATATCGGACTACTAGAACGGCATTGGTAGCCCAGTGGTTACGCACTCGTTTGGGAAATCGAGTGATACGGGTTCGAATCCCGGGTTTGTGCGAGATATTTTCATGTGCGAATTCTTTTCAACATGTTTATCATGGTGAACGTAAACATCGTGACATACTCGTACATGTTTGAGATAACCAAGCAAGTTTTCGAAAGACATGAGAAGTCTGTCAATCCACATTTGGTTGGCGTATTCAACTATAGTCTGATGCTACTCATATTGAATTGAAGCTCTTTCCCAGCTGTGGGACATTAAAAAGGGCTGAATACATTAGACTACTATCATAAGTTTGTACGTGCGCGTACTATGTACTGTAGACGACACGTATAGCTCAGTTTGTAGTGGCCCTACTTGCTGTGCCATCGGTCGCGGGTTCGAGTCCCGCTGGGGGTATTCATTTGTGTGATGAGCACGAATGTTTGTATTCCAGTCATGGATGTTTATATTTATAATATTATGTATGTATTTAAAGTTATATATGTGTAGTGTAACAACTATCTGGTATCCATAACACAAGCCTGGTAGCTTCCCATGGAACTAGATAGCGCTGTGTGTTAATGTCCCAACATATTTATTTATTATTATTATTTATTTACTTATATAAACCAGTTTTATAAACATACGCAAACAAGTTATTTTAACTTACAATTCTTCGCACATATTAATTTAATGTATCATCTATAAAGGTTTAGCGAAGCCAAGTAAGCTAAAATCGTTCTTTTGGTGACTTGATTACAAAATATCGATTTTCTTTACAATTTGTAAATTGAATTACAATTTATTACATACAAAGCGATTGAATTTATAAATGAAGTGAAAAACGTTGAAAATTCCAATACGTATTGAAGTAGAACTAAACGGAAAACGTGAATAGTGACGTGAAAAAGTAATCTATTACACAGTATTTGGTCAATAGCTGCATAATATATTGTTTGTATATTTGTGACGTGTACATTTTTCAATAATTCATTCGATTGTGATTAAACTTTAGTAATTGCTATGGGTGTGTGTAAAAAATCCTGATGTACTATAATTCATGTGCACATATATACAAATAGAATTTACTCATAAATATAAGTATATCGAAATCTTTTCAGCTTATTTAGCGTGAAAAGATGACGGAGCTACTTTTCTCTTTCTTCTGTCTCTATATCTATGTATATAATAAAACTGTAGAGGTCGAATATCTGTACATAGAAAAAAAATGTTAAAAACCGAGTCAGGGGGATGTAAGAAGACAAATAGAACAAATCCAGATTTTTAAAATTTTTGTTTCTCTGTCTGTTTGTCTGTTTGTACGGGATAACCTCCAAAACTGTTGGACCGATTTAAATAAAATTTTGCATGGTAGTACCTTATACCTCCGGTAGACATTTTAGATACTTTTCATCCAAGAAAATTAAAGAGTTCCCGAGGGTTAGTTACAAAACTATAGTAACTTATACAGCTTTGTACACAAAAACTACAGATTGGATTTTAATGAAACTTTACAATAATATAGTTCATACATCATAATAACAAATAAGCTACTTTTTATCCCGAAAAAATGTACGGTTCCCGCGGAATGATTTGTATTTATTTGTCTAGACGCGAACCCGAGCGAAGTAAGGGTTAGCCGCTAGTTTATAATATTGACTTTTCTAATTATTAAAGAACGATTTTATTAGAAGTAAAGGTTAAAAGTCAACGGTATATATTATTTTATTGGTTGACAAATACAATTAGGATCTACTCTGCTACTCGTATGTACTTTCTTACTACATATGTTTCAAACATGATTACCACTGGTCTTACGGTGAAGAATAACATCGTGAGAAAATTTGTACGTCTGAGAGAACCTAGCAAGTTTTCGAAAGACATGTGAAGTCCACCAACCCGCACTTGGCCAGCGTGGTGGACTATAGCCTGATCCCTATTGAAGGGACTTTCGTGCCCCGCGATACGTAGATAGGGTTAAATACATATATACGTATACTCTAACTAATAATTATAAAATAGATATTAATATGTATTAATATCTATTTTCCGATTATTTCTTTATGTATGAGTAAAATATAAGATTTTATTCATTTAAATTACATTTAATTATTTAGTATATATCAAAATTAACCCGAGACTTATACCATTTACTAATTGCTAACTCAATGGAGTATAATTATAGCCATTTCTCGAAAATTGAATGTTAAAATAAATAGTGCTCGTAATATTGTTAATACGAATTGTATTCATGAAATATTTTATGACTAATATTTGTATTATGTTTCTATGGATTTTTGACGAATGCTTTAGATTATTAATACTAGGTAACACTGACCTATATCTGTATGTTTGTTCATATTTAGTCCAAAATTAATGAACGGGAATAACTCCTAGCTTTTATATTGTGGACGAGACCAAAACTAGTTTAAGGTAAAGTTTTAGGAATTGATTGTCGTAGTTATTTTTTTGGGTAACATCTTTGGGGTCCTAGACTTCTTATTACGTAAAATATTGATTACTAGCGTACAAACAAAAACGAACCTATCCCACGGGAACTGTAAATTTTTCGGGGATAAAAAGTAGGCTATGTGTTATTCCGGACTATAATCTATCTCTGTGCCAAATTTCATCCAGATCCGATAGAAACAATATTTTGATAAAGATTGCCAGGCATTTCAAATAAGTTGTAACCATGCAAATATAAATCGTAATCTAATATTTTCTTTATAAAACGAGTTATTTTTTAAATAATAACTTGTTGAGTAAAAATATTATAAAAGTTTTTATTTGTCCATTTTTAGTGTAGACGTAATAAGCAGGTAATTTGTTAGAAGATGTTTTTTAATAACATGCTCGATTAAGCAATTTGATAAAAAAAAAATTGTTGATTTAAAAAAAACCTCTCGACCGATTTTCATAAAATTTATATGGGACTAGCTGGAAAGTACACCCTTTGAAACAAAAAAAAATCCAAATCGGTTCAGGCGTCTTCGAGTAATCGGTGAACATACATAAAAAAAAGATTCCGACGAATTGAGAACCTCCTCCTTTTTTTGGGAAGTCGGTTAAAAATAAACTCAATACAACCTTGACAGTTTTTAATAAAAAAAAATAGAATAAAAAATATTACTTACTACGTTTATCTGAAAATGATTATGTTAATTTTATATGTACTTATGTGTACATTTTTTTACATTTTTATTACAAGTATAGATTTATAAAAACTAAAAGTCTACACGCACGCTCTCAAACTGTTTTATTATTTACAGATACAACACTACATCGTACTGTAGTTATTCTAAGAAACACTTTTCAATTTCTAACAAGCCCATACGCTTATAATTGGTTTTTTGTTTTTCGAAAGTCGCTGAAAATAAAGATAACTCGGTTTAGGCTTTTAACTAAACCCCTTTAACTAAAAGAAGATTATGTTAAAATACTTTTTCCAATATCACTCAATAAGACATTTTGTGGTATTTCAATGAAATTTATATCAAATATAAATAAATAAATGTTAGAACATCAACACACAGCACCATCTAGTTCCATGGTAAGCTACGAGGCTTGCGTTACGGATACCAGATAGTTGATACACTACACATATATAACTTTAAATACATTCATATTATAAATATAAACACCCACGACTGGAGTACAAGCATTAGTGCTCATCTCACAAATGAATGATCCCAGTGGGACCCGAACCCGCGACCGCTGGCACGGCAAGTAGTGTCACTACAAACTGAGCCAAACGCGTCGTCGAATATAGTTTATACTATTATCTATATGTTTAAAACTATATTTAATTAGAATATTTAATGTTACATATAGTAAGAATGTTAGTAAAAGAAAAGTGAAGCCATAGCCATAACCACAATGTTGGTAGAGTAGGAGATTAGGTGAAGGGTAAAGTTCCCTTATAGCCTTTTCCTTATTAGAAGCTTATGAGCAGCTGTAGGAAAATAGTTTGTAAATTAATACATTTTTATTAATATACATATGAGTATTTCATTAGTCGTCGCAATGTTGTATGGATTGTAGGCAACCACGAGGTAGGGAGTTCGATCCTGCTCGAGACTAAAGTTTGTGTCACACTAATGTTATGTTAAGACTATATGTCCTTTTTCTCCTCTGTTTCGCAAATATTTTTTTTGTTTAGTAGCTTTTAACGAGATTTAGTGTTATCAATAAAAATATAAAAAGGTAAAAACCAATAATATACTATGTTTTCCTCAAATTTTCAATAATGATTATGATTTATGGCCGAGTTTCGATCACTTAGCGAACATTAATAATATATAAATTATCCCTAAAATAGAACTAACTACAATTATACAAATTGTTTTATTTTACAACTTTAACAATTTCTCCGGAAATAAACTTGGAATGTTTACCTATATAGAATCCATTTTTGGAGATTCCATAAGCTTTTTACTACTTACTAGTTACTTCGCTTCCCCATTCAAATTTTCACTCCCATTTTCACCCCATTAAGGTATGATTTGCGGAATAAAAATCATCCTATGTCTTTTCCAGAGTCTCAAACTATCTTCTTACCAAATTTCATCTAAGTCGGCTTTGTAATTTCGGAGCTTATTTGATACAAACAAACAAAAAAAACACATTTTTTTCCTTTTTATAATATTGGAATAGATGTTAAATTTGCTACTGTAGATACCTAACATTTATATGACATATTGTTCGTAGTACACAAACATATTTAGATAAGTTTGTTCCCCATAGTCCTTGACAGTTGAAGTGCTTCATATGTCTGAGTCTAAGTAGCGACTCAAGACCTGCGTATTAACCATATAATATGTACAATGTACATACATATAATATATTGTATACTTTACATTAAGCTTAACGAAATGACAATTATTGTTTCAAACCTATTTCTATATCATTTTGGCAAATATAAATATTCTATCTATTAAGTATACTATCACAACACCTATATTTGATTGATGCAACTTAATTATAAAATAATAAAACTGCGCGGGAGATGACAAGGCGAGATGCAATTCTATGTATAAGGAAAGTGCACAATACCGGCTGATGCTGTGTAGCATATTTCCATCCGGATAGATCGTCCACATTTTAAGTCCACAATAATCTGTACAAACACTAAATTGTCCAAAATCAATGAGCGGCGCAAGCACACGGAAAGGTCTTCGGCCATATTTTTCAACAACAACGAACGACTAACTCACTTCACACGCGTCAGAAGGTGCCACAGTCTATGCATGTCGATTCGTATCGAGTGTCTTACTCGCACGGGTTACGAAAGTATGTGCGAGAATGGGAAGGAGATATGGAAATGAATTGTAACAACCAAATTATATTTCGATTTACTTAGTACCTAGAAATTTCTACTGAACCAGCGCAACCATATTCAATAGTACAAAACTATACTATTGAATATGGTTGCGCTGATTCATCTTACATCTTTGAAAATTATTCTCCAATTGCTTTGAAATTTGTAATATATGTTTTTTTTTATATTTATGAAAGTTTAATGTTATTTTATTGTAACTTTTCACTAGTAGGCGTTGAAGCACGTCTACTTTTATACCGATTGCTATTATTGGTATACATACATGGATATTTGAATACGGAGAATACTTTCGCGTTATCTATTTATGTTATTATTCAAATATAAGGGATGGAAGATCCCAGAACATTCAAATACTCATTATGTGCTAGTTCAGGTCAACGTTCTTTGAACCCCCGACGTCCTTGTATGAAGAGAATTATGACAATGACAAGATCTAAAGATACATATATATAAAGACTGTAGAATATTTTGTCTTATCACCCATATCTATTGAAGCCTTAAAATCGAAGCTAAAAACTCTTTCATTTAAAAATATATACTTAGTTTGAGTAATTCTATATTATAAAAATAAATTACCGAAATAATCAGCACATAATCAATGTTTTTCGTCTCCGGATCAATTTCATTAGTATCAATAAAATGGCGCACGCATTTATCATCGTGGAGAAGAGCCGTAAAGCAACCTAAGCTCGGATTCCTGAGGCATACAAAACCCCGATGAACGATAAAGACATCCATTGTGCAAAAGATTTATTGGAGACTACGGATACAATACATGAAACTGAATTCATACCTAAATAATTATAAATGAGAAATTCTGCTTATATATTTCTCAATATCTACATTATAATTTAAAGATAAAATATTTTTTTACATAATGAATGAAGTGAATTTTTACGATGTTTTAAAAGTTATTCTGCTGTTCGAGGTAAAAACAAATCCAACAAAACAAAGATCATAAAAATCGGTCCAGCAGTTCATACGTATTTATATCGACTCGAGTTATGAGTTGTAACAAACCTGACTCTATTATATATATATACTACTACCTATAGATTTACTCTATTACTTATAGTACTACCTATAGATTTACTCCCTGTATATATATATATATATATATATATATATATATATATATATATACAAAGGGAGTAAATCTATAGGTACATATAATGAAATTGTGAATCCGAATATACATTAATTATTTTTTTGGAAAATCTTATTGAAATATTCATTATTATCGATACAGAAGTCAAATCTATAGTTTTTAGAATTTTCGTCTATCTGCCTATATTTTTGTTTATCTGTCTGTCTGGGAATGCATCACGAGAGAGCCACTGGACAGATTTTGATGAAATTTGGTATGATTATAGCTGGGTATATGGGTTAACATATAGGATACTTTTTACTGCGGGAAAATATCTCATCTCTGAGAAGTCATTATTAACCATTAAAACGTTCCTAGGGACGAAAGCAAGCGTGAGTCGATAGTTCTTAATAAACTTTGGACCTACAACAAAAGATAGCACAAATTAATTTATTTACAAGAGTGTTGATTTGACACTCCAAAATGTAACGATTCATATACATTGATAATTTAATAGGCAAGCTAAGATTATCGAGATAAATCAATACTAACAAACGTCATACATGGAATATTTCGTTTAAAATGCACCCGAGTTTAATTTGCATATAGATTTTTTTATCAATGCAGTATAAACCAAATCAACAGTTTACAAACTTTTATCTCTCTCTGTGTTTATGCAAGCACCGAGTAGGAATAGCTGACCGAATTTTAATAACTTTTTTACGTACTTTTTTTCTGGCAGAAAAAAAAATATATGTACATATATATATATATATATATATATATATATATATATATATATATATATATATATATATATATAATAGCCTAGAATTAGCGAATAATGTATAGAAAACCTAATTAATAGAGAAGACACATCAGACTATGATGATATGATATATATACAAATACATACATGTATGTATTGTTTTGTATTCAGCCCTTTTTTTAACGTCCCACTGCTGAGCACGGGCTTCCCTTCAGTACGAGGGGAATCAGGTCATAGTCCACCACGCTGGCCAAGTGCGGATTAGCGGACTTCACATGTCTTTTTTAAAAACTTGCTAGGTTCTCTCAGCTATGCAGGTTTCCTCACTATGTTTTCCTTCACCGTTAAGACAGGTGGTAATCATGTTGGAAATGATTCGCACATGAAAATGTCAGAGGTCCGTGACCCGGGATTTGAACTCGCTTCACTCGGTTTCTCAAGCGAGCGCGTTACCACTGGGCTACCACTACCTTACTGGCTCTCAGTGGCAAAGCGTCCATACAAGACGTCTTGCCTTCAAATAATTTTGCTATATTTTTACATAGGTACATTTAATTTTTTAAATGTATAAATGTTCTTTTAAAAATATATAGATATATAATAATAGCTTTATTTCTTTCTGTATTAATAAGTATATAAAAATTGTATATTTTTGGAACGGCTTACCTCTGCGAAAATTTTACACTTCGCCACTGATGGCTTTATGTATATCATATAATAATATAGCATACTGCTTTATGATTTTATGATAAGTATAATTATTCATCGATTATTTAAGTATAACTACAGTTAATTTCAGGAAATGTCAATAAATAATGATATTACGTCAATGTAGCTCTGAATACATAATATACGCGCAATAGTTTGCTAATGAATGATTAGTTGCCAGCCTATCAATAATTTGTAAATATAAATAATAACTGATAACTCAAATGAAAGCTATTTCAAAATATATACATAGCTTAGTATATGTAATATATTATATAGTATATATAGTAATATTACGTTGAAAATGGAAGATAAATGTATATCTATATGTATAATTTACACTGTTGACTTCATATTATGATTAGTATTTGGACGAACTAGGTTCGCGCGGGCAGTAGTTTTATCATCCATTGGCGTCAATGCAAAAATTTACGAGATGGTACTACATGCCATTTTCAGTATGAGAATAGATAGAAAAAGGCTATAATAATAAAATAGTTATAAAAATAGTTTTTTTTTGTGAAAAATTGTTTTTTTTCCAGAAAAGGCTCCTTTATAGGTAAACTTTGATCCAAATCGTTTGAGCCGTTTCTGAAGTACACGAAATTTTATATGCATATAATATATATACAAGAATTGCTCATTTAATTCATACATATAATAAAATTGTAACTAAGCCGAATCTGTACATTAAATATTTTTTGGAAAATCTTATTGAAATAAACATTATTATCGATACAGAGGCCGAATAGCTGGTTATCCGGGTCAACATATAGGATACTTTTTACTGCAGGAAAATATCTCATTTCTGAGAAAAAATACAAAAACTGCAACGGAAAAGCATACTAATATGTAAAATCTAAGAATTTGGTTTTTAGTCCTCTGAAAGCGGGCGAGCCGCCAGCAATGCTAGTATTAATATAAGATAAGATTCAGAAAGAAAGAAAAATAATTTAAAATTCAGTCTTAATTTTTCTACTTAGTTATAATCTTTAAAACTAATAAACTATATTCGATACGACTTAAACGTGAAAGTTTTTTTTTATCTTAATGCATCACGAAGTTCAGTTACAAAGGAAAAATAACTTAGTGTCGGCGACGACGGGCCGTTAGGTATCATTACGGCAGTAGCTTCTCGTAATTTCCCTTGCGCTTTAGAAAGACAGAGTTTAGTTCCATTTCACTGCCTTTTACAGTTTCTGTTAATTTTAACAAAAACGTAATAGATATTGGTTTTTAACATTTTTTGCATATAGTTATCAGTCTGTCGGATAGCAAGTGTTAACAATGGCCTATGTACTTGTATAAAACCGGAAACTCACACGTTAATTATCTAAGGGGATGAAGAAGAGAAAGAGAGGAGAGGAGGAAGAAGAGAAGGACGGGTGTTAAATAGAAAGGCAGTGGGAAGGACGCCTTATTTTTTGTTGCAATTATTGAGTATCAAAACCATTTTGTTGTAATTGCCGCATATTAAATAAGAGCAGCCCATTGAATTTACTATGATGAATTTACTATTTATTTATTTATTCATATTTATTCATTTATAAAATAAAAAAAAAATAATTTATACCAATCTAAGACACTCGTACTTAGTGAACTCGAGCGTCTTGCCTTCCATGTTGAACAATATGTATAATTAACACCAACATAATTCACAGTGTGCGAGTAAAATAGCATGCATTTTTAACTAATACTATTATGATTCGCTAGATGAATACTACGATTCTGCTTAAAAAAATCGCACTCCCCCAGAGGATGAAAGGGCCTTATATTGATGACCACTCAGTTATCGAACCCAAGCTATATCATAAGCAATATCAGTCGATATAAGCAAGTGATCAATTGTGACTAAATCAAAAATATAGTCACTAGGATAAAACAAAATGTGGTTGGCATCTTACATGACCCGCGGGCGCCATTACACTTCCACAATGCCCGTGTTCCAGCACATATCAAATAAAACTTTATTTATTACTCACTATTTCGCACTATTCTAGTACCTACGTGAACATTAAGCGTACTATTTATATCTAAACGTGTACCGTAAAATTGTAGTGCGTTCTTTTATTGTACTTAAGAATAATTAGTAAAATGATAAATGTTTATTGATTTTTAGTTTATTTATTTTACATATTGTTTTCTCAGATATACGAGTTAAGAGAAAATGTATAAATATATATTAAACTACACATAATGACTTCCATACTTATTCCATATTTAATATTAATATTATAAATGTGAACGTGAGTTTGTTTGTTTGTATTTCTTTCACGTGGAAAATGCTTGGCGGATTTGCGTGATTTTTTGTGTGGAGATAGTTGGAGGACTGGAGAGTGACATGCTACTTTTTACCGCGGTAATACAATTCAAAAAAAATATGATCAGAATTACGGGAAACTTGGTATTAATGCTCTTCAATACAATTAATTAAATACGTGTTTTAGCATCTTTCGAAATTCATCCCATAAGAGGGTAAAATAGGGGATAAAAGTTTATAGGACTACCTTTTCAGAGATTTTTTTTGTTTCAGTGCAAACAAATTTAAAATTAGATTTCAGAGTTGTCGTTGTACAATTTACACACAAAATAAAATATATCGACCGAATATATAACTTCTTCATTTTTGGAACTTTAAGGTTAAAAAGTAACCCTACTAATACCAACACATAAATGATATATATGAAAAATCCTACGCCGCTATTGCAAAACGAGGTACATACAAAAAAATAAAACACTCTTTATCATAATATATTTGTTACATAACTTCAAACGACGGTAAATGCACTCTTAGAAAAAATTGGCTTTTGTAGGACCTGTTTTGAATTTAATTCAATTC
This sequence comes from Brenthis ino, assembly GCA_921882275.1. Classification (NCBI taxonomy): domain Eukaryota; kingdom Metazoa; phylum Arthropoda; class Insecta; order Lepidoptera; family Nymphalidae; genus Brenthis; species Brenthis ino. The sequence continues at coordinate 3,745,383 of OV170232.1, forward strand.
CTTGATTTTAGGCGTCTAAATTGGGCACAGATTACTTTGCCTATGTCCTGTAGAATGGAGAATACACGATGTACCTAGATAAGGTATTAACCGGTTAAAAGACTTGATAATTCTTTTTTCACATGTCAACAAATTATGATAAAAGTAAATAAATAAATATGTTGGGACATTAACACACAGCACCATCTAGTTCCATAACAAGCTACGCAGCCTGTGTTATGGATACCAGATAGTTGATACACTAGACATATATAACTTTTAATACATACATATTAAAAATATAAACACCCATGACTGGAGTACAAACATTCATGCTCATCACACAAATGAATGCCTCTAGCGGGACTTAAACCCGCGACCGCTGACACAGCTAGTAGGGTCACTACTTGCTGTGTTAGCGGTATTACTACTACTTAGCCAAACGTATCACCATACGTACTATTAAAAAAAAATGCTTTTAAAAATGTATTTATATAATATTTGAAGTTACAATTATAATACTAACAATAAGCACGAGCTTTTATTAAATAGCTACTGTTATTTTTAACTAAACTTTCATTAAATATAATACGTAGCTTGAAGAGATTAAAGGCTACCTTCATATTTCGGCGTCGGGTGTGGTGAGGTACCTAATTTACGTAATAGCATACCTCCCAACCTCATTTTAGTTTACTAAATCTCTAATAGGCAGTTTAATATTTATGCCAGCCAACAAATAAAATAAGCGGTTATTATGTAATATTTATATTATGAAAGTGACGTATTAAAATTCTTTACTATTGAGTGTAAGTTTTTGTGTGTATGTTACGCGATATCTACGCTAATTTTAAACCGTTTTTGTGATACATTTTTCAGGTATAAGTATCTTAAAGAAGTAGCTCGGAGGTAATTCGCTTGGGAAACCAAATAAAGGTGGTCCAAATTCCGAGTCTTGCACCTCTAATATTCTCATGTGCATTTTTAACATGATTACCACTTGCCTAACGGTGAAGGAAAACATCGTGAGGAAACCTGCATGTCTGAAATAACCTACCAAGTTTTCGATAGATATGTGAAGTCCGCCAGCCCGCTCGTGGCCTACGAAAGGGACTGATACCTCTCGGATTGTAGGCCCGTACCTGTGTGATATTAAAAAGAGCTGAGTACAAGTATCTCGAGAGTACTATAAGGTCAAGTAATTTAAAAAAATCTTCCTCTGGGAGTGGAAAAATATTTGATTTTGATGTAGTATTTAGAATATCTCTTTACTTCTAAGCTATTTTACAAATAAGCTATTAAATTCAATTTGAAAAAACATGACATGAAATGAAAATGTATAGCAACAATGATTATCATGTATATTAGTTACGTAAGCGAACATATTACACTGCGACAAACCGATAGGATCTTGATGAATAAATTTGTTTATGCGACCAGGAAAGCGCTACACTCGCTGAGTCATTATGCTTGTACGAGGCTTTGACTTTATTGTATGATTATATTTGGATTACAGCTTATTTAAGATATTACGTTTGCAGTAATTTAGTTAATTGGATACTTTAATAGGTAATAAGTAGTTTTAATTTTGAATTTAGTTTCTATTTTTTAGTTATTTATTTGTGATCAGTACTTATACGTTTTGAAAGTTAATAATGAAAAATCGGTCAAGTGTGAGTCGGACTCGCAGACGGAGGGTTTCGTACCAGAATCGTTTTTTTTAATTTGCATGGCAAACTTTTTGAAATTGACCATCTTGGTTTTTGACTTTAATAATATTGTTATAGCGGTATAATAATAGGAAAATATGTGGGAATTTCAAAGAAAAAATCCGATTTACCAATATATTAGTATTTTTAATAAAATATGCGTAATAATTAAACATTATCCAATTTCATACTTCAATGGGAAGTTAAAAAATTCTTCGGAACAAAATTTTTTAAAAAAAGCTAACTTTGGTGGCTTCTCATTCCTGTGTTTTTCAATATTTTTTTAAATAAAACGTACATTATTTATTTTACTCGACAAGCTCTAATCAACGATATTCCACTCGATGGGATATGTCATTTTTTGTGCTCCTTTTTAGTTATATGGGAGCCCCCCTTATAAAGATTCAAAAATATTTTTTTGTCAATTTTTATGGCTTTGGGTTAATAACATGCCTATACTGTAAAAATTTGAAGACTGTAGCTCTTACCGTTTAGCTGTAAGACCTGTGTAACACACGACGGACAGAATGACAGACGGACACGTGAGTGACAGCAACAAGGCTCCGTTTGGTCCCTTCGAGTACGAAATCCTAAAATTGAAATTATGGACGGAACTATGACTTAGAGTAACACATAAGATACTATTAGATGCCTACAAATGACTCCGAGTGAAGCGAGGGTGAGTAGAAGAATAAATAAAAGCAAGAATAAATTTTTAATATAATTTTTTCGTTGCGTTACAATAATTGTATAGACTTTTCTTTCGTAAAAATTGTTTCTATATGCGAAAGGACTTTTTAAGGTAAAGTTGTTGAATAATAAAATAATAAAGTTTGACAAAATATTACAATTATTACGTTATTTACAAAATTACAATAAAAGCTTAACTAAAAGCTAAGTAGGTGCCGTAATAAAAAAAAACAGTCGAAAGATACAGTGAAATTCTTGTTCATTCCAAAACATTCCAGTGCTTTTATATAAAAGTTAAACTTTTGCAAGAAATGTTATAATAAATGGTTGTTAAACAGCGAGAGAATACTTTAATGAAGAGAGTTCAATGCAGGGATAATTGTGCTAATGGGAGCGTTCGAAGTCGAGTTTTCGGGAAGAAATTAATTTTATAGCTTTTTCAGTATCTCCGATACATGCGAAAAGTTTTATTCTTGCGTATTATATTGTCTGTTATTCTGTGGTAGTTATTTTAAAGAATTTAAGAATAATCAAATAAAATTTTTAGACCTTAAAGGTCATTTTTGAAGTTATATTTCATTTGGCGCATTATGAAAAATGAAAGTGATTTATTAAGATACGACAGATTTAGACTACAGTATGAAGTTAGTCATTAAATCTACCTTTAGTATATTATGATGTCTGTCTGTATACAAGATATTTATTCCGGTATTTCTATATACATAATACGTGTTTTATATCGATAAAAAATAAAATTATTACAAGCTTTTTTTAATTTCACGTGTCCCGATTTCTGTCCGTAACCAAATCTCGAAAGTTAAATTTAACTCATTTCCCAATGTCCGATTAAGCTGAAATTTGATACACACGGTTTGGTTCTTGTGACTAAATTCCTAAATAATGCGATTTTTAATCTAATATGGCAGACGTTACAAAATGGTGATTTATCATTTCCATTGTAACTCTTATGATATGGGTATCAAATGAAAAGGCTTGATGAGCAAAACAATAAGCAATAACTCCCAAAGATGGCGGCCTGTTTTTTTATGCACCTTCATGGTATGGATATATATCTAAAGAAAGGGTTTGCTGAGAAAAACACATAAAAAGAAGCAAAAAATATAAAAAAAGAATTAAAACATTAAAAAAACAAGCTTTTATTTAAAAACTCTAAAGAAGTATAACTATTTACGTCCGTTATTAATAATAGTAGTCTGATTAAAATATATCTACTATAATGATTCTACTAATTACATATAATCCCGTTCTCAAGTCTAATGACAGGGTTAGTTAATACGATGACAGAGTGGATCGACGCGAGAACAAATCGACTTTGAAGATCAGCAATTCGAAGCTTTGTCAGCAGTTCCTAATTCCTTTACACTTCTGTATTTTAAATTTAGATTCCTTTTATTTAAAATTTCAATGAAATTTTTAAGCAAGGAATTGGAAGAATAGGCTTATTGCTTAAAATAAGCTTTTATAAGAAAACTAGCAGAACCCGCGGTTTCACTCGCGCTTGAACTACAAAAAAAAACTCTAAAAAGGTAGGTTTCATGCAAATTTTTATCCCCTATTTTACTCCCGTATTGTTTTCCGTATTTAATCCCGTAATAGGCTACGGAATGATGTTAAAAAAATACTAAAACACGTATTTATTTAACTGCATTGAATAGCATTAATAATAAGTATCAATTTTTTATTATAACGTGTTTTCCCGTAAGAATAAGACAATTTCCCGCAGTAAAAAGTAGCCTATGTCGCTTTCCAGCCATTAAACTATCTTCACACAAAAAATCAAGCCGATTCGATTGGACGTGAAAGAAGACCAATCAGACAATCAAACAAACACACTTTCACATTTATAATAATTGTATATAAATTTTAGTCACGTAGATAATTTTCAGATAAAATGGAATCTAAATATGAAAATAATAAAGTATTAATTTTAAGTATTCTCTTAATTTAATCTAATATTTTCTTAAAAAAAGGATTTAATGCCGAAAGCATTGGTGATTTTATAACCTTAGTAAAATTAGCTTAGATGGTAGTGTATTAGTGAAGTAGACATTCAGGCACAAAAAAGAGCTTATTATTATTGAATAAATATACTCGTAGAATAAACTCATAACAAAATGTATTTTCAAACCTTACGTTAATCGCAGTATTTTGTAAATTTTGGTAAATCGGTAACAAGAAAGCTTCGTAATTATTATAAGCAACATACATACATATTTTTGGAGATGCCTTTATATTTGATATTTCTTTATATGTATATGAAAGAAAAATATAAGTTTCAAATTTAAGAAGTTAGAAAATCGAGAGATTTGAAAAAATGTAATAAAACATTTTTTGTTGCCTTCTTAAAATAGTCATAGCTAATGTTACTTTAATGGTCAAAATGTATCTAATCTTATTTATTTTGAAAACACAACTCTCCTTTTTGCGCAGGTGGATAAAGAAAATAAAGTAGTTCTCGGTTTAACCCCGAATATATAATGAAGCTTGCTAGATAACATTTCTCCTCACAGTTCTATTTTCGCTACCAAAATTTCATTCATGCTGCCAACGGTTGTAATGTCCAAATAAAACTTCTCATGCAGATTGAACACATATCTTGAATAGAAACTGCGTACTCAGAATAAAAATCTGGTCATGTAATAAATAATAAAGAACTAAATATATATTGTTTTTAGAGAACACTAGTGATTTACCCTTGCTTCACTCGAATATCGTTAGGTGACGTATCGGTAGGTAGCGATGCTTCAGTTCAATAGATCTTTTTAAGAGGAATAATTCCGTAATACATTGTTTTCATATAACTCTGTACTGGTTGGGTTTGGTTTACGCTGAGCAAGCCAATAAAGCTCTTACTTGGCATGATTTTTTCCGTTAACTTCTACAGTAATTATCATATTTCAGCCAATTTACACAAAACCATAATGAATTATATACATAAAGATTCCCTATGACTCATTTTGTCCATTGGTGAAAACCGTATGAAAATCCCTTCGATTGTTTTTAAGTTTGTCGCGTTCAGATAGACAGACAGACACGGTGCGGGAACTTTATCATATAATATGAATTATTTAATGATACTCGTAATATGGTTCCAATATATATATATATATATATATATATATATATATATATATATATATATATTATTATCACACCTTAATTAAGCACTACTATTTTATAATTTCTTGAGAATTAATAAATTCTAATTTACATTTATAATAAATTAATTTCATAGTTATTATAAAGTTATATTTACAACTAGTAACAACCCTTGCTCCGCTCGGGTTCTTCCCTAGGTACGTTTTGTCGGTTAGCACGGTTAGTACCTATAGATTTCTCAGAGACGATATATTTTCCCGCAGTAAAAAGTATCCTATATGTTGACCAGAACAACCAGCTATCATCATACTAAAATTCATCCAAATCTATCCTTGTGGTTTTCTCGTGATTCGTTCCCAGACAGAAAGATAGAAAATAATTCTAAAAGCTTTAGATTCCACCTCTGTATCGATAATAATGTATATTTCAATAAGATTATCCAAAAAATATTTAATGTACAGATTTGACTTAGTTAGAATTTTATTATACATATGTGTGTATGTATGTATATATAAAAATAACAGAAGCTTATAACAATAATACCTAATTAGTAACTATTTTAAGAGCTTTTAAAGTGTCTGTCTACCTGAAAGTTACACGACCTTATACATTTTAGGTCGAACACTGGAGAGTATCCAAATGGATTTCTAAGATCCCTTTTTGCTGTACAAGTAGTTACTTAATATATAGTAATGTACGTTTCATTTAAATATTTAGGGTGGACCCAAATAAAAATTTGTGATCAAACTTTTACGCTCGTATTAGTTTAAACTTTAAAAACAGTGTGGGGTCACATTTAAAGGAAAAAGTAAATATTGAGATCAATATTACCTCTGTTAGCTTTTAATAGGCCGTTTACTATTTTGGAATGAAGCAAACTGTAAAACAAAAACAATTAAGAACCAAAAATAATTTATTCATTTATTTTTCGCGAAACAGTGAAATAAACCATATAAATAGTTACTAGCTAATACATTCACACGTCAGCAAATTTTCAACCTATAAATATATCAAAGCTAGAGTTAACATGATATACATATTATGTATATTAAAATTAGTTTAAACTTTAAAAACATAAAATAAAAATTGTAACAAAAATTGCTGCAAAATAAAAACAGCAAAAAAATATCTTAAGTGAAAATTATGTCCACAAATAAAAAAAACTAATTAAATAATAAAAAAAAGACTAAAACATAAACTCTAACAGAAAGAAAATCATAAACATACATGTGCTTACATATGAGATAACTATAATTGTCTGTTTATATTCAAAGTTACACTGAAATATAATTATAAAATTATTATTTATATTACACTGCATTTAATCCTACTAAATAAAATTTACTCCATGTAAAGGCTGATTCCAATTACCTATCTATATTTATTATTACTTACTAGCGATAGGAATTTGACATAATTTGTAAGGAATTAATATCAAATGTTGGTATGTGGTAAGGAAAAAGAAGCTTTAAGACGATAATACGATCTTTTTCACTTAGTAACCACTAAAAGTGGTAAAAAACATTCGGTTTGTCTGATAGTAAGCAAAAGCTGTAGCCTATGTTAGCTTACAATTATTGAGAGGGGTGGAGGAAGATTTTAATGGATGGGGTTTGCCCCCCCTACTGTCTCCCATCGGATGAAACGAAACCGTAACGGTACTGCTACTCTACATCGATATTTTGAGCGACTGGTATTATTTATGGCCGGACATATCTAACTAAAAGTATCAAAACGTTAGAACAGATCTAAAAAGATTTTTGTAATTTTATTTCAAAGTGATGTAGCATTGTGAAACTTTACAAATATATGCCATTCAGATGACACTAACATTAATTGGCCTATATTATATCCAATCGGACTACTATTGTGTATATGTTTGTGTATGGGTGTGCGCGCGCATGTGTGTATGTGTGTGTGTGTATATGTGTGAGTGTGCATGAGTGTGTGTATGTGTGTGCGTGTGTGTGTTTGTGTGTGTTTGTGTGTGTGTGTATATGTATGTGTGTGTGTACGTACTGAAATGTCTGGGCGGATTTAGCTGTGTATTAAAGACCAGGAGATTTTTAGACAAGGTTAGAAATCTAGGTATATGAAACTGAGATAAGCTGCTGCTGCATAGTATTAGATATTAAAACAAGATATTTTCATAATCAAGTAAGGGTAAATAGTTCCCAATGTAAAGATTAAAATGTTCCGCCTCGGTTATCTCTTTGTATTAATTATATACTTAGCTAATATAATTGTTGTTTGTTATATTTAATATTCCGTTATATTGTTTAATTAAAATAATGGCATCATATTGTCAACATTTAAATGAGTTTATACTAATCTGGATTTTCAGATTAAATAGTCTTAAGATCGTTAGTTGTCACCGTTCTGCGTATAAAATTAAATTCCTATAGGGATTTGTACAATAATATCGTCTTGGATTTTATTTTTTAAGGCATCTTGTAATAAATGAAATTTATGGTTCTAGAAATTTCTTCCTCTATTTCTACTAATAACTTTTTTAGAATTAACATATCTTCTTTCATAATTTACTAGTAAATTTTCAGGTTTCACTTAGATACCTATTTTTTTATTATTTCGTTCTTGCGGCTATAGAATATAAAAAAAAACTCAATTAAGATGTATGTTTTATGTACTTATATATGATATATGCCTCGGTAGTGTAGTAACTAGCATGTACGGCTGCATATCCGGAGCTCCTGGGTTTGAATCCCAGGTCAGACCAAGTTTAGTCATTAAGTCTTTCTATTAATAAAGACTAAGTACTTAATAGTCCAGAGTTAACAGTGTTTCACCCTCGGGCTTCGGAGAGTATGTAAAACGGTGGGTCCTACGCGTCATCTCTCATTTATTAAGTAGCATTGAATATTCGTCCCACCGCAGTTTGAGAGTGACAGGAATAGAGAATGCACTTGTGTTTGCGCGTATACTTATGCACTGTCATATCTCCTGCGCATCTCGCTAGTCTCAGTGAGATTGGAAGCTGTGGCCGAAACCGGTCAGGTTCTTCACGGACTGAAAAAACTAACATTTATTCATACTTGTATTCTAACCTGTCAAAAAAGCTTATATTTATTAAGTTTATTTACAGTTAAAGTCTTGAGACATATAATATCTACATTCATTATACGTCCGTAAATAAATTGAATTTACAACTTCTAAAGGAATAGATTGTGCGAATATATCACTACTGTGCCAAGCCCACTTTAAGCTACTTAAAAATTCTACATACTAAAATAAACAAGATGAGAAATAAAACATGTTTTCCATTAAAGAAATAAAATATTCACAAAACATAAAAGCACATTGCGTCATAGTAACATGGCGATGTAAAATAGTACATTTATTTAAGTGGAAGTTGCCGCACTCAAGGAGACTCAGCCCTGTACTTATTATAATGATGAAGATATATTATAAGAAAAATCACGCTTCTTTATGCTTATCTATAATTTATCTAAAATATATGTTTCTGTATTGTTATCATAATATTATTTACCTGGAGTTTATAAATAAAACTATCTTTTTGGAATTTGACGCGGTATACATTATAAATAAATAAATATGTCGGGACATTAACACACAGCACCATCTAGTTCCATGGTAAGCTACGAAGCTTATGTTATGGATACCAGATAGTTGATACACTACACATATATAACTTTAAATACATACATATTATAAATATAAACACCCGTGACTGGAGTACAAAAATTCGTGATCATCACACAAATGAATGCCCCCAGTGGGACTCGAACCCGCAACCGCTGGCACAGCAAGTAGCGTCACTACAAACTGAGCGAAGCGTGTCGAAAATTCAATCGTATTACATTATATTTTTCATATTTTATATTATATCTTCACAGCAATTAATAGACTAAGGTTGTAGATATCTACAAAGTTATTATATAGTGGTTACAGACTGAATCTGTCTACAAATTTTACAATTATATAATATTTTTGACGAAATAGAAAAATACCTGAAGTCGTTTGTATATCTTCCAATTCGGTTTTAGTTTTTAAAAAGATGTAAATTACGTTTAAACTAAAAACGTACACTGCCTTTAAAATTACTTTAAAAGTGAATATTCTATATATTATATTGAATTATTTGTGAGTAAAAATGATTAAAATGGAGTAATAATAAATAGATTCAATGTTTTAAAACGACTGTTCGTTTTTGTGTGTACGTATTGGCTATACCTCAATATTTGAAGTTCATTACAAAATTAAACGATTTCCTCCAGGATGAACAAATAACAATATAATTTATAGTACGACACGTAACGAGTAACGAAAATAAATTAATTTTTTTTTCGCTTCAATCAAAAATGATTTTAAATCAATCAAATAAAAATTGAATATTTAAAGAATAATATAATATTTTTAAATGAAAATGTTTTTCGGATTTCTTCATTTACTAGCGACTTAATCTCGCTTCGGTCTGGTGCGTCCCTTTGTATGTTTTAATTTTTCTGATCAGAACCCTAATTCTTTTTTTTAAATAAAAGTAGCCTAAATTACTCCTTATAACATCCGCTATCTGCTAGTGATGGTTCCGTCCAATAATATCATAGTCAAATCAGTCCAGCCGTTTTAGAGATTAGCCGGAACAAACAGACAGATAAAAAAAATTAAATTGTGTTTTTCTTATAAGTACCGTATATAATTTCATATGCATGTAATAAAAAGCTGGTATTTTGACTTACAAACAGACACTTCAATTTTATTTATCTGTATAGATAACCTTTTTATACTTTCAGGATAAGACCTATTAATTTGACATGCGTAACATATTATTGTCTTCAAAATGACTGCAGATTCATATTTCATATAGATTTATGAATTTAACGAGCTGGTTAATATTTAAGAGACACTATAACAAAAGATTTATTTACATGTTCACTTAATGAATCTATATTAATATTATAAAGAGGAAAGTTTTTTGTTTGTTTGTACCGAATATGCTCTGAAAATACTGAACCGATTTAGATGAAATTTAGTAAGAAGATAGTTTGAAACACTGGAAAGGACATAGAATAGTTTTTATCTCGGAAATCATCCCATAAAGGGGTGAAAATGGGGATGAAATTTTGTATACGGAAGCAACCTAGGGACGAATCCAAGCGAAGCAAGGGCGAGTCGCTAGTAACACAGTATAATGTATATCTTAATTATATTTATCAATTATATATACTTAAAACAAGGAAAAAACATAAGCTGAAGTAAAATAACTCAATTTTTTTTTCTAACTTATACATGAACATAATATTATTATCATTATTAAAAAAAAAAAATTTTGACAGAAAATCATCAAAAAAGTAAGTATATCTAATTTAAATCGTAGGCTTGCGACGATGGTTGATTATGGATAAGCAATTCATTAACTTACCGCTTTTCCTTAACTAAAATTGCGACTAACGTAATATATCATGTCCACATTAAATGAATGTATTGGAATTTCGCCAGGAACATTGTACATTTGGACTATAGGTGAATATTGTATAGTGTAGATATAAATTAATATTACAGCAGAAACTTGGTCGCAATTCCCTCGTGTCTTCTTTGTTGTTGGGTCGGAAGTTTGCGGAATATGACTCCTTACCTAATTTCTTCGTGCATCTCCCTAGTGGCTTTTGAGCATGCAAAGCTATGCACTACTTCTAACTGCTTTTCTTGTTGAATGTTTTAAAATATAAGCCGCATATTTTATACTCATTAATTGAATTCAAAAAGACTAAGCAGACTCGGGTGTAGGTTTTGTTTAGAGAATCATATTATAGGCATGGAAATGGAATTATAAGATATTTTAGTACAACGCCAGCGACTTAGGTACGATTTTCAATTCGATTTTCTTGTTAATTGCTTCTAAGCGTGCCAGAATAAGACAGGTACGTTTTTTTCTCACCTTCATGGGTTTTTTATTGCGCGGAACCCTGATTCTTTTTCTGAAATAAAAGTAGCTTAAGTTACTACTTATAAATTCAGCTATCTGCCAGTGAAAGTCCCGTCAAAATTGGTCCAGCCGCTTCGGAGATTAGCCGGAACAGACAGACAGACAAACTGACAAATATCTTAATAATTGTTTTTCTCTTATTAATACCGCATATGTATTTAGTAAAACGCTGTTATTTTGACATTACAAACAGACACTTCAATTTTATTTATCAGTATAGCTTTTTTTTCACTAAGATGAAAGTTTAACGGTAATTTGTTGCGACACACATGGTCTATAAGTTAAGTTTTTATACTAAAAAATATAAAAGCCTATTTAGCTTCATGGTAAATATGAAAATAACATCGTTTTTCCATTCCATTTATCCCTAATCGATAATTCAATACTAAGCGACGAGTTGAACAGAAAATGAGTTGAAACGGCTCAACCGTCGTCAGAAGAAATATTGTTATATATGCAGTATATAGCTCATGAAATTCAGTTTAGGGAAATTGCCTCCTTAAAAGAACACCTAAAGTTTTTTGAACGAAAATTTGATATCGTATAGCATTGGTAGAGCAAACCTAAACCGGGAGTGGAAAGTAAAAATTTGATTTATTAAATATCTATTTTCTAACGATTGATAATGCCTATTTCAATAAGATTTTTCAAAATAATATTTTATGTACAGATTCGACTCAGTTACAATTTTAAGATATGTATAGATTTCGTGATAATATTATAACATAAAATAAAATAGAACCTCTGTGAGATTCATGACTGGATGTCGACTGAGAAGAAGGACCGTTAAAAGCTTTTAGGGAAATTAAATAGTTTTAGTTTACTAAAAACAAACTTGAGCTTTCACGTGAGTCAGAGCTTTATTTTTGGCAAAAGGATATATTTTAGTAAAGCGAAATCTTGTCAAATATAAAAATATTTCTACAATTTTACGAATCGAATTTATATTTTAGTGTTTTAATGTGAAAATGAATCGCTTTTAAATTCAAGAAGACTTAGACAGTATAAATGTTAATTTATTTTACGTTAATTTGTCAACTATTTAGAAACAGCTGGCAATAAAGGTGAAGACGGTTTTCATTACGCTATGTGAATGCAATGATGGAGCTCATGCATTATAAAAGACATAGTTCGGTGTATACTACCTTTTATATATATATACACAGTTTATTTCTTTATTTATTAATTTATAGACCTACTGGTCAAAATTGAAAAAAAAAACTGTTTGGGTTTTATATCCTACTAGCAGTACCCGCGTCTTCGCCCGCGCTTAAACTTCGCTTTGGTAGCCTGAAAATTTCATTAAAATTGCTTCAGCCATTTTAGAATACATAAGGAATATACATACATACACATCTATTATATATACTACTTATTGAGGAAAGTTGTATTATACATCACATTACGGCACGGGATGGCAAAGTAATTCTATAGTACAAAATTAAACAACGCTGGTGGAGCGGCGAGAAAACGCTAGTCTATACAGATAAATAAAATTGAAGTATCTGTTTGTAATGTCAAAATAACAGCGTTTTACTAAATGCATATGAAATTATATACTTACGGTACTTATAATAAAAACACAATTTTTAAAATTTTTGTCTGTCTGTCTGTTTGCTCCCGATAATCTCTGAAACGGCTGGACTGATTTTGACGGAACTTTCAATGGAAGATAGCTGATGTTATAGGGAGTAACATAGGCTTATTTTATTTTAGAAAAAGAATTCTGCTCAAAAAAAATAAAACGTAGCGACGAAAGTTAATAAATAAAATTTAAAGTTAGTAAATAAAATTGATGCACAGCTAGTTTTCTATTGCCATCAACTGCCAAATTTCTTTTAGCGAACGGGAAATAAAAGAAACAAGAACTATGTAACTAAATACAATATATACAAAACTAATATACTCTTAATAATTACTATACAAGTCATGTCTGCATGGAATTGTGGCAACAATGCAAGCTGCATTCCCTCGCTGAATCGCAATGCCGTTTCTTTGGACGAAAAACGAGTGCGCTGCTCTTATCACGGTAGAGGCGATAAGACGAAGTGTTACAAAGAAATTTTTTGCTCTTCGGGCAAAGGGTAAAATAAATAAATAAAATGATTTTACAGATATTTAATGTACAGATTCAAGTCAGTTAGAATTTTATGATATCTATACATTATGGAATTATCATCTGAATGTACATACTTAAGAAGTTATACAAAGTTTTAATCAATACAACAATTATTAGGAAAAAGTTAAAATCGACTTACACAACATTTGATTACAAAGTTACACGTAAAGCTAATAAAAGCGTGTTAAAAACCAATTTTTTCCTAACTGCCTTTCAAGCTCCAAGTGATTTTCTTTAGAATTCTTTTACATAAATGCTTTGGTAACCCAGGGGTAACGCGCTCGCTTGGAAAACCAAGTGAAGTGGGTTCAAACCCGGGTCTCGCACCTCTGATATTTTTATATGGCAATAATATGCCAGCTTGATTCCTCCTGATTGAACTGCGATCCATCCATATTGAAGAGAGGCCCGTACGAGAGTGGGACGTTAAAATGGGTTGATCATATAAATACATAAAAAAGTTTGTCACTAAACATAAAAAGTACATATTAAAAACAGCAATCATCAGTCACAATATATTGCGTGAAATATTTCAAAACAGTTCATACAGTTTCTTTTACAAATAGTTTCCTTGACACGGATCGCGTTCGTAAAGAAAACTATTAAGCGCTAACATTCTTTCTATAATTGAAATGAAAATGCGGCTACTACCTTAAATTATAACGATGTTTTTAATTTTCATATACTATCAATTAACATTTTTTCCTTTTTACATAAATAATAAATATGTTGGTAGATTAACACACAGCACCATCTAGTTCCATGGTAAGCTAGAAGGCTTGTGTTACGGATACTAGATAGTTGATACACTACACGTACACATATACTACTTACTTACTTACGTACTTTACAAATTAAAATAAAGTATTTCGGTCAGATTAATTAATAGGCTTTTATATTTATATCTTACATAAACAAAACCCCCTAGTCATCAGTGCCTACGGAGGATTAAGAATTCTGGGCCCGGCAGCGCTTCCACGGCTAAGTTCACGTATGAGGTATGCTTTATAATATTGTAATTTACTAGCATTGCCCGCGGCTTTTCCCGCGTTCAGGTGAGCAAAAACCAAATTTTTAGGTTTTACATATTAGGATACTCTTACATTGCAATTTTTGTATTTTTTCTAAAAAATGAGATTTTCCTGCTGTAAAAAGTATCCTATATGCTGACCCAGATAACCAACTATCATCATACCAAATTTCATCAAAATCCCACCAGTGGTTTTTCTGTGATGCGGTAACAGACAGACAGACAGACAGACAAAAATTCTAAAAACTATAGATTCGGAATCTGTATCGATAATAAAGTCTATTTCAATAAGATTTTCCAAAAAATATTTAATGTACAGATTCGGCTTATTTACATTTTTATTATATGTATAGATTAGCGTTATAAATATTTTACTCCGCGTAGCGCGGATCGTACACTAATAGCTGTATAACTTTTTAATCCGGTGTTACTCTCACTTTTTAAAACCATAGTTGATGATAATATTCAATACTAGCATTAATATAATTCTATCTTGTACCAGACAAGGAAATGGACATACACTTATAATAATTCCTCAATCATAATTTCCAAATTAAAAACCTATAAAATATATCGCAACATTCATTGAGCTTTCAAATTCTAAACCCTTTCAAAGAACAAAAACATTAAACCATCCTCATTTAGAAACCGTCGGTCACATACAGTTCGTTAACTTCATGGCACGTAAGCGAATTACAACACGCTTGTTCGCTTGGAAATAAGGATGACAAATAAATTTTGTAATTAAAAAGTTACACTTGACTTTGAATTGGGAATAGGTGCTTGGATCTGACATTTTTATTGCAGCCTTTTAGCTCAATCTATATGTGTACATATACTAAAATTGTAACTCAGCCGTATCTGTACATTAAATATTTTTTGGAAAATGTTTTTGAACTAAACATTATTATCGATACACAGGCCGAATCTATAGTTTTTAGAACTTTTGTCTATCTGTCTGCTGTCTGTCTGTCTATTACCGCATCACAGAAAAAATCATTGGAGGGATTTTGAGGAAATTTTGTATGGCGATAGCTGGTTACCCGGGTCAACATATAGGATACTTTTTATTGCGGGAAAATATCTCATTTCTGAGAAAAAATACAAAAACTGCAATGTAAGAGTATAATAATATGTAAAACTTACGAATTTGGTTTTTGGTCATCTGAACGCGGGCGGAGCCGCGGGCAATGCTAGTATGCTCATAAATAACAGGTTAGGTTCGTTTAATTTGAATGTTATTAGTATGGAATTTTTCTTACAATTTATTTGGTATCTTCGTAGCATAGCAACGCAAGAAAATGGTACGTATTTTTATAAAGCAATTTTAGCCTTGCTATATAACAATCACAATCAAATAATATCGTTCTATTATATGACAATATTTGTATATCATCATTCTTTTATCGTAAAAGAGTGGGATAAATATAAAGAAAAGAGATTATTTCTTATTGAAGAACTGTGTTTATTTGGTATAATAAAATATGCTTTTAAATCGTTTTTCAGATTTGAAAGCACATTTTATTATTTGTAAACTAATACTTTCTTTGATTTACGCGAATATTTGAAATTTTGAATTAGAACTATCTTTTCGGATCTTTTCGCGGATTTATTTCGATGTTTGGTTCCCGACCTTAGGCTCCTGTGACCATGATTACTGTAAAGTATTTATAACGTCGGGAACCAAAAATTTAAATAAATATGCAAAAAAACACGAAAACATAGTTTTATTTAAAATATTTACCAGTTAATAATCGTTGAGTAATAAATCACTGTGTCAATGTTCTTTTTACCTCACCTTAACCTAACTTCATCATATATTTATATTGGATGTAGTTATTAAAAATTAATTATTCATGTAAAAATATTTTGTGGTTCATTTTTGAGGCTTAAAAGTAGATTTAGGTTGAAAAGCTCGCTTTACAGGTTCAAACAGGCCGTCTTTACACGGCTGAATACATATTTGCGATGAGATGAGTTGACACAGTATCGCAAAGTGTGGAGTAGCTAAAAAATCAATATTTACTTAATTCCCTTACCACATTTATAATGAATTACGTTTTATGCACCTAAAGATTGTATATCATTTCATAATATTTTGTTCTAGCGGCTCACCCTTCCTTCGCTCGGGTTCACCTCTAGGAAAACAAAAACAAACCTATTTCAGGAAAACCCTACATTTTTCCGGGATAAAAAGTAGCCTATATTTTATTCCAGACTATAATCTATCTCTGTGTCAAATTTCACCCAGATCCGTTCAGCCGTTCTGGCGTGAAAGAGTAACAAACATCCATACTCGCAAAATTTCACATTTATAATATTAGTATAGATGTAACAAATGTTGTTATCTATACTAATAATTTAATGCACATTTAAAAAAAAGTTATATAATTGTATAATATGAAAGAAACATCGTATTCATAACTCATACATATTATCAAACGTGTCACGAAGTTCTAGTAGCGTAGTCTTTTGCAGACTATACGACAGAAAGAGGTCACTACGTCCGTCATCATACTGCCTATGTATGTAATATGCATGCCTGTGATGTATCGAGAATATAAATTATACGTGTAATGTAAACTTACATATATCACTCTAGGTTTTGTGTAAAAATATAAAATATTTTATTAGATTTACACGAATATTTTACATTTTAAGCAAAACTAACTTTTCCAATTTTTATAATTTAGTTTTTCTAATGCTTTACAGCAATCATGGTCACGAGAGGTCTCTCTCGAAAAGATTGTTTTATTTAAAAATACTAGCCACTACTAGGTGCGTTTTGACGTTTAGTATGAAAAACAAATCTTTGAATGCCTCGGCTTTTCTGTACATAATATGCATGTATTATACATATATGTATACCTTCCTCTTGAATTACTCTATTTATTGCTGAAAACTGCATTAAAATCCGTTGAGTAGTTCAAAAGATCGGCGAACAGAAGCCACATTTATAATATTTATACAGGTTAATAAGTACTTTAGAGAAATATAACTTCTAAAGATGCAGATATGAATGACTTCAATATCTACAACTAGTCTAACTAAATTAAACAATTTCATTTATTTTAGTTTTTAATATAAATTAACTTTCTATAAGTTCATTCATTTCAAATTATTAGTTCAATATAAGTTTTCATCAACAAAGTAGGGGGTTTCATCGTCAGCAAGAATATTTGCAAACTCGATACACAAAAGCCTTCTAAATAAGCACTATACCCTTTTGGGGAACATAAGTAGAGAACTATTCCAACCCAAAACAATAAGTTATCAACGCGGGGTCAAGCGAGGAGTTCAGAAGGACTTACTAGTGGTTATCAGAATTATATTATGATAAGATGCTTTGAGGTCAAGTAACAATATTGCATTACTATTAAGAACTTTTACAACTATTTTGATGTTATAAAATTGATAAAATCGCAAAAATTTTTATCGGCTCCCGACTTATGTTCGCCTAGCTTAGGTGCGGTCCTAGGTGCCTAGGTCACCATTTTGGCAAATTTTATTAATAACACGTAGAAACGTGAAGGAATAAACAAACAAACACACAATATAACTCTTTTTTTTATAAATAGGTTAATATATCAAGGAAGCAGATAAATTTCAAACAAAAATTCATACCTAAAGATAAAATAATTACTTTTAAGAGATATTAAAGTTAGTGAATGTTTTTTTAAGTATAACGATTGTTGGCTAGTATTTATACTTCTAAATAGATATCTTTAGAGCTTTAAATCCAATTATCTTTAACAGGACATAATAAAATCGTATTCACGTGATATAATTCTACGTAAAAGTAATAAAGCAAACAAATTATACACCATTTGGTCCCAATAGGTAACAAAATAAATTAGATTAGAACTAAAGCTATTTAAGTAGTACGATAAGGAAGTAAGTTCATATTGCATAAGCCTTTGTAAAGATGGAAGCGATACGAGCTATCCCAAGGGGTGCATGCTATAACAACGAATTACAAGATGCTGACCCTTGAATTTACAAGTACATAATTAAATTTTAAAGTCACCTAAGTTTAAATATTTTTTTATTGTCGTGTGTTTTATTAGCATTAATTATTCTTCTAATTTTACTTTTTCTTTCTTTTATATGTAGTGATATTGGTATAAAATTAGATATTTCGTTTTAAATGAATAAAGTTAACAAAATTGAGTATTTGTGTGTGTTTGTCATGTGACCATGAGAACCAATTGTAATAAAATTTGATAATTACTATAGACATTTTGAAGTCACTGGATAGTATTTAAAGCTATTATTACAAACATTTATTTATTTATCTTGTAAAGTTTGTTAGTTGGTATGTTTGTATGAGTTTTTTGCTAGCTGAGTTAGAACCACCTCCTCTTATCCGACATAGTCAAAACTTTACATGTTAGTTCAGTTCCTACAAAAATGTTTTTTTTTTTAATATAAATATGACCTGAATCTCCATTTAGAATTGGCTGCAGATGAAACGACTCCTCAACGGCTAGAAATACAGACACGAAATGTAAGAGCATTCAATTATCTTTATAATGTTTTTATTTCTAATAACAATAAGAAATAAAATCTTCAATTATGTAACATAAGATAGAAGTAGTAAAATGGGGTTAAAAGGAAGAATAAAATAAACAAATTACATAGGTAAAAAGTTTTCCAAATAAAACAGGCAAAAAAGCAGGCGAAGTCGGATTAGATTGTTAGTATTTTATGAAGAGCTCAGAAACAAGCATTTCTTTCATTTTTATCTACATACGAAGCAATATAGCTTTAAAATCTAAAATTCAACAGATTGTCTCTTAATTTTTTGTATGAACAGTAAAAGCAATTCTAGGGGATAATCTAGATTTTTTGTCATTGGCTTTCAATCTAGCACACGTGTAGGATTTTTCAACTTTAAAGTGTTTACTCAAATTAAAATCTCTTTGTAATGAAATTATGAACTTAGTATAACCAGTGTTTGTAACATAATAATTTAAACGGCAGGCTTGGCTCAGTTTGTAGTGACCCTACTTGCTGTGCCAGAGGTTGCGGGTTCGAGTTCCGGGCGCGAAGCCAAGAAACGCACAGGGAGGTGGCCCGCTTCGGTGGGCGGTGGGAGGCAGCCCTCTTCGGAGGGTGGTGTACCATGCGGGTTGCTCCTAGTACTTCTCTGATAGCAGAGTGGACCTTGGAGCAACCCCGTGGTTGTTGTGGTCTGCTTCGGCAGACCTGCCGTCGGGGCGTCGTAGTTGAATGCGTAAGCGATCCTGCGACGCCCCATTAAGACGGGGGAAGGTTTTAGTGGGTAGTACTGTCCCACACTTCGTGCGTAAATGCATTTCCCAACGTTAAAAAAAAGGGCAATTCATTTGTGTGATGACCACGAATGTTTGTACTGCAGTCATGGGTGTTTATATTTATAATAATATGTATGTCTTTAAAGCTATATATGTAGAGTGTATCAACTATCTGGTATCCATAACACAAGCCTCGTAGCTTACCATGGAACTAGATGGTGTTGTGGGTTAATATCCCAACATATTATTTATTTATACTAAATATGTCTATGATGTGGGTTACATCAGTGTTTTATGTAACACATACTTACGAATTTTCGTCAAATTTCTGAGTTTAATTTCTTGCATACTTGCATTTTCAAAAATTACTTGTATGAATAATTTAACGCGTCAGTTAATTAATATTGCTCAAACAAAGCTAGGCTAGAGTAAAACATAGCCTTAATTAATAACAGAATTTGATATACAAAAGCCACTAAAATCCATTACAACAATACCGATGAACCCTGTATATAGTGTAATCATAGAACAAAAACATCAATATGGAAGTGATATGAGGTGTTAAATGTTTTATTATAGGTATCTTATATTCACTAAAAAAAGTTTAATTATTTATTGTTTATCTAATTTATTAAAATTTATATATTTTTTACTTTAGTATTATTATAAAACTTATAACGTTAACTTATTACTTAAACTAGCGACTGACCCTCGCTTCGCTCGGGTTCGTCCCCGGGTTGTTACCCCATACAAACTTTCATCCCTATTTTCGCCCTCTTAAGGGATGATTTCCAGGATAAAAAGTATCCTATATCCTTTCCAAGGTCTCAAACTATCTTCTTAACTTTCATCTAAATCCGTTCAGTAGATCCAGAGATTACCCCCTACAACGTCATAAACTCACAATTCACAAACTTTACCTCTTTATATAATAATTAGTATTAGTATAGATAAAATTATACGTTATTATAACCCGACTTTTTACACAAGGCCATTCACCTTAGTTGCTAACTCAAAGTAAACCAAGTAGAATACTAATATCTGAATTTGACATTTTTAAATACTCCACATTCTATGAGAAATAGAATCATTTTAATCTCCCAAAGGGCCTTTAAACAGAGGTAATTTATATTAATAGCCCAAAATTCACGCTAGTTTCGTTAAGTCGCTGCTTGGGGACCTGTACAGGCACTAAATAGGGATGCTAAATCATAATGATTTATTACTGGACTACCATAACATTTCTATTGTTAACATCTATAGTTACATTTACGAGGTGAATTTTAATTTAATTTGACTTTATTATCAAGTTTTTGATATTGCTATTTTTGTTATATGACTACATTAACATTTTTTCGTTAAATCCTAAGTTTTTTCATCAAAGCTTTAATAAGCTCATGTAGAGCTTATTATTTTATTTTAGCATTATTATTATTATTATTATTAATGTTGGGTGTGGTGCCGAGGTCGGCCCTAGCTACGTCGACCAGTTTTGGTCCATTGTAGCTCCCTTTATAGTGAGTTCAAAGTTCTCCGCTTAGTCCTGTTGACTCCAGGAACTTCCAGATTTTCTGAGCGGGGAGCATCTGTATCTCTTCCGGTTGCATAATATGCTGCCCTAGATAGATACTTCTGCGGTGCATGAGTGGACCGCACGAGCAGAGGATATGCATAGCAGTTTCCTCTGTCTCATGGCATAGTCTGCACATTGCGGTCTGACTGAGGCCGAGGGTAAACATATGTTTATTGAGTTTGCAGTGACCAGTAAGTATTCTGGTTACTGCACTGGTTTTATACTTGTTGAGTTGAAGCAACTCTTTTGTAAACTTTTTGCGATATCCCTTAATTAGCGCTTTAGAGTGTATTTGTCCAGAAGTGGATTGCCACTCTTGAAGTGCTTGGCGATTGCAGTGAATTTTGAGAATTGAATAGGCATGTTGTTTTGCAATGCCACAGAATGGTTCTGGGCCACAATCTGGGGTTTCAGCGCCCCTTCTTGCCAATGCATCAGCCTTTTCATTCCCATCTATGCCTGAGTGACCCGGGACCCATCTGAGGGTAACTCTGTTGGATGTGCCCAGGACATTCAGATTATCCATACAGTCTTTGACCAACTTAGAGTTGGTCTCAAGAGAATCTATAGCCAGAAGTGCTGCTTGGCTATCTGAGTTGATGTAGATATTTTGGTTTCTAAGCTTCCTCTCCAGGATGACTTCAGCACATTTGTTGATGGCGAAGACCTCGGCTTGGAAGATGGTGGCCTCCTTGCCCAGATTGACACTCATGTCAAATCTAGGCTTAAGGCCATAGATGCCGCACCCTACATCAGATCCTTTCTTGGATCCATCTGTAAACCAAACATGACTGCCCTTTTTGTGAGACTCTTGGTTTTTTAGCCACATGTCCCGGTTGGGAAGATCTATTTGGTACTGTTTTGCGAAGTTAAACTCTGTACTCATGCCATCGACTGGCATTTTCAGAGTTTTGTGTTCGAATGTCAACTCCTTGAGTTTGTTCATATATTGCGATTGCAACTTTACATTCGATTGTGTACAGAGCCTGTAGAGGCAAGATTTAGCTTCTTTTTGCACGTGGAGATATAGCGGAGCTATGTCCAACAATGCATTTAAAGCGTCGCCTGGTGCCGAGTGGAAGGCTCCCGTGATGATTAGACATGCCATCCGTTGTATGCTGTCTAGTTTACTCATAGTTGTCTTTTGTTTGGTTTTGTTACACCATACGACTGAGGCGTATGTTATGATCGGCCTTACCACGGCGGTGTACATCCAGAGAGCCATTTTGGGCTTGAGGCCCCACTTGGCTCCAGCCATTCGACAACATATCCAGAGGGCCATTTTGGCTTTTTGTATAATGTTGTTGAGGTGAGAGTTCCAGGTCAACTTTTGATCAATAGTGACTCCAAGGTACTTTACCTCATTTGATAGGTTAAGGGTTTTGCCATTGAGTCTGAGTTCGGTCAGCCTTTCAAGCTTCCTTTTCCTGGTAAATGGTACAATAACTGTTTTATCAGCGTTTATTGATAACTCATTTTCTCTGCACCATCTTGTGATGGTATTGAGAGCTCCTTGTAACCTGGTGGAAATTGTGTTCAGGCAGGGACCTCTTACTACTACAACAAGGTCATCTGCATAGCCCTGTGTATCGTAGTCGAGATCTGCCATGATTACAAGTAGTAGGTCTACAGCTAGTGTCCATAATAGGGGTGAAAGCACTCCTCCTTGCGGACAGCCTCTTGTAGTGTAGAAGTTGTGCGAGTGTTCGTTTAACGTAACTTTCGCACACCGGTTGGAGAGCATATATTCCACCCATCTGGTGGTTGTGATATCAACACCTTTTGCATTTAATCCTTTCAGGATGGTTGCCGTAGGTGTGTTATCAAAGGCCCCCTCAATGTCCAAAAATGCACATAGAGCTGTCTGCTTATCCTCTAGGGACCTTTCTGCCTTGTCGATCAGAGCTACTAAGGCAGATTCTGTGGATTTACCCTTTTGGTAAGCATGTTGGTTGCAGGAAAGTGGTCTAGCCACAAGATACCTTGTTCTAATGTGCTGATCGATTACTTTTTCCATTGTTTTTAATAGGAAAGAAGTAAGACTAATAGGTCTAAAGGATTTGGGCTGAGAGTAGTCGTTTTTACCGATCTTCGGTATAAAGATAACCTTGACCTTAGTCCATTGTTCTGGTATAATGCCCAAAGCAAAGCTTGCTCTAAATAATTTTACCAGATGCGGGATAAGGAGTTCCATGCCCTGTTGAAGCAGAGCTGGAAAAATTCCGTCTTCCCCTGCTGATTTAAATGGTTTGAATTTTTTCAAAGCCCATCTAATCTGGTTAGGCCTAAAAATGGTATTGGCCATCTTCCAGTCGCAACTATTTGCCCTGTGGATGTAGTTTTCCTTTGGGTTTGATTCACTGCCGGTGACAGGGTACGATCCTGGGAAATGGGTTGCTCTTAAAAGTTCCAGCGTCTCCATCTCTGTGGTCGTGAAGGAATTGTCTCGCTTTTTTAAAAAGCCGAGAAAGATGTTTGGTGTCTTGGCAAGGACCTTGTGGATTCTCGCTCCTTTATGTGTTTGGGCGATATTCTCACAGAATCGTTTCCAAGATGCTCTTTTAGCTTTTCTGATCTCTTTGTGGTATTTAGTCAGAGCCTTCTTATACCGTTCCCACCCATACGGTGTAGTGGCCTGATTAAATAAGCGACGTGTGGAAACTCTAAGTCGTTCTAGCTTTTTGTTCCACCACGGAGTATTGTTGTTAACCTTAAGTTCCCTGACAGGACAGCTATTTTCATAGGCATTTAAGATGCCATCCGTTAATAAGTTGTTTAAAATGTTAAGGGAGTCGGGTGTCTTGATTGATTTTGGAAAATCCTTAGCTGCCTCAGCGAGCAGGTTTTTAAAATCTACCCACGAGGTGGCTTTGGGATTTCTAAGCCTTTTAGGTTAGTTATTGAGCCTTGTATGTATTTTAGCATTAGCTAGAGTCATTATTATTTATTATTATTAATATTATATTATTATTAAGATAAAGAGTCTGTTTCGGCAGCGATAAATATTTTTACGACCAAAAACTGATGCCTATCTGTTTAAATTGCATCGAAATCCGTCAAGTCTTTTCAGTGTGAATGAGTAGCAAATATGCATACATACATGCACACTTCTTTTTTATATAATTATTTGCACCGATGGGAACATCTCCTCATGACCGTAGAACCTACCTTAGGGCCGTAACACGATAGATCGTAAAATACCATGACCGCTACGCGAGCTGTTATTGTGTAATCAATACAAAGAGGTGCTTTCTATGTTTTGTAAAACTATTACAGGTTAAGATCGCTTATATAACCCTAGTCTGTAGAATAACCAAGTTACGTTATTCTACCGATTCGACTTACTAATACCGTCAATGCAAAGCTCTTATTAATACAAAGGCAATTTTTAATATACTAATATGATTTTGGAGAATCGCATATCATAATAACAAGTATCACATCCAAATTTCTTCAGGAGTTAGAGCTTTCCTTTACTTTAAAAGATTACAATTAACTAACTACATTCGTATAAATCGAACTATTATGTAAATTTTTAGAATACCATTGAAAAAAACTTTCGATTTTGCTGGGAAGTATAGTAGAAAATACGATGGCCAAGCTTTTTCAGTTGTTGACTAGTTCTCGAGCTAAGTAGTTCTTGATGCACTCGACCTAAATCGGGTATCGAACCCGCTTTGTAAATTTATACTGTATGTTTAGAGGTTTCTATTTTCATTAGAAAGTGGACGGCTCTCGCAATTTGATATTGTTGGCTTATCAAATACATTTTGTAAGCGTTGAGACGAGGTAGGCCTTTTGGGATGGTGTTACCATAGTAAACAATTAGTATAATAAATCATTTAATGATCTTTTGGCGAAGTGGTTAAAGTGTCTAAGCTACGGGTTAAAGGTTTTAGTTCCGCTTAATATTTATAAATATTGTGCTAAACATAATTTATGATGAAACATATATGAATATAATACACTCAAATCACAACAAATACGTCTTTTGCTTATAGTTTGAATATATATTATATGTTACTCTATCGAATATAACTATTTACAATTTTAAAAGTTTCCCTGACTATATAAAGAGAAAAATAACCTAATATTTGAACACTTATTACTCAACTGTATTTAAAGTGTTCACTAAATCTTCACTTAAAACGAAAAATGAACTAGTATGGTGCATTTCAGCTGTCACAATCCCAGGATAAAAGAGGTGACGGCAAGTTTACAAAGGATAAAATATGAAAATTTTTCTTTGTCTCGCCTTTTCGTAATCCCGCTCATTTTAGTGCTAAGCTTATAAATGTCTCCTATAATTATCCAAAGTAATTTAAGTGGCCGGTATTAAAGTAGCGATCTTTTCAGCTTTTGAATGTCTGAATAAAAGAAAATATGAACTTGAAAATTTTAGTGGCTCTTCAACTATAGAGTTAATTACAATATTTTAACATAACGAAATAAATGGTGTAAGAGGTAGCGGTATTTTTGTTAAGTTGCACTATTATTTTTTCATGATGGTGGACTGTTTTGAAAAAGGCTGTTTTATATTTATTTTTTTACTATTTAGATTAAATTATTCTATAGAAAAAAAAATATTTTATGCATTCGTCCGAAATTTGTTGGTGTTATTCTAATGTAGAGAAGTACACATGCTTAATACGCTGGTAGTCACAGGTTCGATCGATCACCAACACATTGTTTATGTATACTGGGTATGTATAGTTAAAAGAAAGTAAGGCTTTGACTCATCACATAATTACTATAAATATACAAGTATACGAATATCAGGAATTGAAGAAGATACAAAATTATTTAGTTATTTTTATACTACGGCTCACCCTCGCTTCGGTTGGGTTCGCCTCTAGGAAAACAAAAACAAACCTATCCCACGGAAACCGTACATTTTTCCGGAATAAAAAGTAACCTTTGTATTATTTCAGACTATAATCTATCTCTGTGCCAAATTTCATTCAGATCCGTTCAGCCGTTCTGGCGTGAAAGAGTAACAAACATCCATACTCACAAACTTTCACATTTATAATATTAATATGGGTTTCGTTAATAATTTCTTATATTTACGCGCATATTTGATAATATAAATAGAACTATTTTTTCGGAAATTTTCGCGGATTTATTTTGTTTTAACATCAGAAACCAAGAAAGAAAATAAAGCCACGAAAAAACCCGAAAAGCTTTTATATAAAACCTTTCAT
Source organism: Brenthis ino (assembly GCA_921882275.1). Classification (NCBI taxonomy): domain Eukaryota; kingdom Metazoa; phylum Arthropoda; class Insecta; order Lepidoptera; family Nymphalidae; genus Brenthis; species Brenthis ino. The sequence goes on from OV170232.1 coordinate 3,772,045, forward strand.
GAATCTTAATGTTAGTTAGCATTTTGTTACAACACATTGAAAGTAAAACCTAAACAAAAAAGATGTAAAGCAACTAACACACCTACTATGTAATATTTATGAAGTAATATATCTGGAACATAAAAGACCTACCTTCAAACTTTTAAAGATAACAAATGATGATTAAATGGACTCCGGAATATTGGCTCGTCATCTTAAAAGGAAATATTTTACGTGTATTAAATCACGGTCACTGGGAAATATGGCAGTACAATTTGGACGCCATCCAAAGGTCGGGTTGTAGGGGGGAAGGAGGTCTTGCTCAAGCTCGATGTTTGAATAAAAACAAAAGCTAACCTACAGTATTCATGAATAGGTTATGCAAGTATTTTATCTAAAAATATGGTGGTTGTAAGAATACGTTTCTAGAAAGTTATTTTTATGTTTGGATTTTTCTATTTCTGGATCTTTTATATCTTTTTTTCATATGATAAAATTGTAACTAAGCCGAATCTGTACATTTAATATTTTTTGGAAAATCTTTCTGAAATGGACATTATTATCGATACAAAGGTCGAATCTATAGTTTTTAAAATTTTGGTCTGTCTGTCTGTGACCGCATTACGGAAAAACCACTGGAGCGATTTTGATGACATTTTATAGAATACTTTTTACTGGTGAAAAATATCTTATCTCTGAGATATCTATACTAAACGTTAAAACGTATGTAGAGACGAGCCCAAGTGAAGCGAGAGTTAGTCACCAGTATACCCTAAAACTATTATTCGGAGGAATGAAGGTGCCATACCTATATATGTATACAGATAACTAAACATAGCATGAAATAAGACTTACTTATTACATAGCCATACATATATACATACGTAATATATTATATACTTATAATAAATATAGTCACAATTCAATCAAGAGCAATATAATAATTTTGGTTTTATCGTATTCTTGAAATTCATTAAATTAACATCTGAGCTTTAAGCTTTCAGTCATGATGCTTCTACAGTTTAATTTCCGCATTCATTGCTACATTTTGGGTGCGTGCATGTGGAAAATTCGATACAATTTCAAATATCAATAGGGGAATCAAATTCCTCGAGAACTGAAGTTTATTTTATATTCTATGCTTGTTCGCGCCCAAAAGTAGATAAGGATTTGGCTTTACGTTTCCAAGTACACGACGTGATGTATTTACCTTAGAGCCTATATTACAGAGGTTTTGTTACGGAATACATCTTTTCTTTAACATAAATAAGATATAGAGATTTTACGATTTCGATGACATCTTTTACTTCGGCGTTCAGTACTTACACGCGTATATTCTCCTTTATGATTTAAATATCAAGCAATCTATATACGTAAAACCAATGTTCTAAATAACTAGATTGGAAATGGAGAAATTGTTAATTCACTGTGTTCTTATGTAAACAGTTAAAATAAATAATATGATTTTATAGCGGCTCACCCTCGATTCACTCGGGTTCGCCTCTAGAAAATAAAAACAAATCTAACCCACGGGATCTTACATTTTTCAGGATGAAAAGTACACTATGTACTAGTCCAAAGTATAATCTATCTCTGTGCCAAATTTTATTCAGATCTGTTTAGCCGTTCTGGCGTGATTGAATAACAAACATCCATCCAAACATCTAAACTTTCACATTTATAATATTAGTTTAGATTTAGTTTAAATCTAATAAAACGCAATTATATAGTAGCGATTTACCTTTGCTTCACTCGGGTGTATCTTTGGGCTCCTATTTAATGTAAAATCACAAATAGCCATATCCTTTGGCAAATTTTATTAGACCAGGCCATAATCTAAACTGCCTTTTATGTACTAGCTCGCATTCAAATCTATCTAGCTGTTTCAGCATGAACAAGTAACACACAGACACATATGTATATAAAAAATCGTATTCATAATAATAGTGTTATTCTACCTTATAACTTTTGTTATAAATTCTATAAACTAAAAATGATTGAGAGAACTAAGCAAGTGATTTTACAGAATTTAAAAGTTCAGCCTTTACTAATACATCCTATAAGGCTACAATAGAATCCACGTCTGCATTCAGCTCTTTTTCATTCCATAGTCCACCACATAGACCAGGTGGGGTTGGCGGCCTTTACATGTCTTTCGAAAACTTGCGATTTTTTTACTCACGACATTTTCTTTCAAAGTAAAAGAAATGGTCGTCATGTTGAAAATAATTTGGACGTGAAATAGAAAAAAATAATACACTTTTTTAAGCAGACTTTCCTTTCATGTATTGTGAATAAAGCTTAATAATAATATCTACATACATAAATATACTAGTAGCGTTAAATAGAGTCTGTGTATAGAAAGTTACTTTAATGCTTATGGTCTGGCACTTTGATAAATTGCCAGCAATAAAATCTATACCGCCGAGCTTAAATCTTGGTCACAATGTAAACTAACAACAAACATTGGAAAATTTAACGACATGTTACATAATAGAATAAAAGAACTGGTGTGGAAAAAAACATTTTTCAATTATATGTTCAATCCTATTGCCTGGTTTCTAGATATGGATTTTTCACTCCTATACCCTTCATTTTATTTATCTCCTTCTAACCCGCTGCTTCGCTTGCGCTAAAACTACAAAAAGAATTAAAAAGATATGGTTTCATACATATTAAATAATATAATTGTATTGAACAGCATTAATACCAAGTTTCAAGTAATTCTGATCAGTAATTTTTTGGTTTATATTATAACGTGTTTTCCCGTGGGAATAAGATAACTTCAACTATCTCCACACAAAAAATCACGCCAATACGTTACTCCGTTTCGACATCAAAGAAGGACAAACAAACACACTTTCACATTTATAATATTAAAAGTATGGATATATATTATATCAATAATATAAATAACTTATTAAATTTCTTTGCCTATAGTCTATACTATAGGAAGCTTGTAGGTTATCTAACATCGGAGCGGTTCTTAGAAGAACCTATTCATATAAAAAAGCTTGATAGTTTGCTTACTTCTAATTGCGCTAATCTTTGAAACTAAAATCGTTTTTGCATTTAATAGCCCAATTCTTGAGAAAGATATACTTCTTAATATAATTATGTTTAAGATCGAAACAGTTAAACATTAATAGGAAATCCGAGTGGAGCCGCGGGAAAAGCTAGTAATACACAATTAAATCATGCAAGTGGAGTGACTGATAAAGGTTAGCGTCAAAAAATAACGTGAATATTAAAGCCGCTCCGTGCAACTGCTACACTATACTATGTCGTGTGACAACAAATTGAATATCGTAATCCCAAAATCACATTAAGACTCAATACGACGCGGGATGCCATGACGAAAAAGGTTTATTATCTACGGATGCTCAAAATTTCAGTCATAATATAACATAAATATATTGGAAAATTAACACACTGTACCATCTAGTTCCATGATAAGTTACGAGACTTGTGTTATGGATACCTGATAGTAGATACACACATATATAACTTTAAATACATATGTACATATCATAAATATAAACACCCATGACTGGGTACAATCATTCGTACCAGCGGGACTCGAACCCGCGACCGCTGTCACAGCAATTAGGGTCGTGAAGAACAAAGGTGAGGTTTTCAGGTGAAAATTAATTATAATTAATAATCATTGCTTACATTTTTATTATTTTAATAATACAAGAATTGAAACTTGAGCTTCCCATACAATAATTAGAGATTACAAACTAAATTAAAACTTTTAACTCTAAACGTTACTGCAAAGTGGCAAGCAAAAGTATGCATAAAATTAGACCAAAGTTCCGCATTTAAAGTGCAAATATCTAAACTTTATTCTATTATATGACCATAACTGCATTTTATTTAAAAGATATTTCCAGTCATAAATTCACTCAGTCGTCCGAGGTCGTAAACTTTTTACATCAGCCAAAGTAATGGTGTTACGATGCAAATTAGTTTAGTAAGTTTGGTGTCTATTTGAATCTTCAACACTTCGGGACGTGATGCTAATTCATTAGATGCAGATAGGTGAAAGTTGAATAAGGGCTAAAGGTGATTAGTTCTTTTTGGCTCCCTTCCGAGCCAGTGGTGGCTTCCTCAACGACTGGCAATACTGACAATAAATTTAATTTAAATTTTGAGAATTGATTCAAAATTGCTTACAAAATGTACATAATTATAATACTTTCTTAGATTTACGCTAATACTTGACATTTTAAATAAAACTATCTTTTAGGATTTTTTCGCGAATTTATTTTGATTTTTGGTTCCCGACGTTTCGAATGCTTTACAGCAATCATGGTTACAGGAGAGACTGAGGTGTTAGATGTCTCTAAGGTATTATATACTTGTTACAGACAGCCTACCCATAATTAACAAAATGAATTCAAAAATTGAAAAAATGGCACTAAAGTACCTAACAATATTTTAACTTTTAACTTTAAGCATTTTTATATAATTATATAAAAATGCTATTAGTAATAATTCTTTATATAAGGTTTCATAATTATAAATAAAAAATATGTAGGACATTAACACACAGCACCCAACTAGAATAGTAAGCTACGAGGCTTGTGTTATGGATACCAGATAGTTTATACATACATATTATATATATAAACACCCATGACTTGAGTATAAACCTTCGTCATCATACAGGACAGACAGTTACAGTTATACAGTTGGCACAGAAAGTAGAGTTATATAATTATAATATATAAATAATTAGTTCATAGTATAGTTTTAATCCTGGTTATGTTTTGTTTTATAAAATTTTGTAATTCTGAACCTACTAAGAGATGGCACTGCAACGTAAGTAATTCCCATGGGAAATTCGTGCACAGAAAAAAGCGCAATCAGGTCACTAGTTTTACATAGGTTACTTTAATTATAAATTAAGAGTAATAAATCTCGTCTCTATCTCAAAGCTCCAGGTCACAGATCGCAAGCCTATAACTTCAAAAACAACACAGCCATAAAATGTTTTATGTCTAGTACAAAACTTGCTTTTACGACCTGTTTATATGAAGGATAGAGCGGTTGTATTAACGAATATCGGTATTTTCCAACAAAATATATTATTGTGCTGTTTGAACATATTTTTTTTATTTACTAAAAGTATACTGACCATTATTTACGATACAGTATATACAGAAATTATATATAGAAACGTGTCCCAAACCTGTTGTACCATTGAATTTGATTTTTCAAAATAATTACCACTTGTCTTACGGTGATGGAAAATATTGTGATGAAAACTGTGTGTGTGAGATAAAGTAGAAAGTTTTCGAAAGACATGAGAAGTCCGCCAACCCGTACTTGGCCAGTGTGGTGGACTATGGCCTGATTAATCTCGCACAGGAGGCCCGTACCCAGCAGTGGGATGTTATAAACGCTGAATATATAATATATCTATAGAGATAAATAAAATTGAAGTGTCTATTTGTAATGTCAAAATAATAGTTTTTTACTAAATGCATATAAAATTGTATACGGTACTTATAAAAAAAATGGAGACAGTTAGTTTTTTTACATAGATAAGTAAATTCTATTTATTATGTTTTCCTCAAATTTTCAATAATGATTATAGTCCATTTAGACTACTCGGCGAATGCTAGTACATACATATGTACATATAATATGTAGTTATTTATATAAGAAGTAATGGAATTGATCTAGAAATCTCACTTATAATACGACAAAATCTAACAATTCTTAGGAACTGTTAGATTTTGTCGCATTATAAGTTGTTCTATAGTGTTTGTTTAGACAAAATATACTATAGACGTAGACGAAACTACAGGATCTTATGAGAATCACGGTGAATAGAATGCAGTTACTTGGACATTATTTCTTGTGTATACTTACTATCTAAATTGGATCAAGTCGTTGGGAGCACCTTGGCGAGTTAGTAAGATTAAAAATGCTGATATTGGATTAAAAGAAAATACAGGTTAAGTAGAGGCAAGGGTTACCTTAGTGTTTCAATTTTAAAAGACTATACTGTAGCATCAGACACGTAAGAATTTATTGAAACTTTAGAGTATGAGAATGTAAGAGGAATATGATAGCAGAAATGAAAGAAGTATGTTTATAGGGGTTGGCTTGTGATGTATTCTATATGTTTAAATCTATATATATGTATAACTCAAGAACGAATGGACAGATTTTTATGATATTTGATTTTTTTGATTTCTTTTAGTCCAGAATGGGATAATAAGTATTAAAACCTCAGAAAAATTAATGAAAAAAAAATTATATGGCTAACGCTGGCTAATAACTATATATATTTTTTATATTTATATCTATTTAATTATGTATTGAATATCGATGAAGCATTAATAGGTAATAACTGATTTTATAGCAATATGGCTGAAAAGGTCGAAGTAAGTTTATTTACATGTGCATGAAATCATTGCAGCGTAAATATAGTAATATAGTGTATAATAATTGGAAGTCAATTTATTTATTTTTTAAATTAAAAAAAAAATATATTTAATAATTGAAAATGTGTTTTTACATTTTATATCTGTGTATAAAATGTTTAGATTGATTGAGATGGCCCACATAGTAGCTAAAACCCTCACCAGTTATTTTTTGATGAATGAATTAATGTTTAGGGTTTGATTGCGGGATGCGGAAGATTTTATATTACGCATGCCATAGGATCCGAATTCGGGAATCATTTTCATCAGTCGATTGCATGCATGTCGTATAGGGCTGCCGCTTGCGGTGATACTCGCATAGACAGCAGTATACCGACCCAGATTCGATGAAGCACATTCGGAGTCTCCCCACATGGGGTATAAAGACGAAATTAACAACCAATGAAAATGAGCCTATAGACAGACAAATAAATAAAAATACATAGGAGTCAAACTTATTCAAATGCGGAATTCTCACCAAGATTATAGATATTGTATATTACAATTTGCGGAATGACCAGATGGTAGACTAAGTTTATACATCGTTTGTTTCATTTGTACGCTTTTATTCTGAATAAAATATATCCTTAATTTTATGCTATCACTCTCCCCTATTTCAAATTTAATCTAAAATCATGTACAAAGTAAATGTAATACAAACTCGTTAGAAAATACCAGCATAACCTTGCTAATGTAAGTTAGCCTTTCAATTAGATAAGAAAAAGTATAAAAGAAATAAAATAAGCCCAATTTTTGCCTTGCCTTAGAATTTTTAGAAATAGTATTTTGTTAGGCTACAGGAAAGCATCTCATTTTAAATATAGGAAAATTTATTCCTTTTGCATTAACGTTGAGACAAATTGAAAACTTAAAATTCGTCTAGAAAACGGATTTTAATACTTTTTTTAGATTTATGCGAATATTTGAATATTTTATGTAAAATTATCTTTCCTGATTTTGTCGCGGATTTATTTAGATTTTTGGTTCCTGATGTTTCGAATGCTTTACAGCAATCATGGTCACGGGAGAGACTCTCCGAAAAGATAGTTTTATTTAAAAATAATTTTATTTTTTTGAGAGATAACAAACACATTTTCTTAATTTTGCCATTCTGATTTTGATAACATCATTAGAATTATGAAAAATGAAGAACTGCTTTAAGATTTTTAACCGACTTCCAAAAAGGAGGAGGTTCTCAATTCGTCGGAATCTTTTTTTTTATGTATGTTCACCGATTACTCGAAGACGCCTGAACCGATTTGGATTTTTTTTTGTTTCAAAGGGTATACTTCCCAGGTGGTCCCATATAAATTTTATCGAAATCGGTCAAGCGATTTTTTTTGAATCAACAAATAAATTATTTTTTTAAATAAATTGCTTAATCGAACATGTTATTAAAAACTTTATTGTAACATATTACCTGCTCATTACGTCTACACTAAAAATTAACAAATAAAAACTTAAAAAAAAAACCGACTTCCAGGCACTAAAATGTAAAAAATAACTGAACGGGGGTTTTCATTTAGAATAGATACCTAACCAGATCTTTTTTTTAAGTTTTTATAAGTAAAAACCATGGAAGTAATTTAATGACATATTTTATTTATATGTATAATTTATATACTAAATTCATTTATATCCATAAAACCTTAGCTCCAGATTATATATGAATGCATACGATGAAATAATAACCTTATATATTAAAATATAAGCTATATAGATTTTATTATTTTATTATAATATACATATATTACGAGTATTATAATCAATTAATATTAACTTAAGACACAATTGAAATATACAAATAGCAATTTACACAATATATACAGAAATAAACACAAACTTGATTTCGCAGTCAATAGAATCGCCTAGACAAAACAAAATACACTACAAGTTATCTCGCATACGTCTGAATAAAACATTTCATTAGAAATACAGAATACGGCCAAGAAATAGTATTAAGTGGGCGACACGAGAAAGAATAGTACTCATAGGTACCGGTACAGAAGTGACACTCGCGGCGAGCATAAAGGGAACGAACACAATACAATTTCTGCCTCGGACGCCTTTGTATTATACCATGTCCCTTTCAGGTCACTCCCACTGTACTCTAACATATAATTATGCGAAAACTTATAGAATAATTGAATTGGTTTAAAATAAAAGCTATTATTCTATTATAATAAATTCTAAAGTTTATATGAGAATTTGTATGATATTTAGTTTTAGAACAGATAATGTCTCGATTCATACATTGGATAATGTTATTTTATTATATTATTTTAACTACAAACTACTAATGTACCTACTTTCTTCATTACGAGTACTAAGTATGAAGAATATGACAGAAGAAGCACTAAAATGTATTTAAATTAATATGTATGCTATCTTAATATGTATGCTATCTTAATATGTATGGATACATTGAACTATCATTATATTTCTTCGCCTTATTCTTCAGATATAATATAACCAGGCAGTCCCTTTAACTTACAAGGTAGCTTTCGCACACATTTAAGAGATTTAAAAAAAAAGTTGATACGTATATCGATTTTTAAATCAATTCGTTACTCACCAATGTCTACATCCTGACTACTCAGTGCCGTATTTCTTTTTTTCGTACGAGGTAGCAAGCACAAGTGTACTCTTCGGGTAAAAATTCAAAATAAAAGTGAAAATGTTCAAGAAGAAAAATCTAAACTAATGAAAATTCAAGAAACTTAAGGAACAACAATTGTTTAAACGTCGTCGGATTCAAATTATATCATCATCCGAGTCCGGTTTGTACATATTATCTATTTACAATTACCCACATTTTGTCGTCATATTTTATTAAATATTACATATTACATATAAATTTATAATCTTACTAGCGGACCCGACAGACGTTGTCCTGTCTACACGTCTTTAATTTGAAAATATTTTTAATAATTTTTTTGATGAAAATTATTATTCAAATTGTGAATTTAAACCATTCCCAGATCCCCTTGAACACACACAAAAAGTTTCATCAAAATCGGTCCATTCGTTTGAGAGAAGTTCAGTGACATACACACTCACAGAAGAATTATATATTTATAATCTTATTTAAAGCCTGGCGAATATATATTTTATTTTTATATTATAATGCTATTAGTAGCGGGTTCGAGTCCTGCTGGGGGCATTCATTTGTGTGATGAGCACGAATGTTTGTACTCCAGACATGGGTGTTTACTGTTTATATTTATAATATGTATTTATTTAAAGTTATATATCTAGTGCATCAACTATCTGGTATCCATAACACAAGCCTCGTAGCTTACCATGGAACTAGATGGTGCTGTGAACGAATGTCCCAACATATTTATTATTTATTATTATTTATTTTAATTGCCTGGCCGTTAACCGTGAGTTAACACGACGGTCGTCAAAAATTGTAAAGTATCAATATATAATATTATATACCCTATACTATACGATGTTTATTTTGAACATTTTTGTGTGGCGGTTAACCGTAAGTTAGCACGATGGCAGTATAAAATTGATAATTCACATACATCGTGAGGAAACCTGCATGTTTGAGAGAACCTAACAAGTTTTCGAAAGACATGTGAAGTCCGCCAACCCGCACTTGGCCAGCGTGGTGGACTATGGCCTGATCCCCCTCGTACTAAAGGGAGGCCCGTGCCCAGCAGTGGGACGTTAAAAAGGGCTGAATACGGCAAAGAATAGTTTTTTTTTTAAATCCTTCTTCTGATTGTAGTAACAAAATTTAAGTAATTTAACAACAGAAACACTTATTGACAATGGAAAGGGTAATGTAATTGAAAAATATAGCACGTACCATAGTAGATCAAGCCGATAAGCACTAACAAGTTCACGTATACCACTCGCCTGGCTAACAAAGTCTCACATTCTGTTCAGAGTGTTTACATAATAAAATGGAGCTCCGACATCGTTATTTCAACTTATTTCGGTTTATGAACACTTTGAAAATATTAAATTTTCTCTCAGCCCTCTATGGATATGCAGCATAATTTGTAAAGCAAAATTTACTTACGCAGATATTGTTCACAAAATCTACACGCTAATCTCTGCCTCGTGCATTTTTTAACAACTTTGTTCCTCATAAAGTGTATTTATGTAGAGCTCTGGAAATATTTCAAGTACATTCCTTCATTCGTCTATTTCATTGTAGCGTTTCATACGTTTAAATTATATAAGATCTTCTTAAGACAAGCCTCTGAGAAGCTTTTTCTATTAACATTTTCGACTTTTGCGAAATTATATTTTACTTTTGTATGTAGACTTATGTTTTAGTATGTAAAAAAAAAATGATTTACCTCTATACGATAGGATAACAAATTTTTTTATGGAATTAAATCTTTATGCGTACGTTTTAGTTACGTATACATATATGTAAGAATATGTATATCAGTTATACGTAAGCTCATTAACACCAAATTATTCAAATAATGTTATGTAAAATGAAGTAGTAATAAAAACATAAAATTAACCTAATTATAATATTAGAATAATAAATGACTTACATACTTTCACGCTACATTCCTGGTGAAATAGGCTGAGGCTACGAATGATTCACTGTCATCACACACCACACCAGGCGTGTCACCTTGATGCGTGCTGAATGGTAGTTGACTTTAAAAAGATGATGTCCACCTGACCAATTTCACTGATATATGAATCTCACTGAGATTAGCCACCTGCGCAGGAGATATTACGAGTATAGTGCAGCACATTTCTGATGAAGTAGGATGAGCCTACGAATGATTCACTGTTTTGATCACATCAGGCGTGTCATCTTGATGCGTGCCGAATGGTAGTTGATAGACTTTAATAAGATGTCCACCTGACGAATTTCACTGATACATGAATCTCACTGTGACTAGCCTCCTGCGCAGGAGATATTATAGAGCACAAGTCTACGCGCAGACACAACGTGCATTTACTATTCCTTTCACTCTCAAATTCCGATGGGACGATACTTCGTCATGACCAGTGAGAGATTAGGTGCAAGACCGACTCTTTTTGTGCTGCTACTCCAGATTGTTATTGGGATTTTCTTAGCAAAAAGACTCAATAACTAAACTTGGCCCGATCCCAGACTCAAACCCAGGTCTTTCAGATGTACTGTCGTACATTCTAACCATTACACTACCGAGGCAGTTGATTTTAAGCAGAGGACACTCGAATCGGGTGCATGTTATTATTTATGTATGTACATATAGGTATGTGGAATATTCATCAACTGTAAACCTATTTTTTAATATACGTATATTTTTTATACCTATAGTTATACCCTAAAGATATATCCTAAAAGAAAGAGTTCCAACTCTAATGTTGGCATATGTATTTTTAAATAGATTTTTATTAATTATTTTACTTGACGACAGGTTTAGCTCAGTTTGTAGTGCCCTACTTGCTGTGCTAGCGGTCGCGGGTTCGAGTCCCGCTGGGGGCATTAATTTGTGTGATGAACACGAATGTTTGTACTCCAGTCATGGGTGCATATGATTATAATATGTATATATTTAAAGTTATATATGGTGTAACGACTATCTGATATCCACAACACAAGTCTCGTAGCTTACCATGGAACTAGATGATGCTGTGTGTCTATATCCCAACATATTAATTTATTTTGAAAGTATGCCTTTTAGTCATAAAGTAATGATTTAGAATGTTGATTTTTTAATAAACTGCCACAAGAATACAATATACTGATGCATATAAACGCTCTGAATAATAAATCGATAAAATATTTCCCAAAACTATCTCTTGCCAAACTAAGTTGCTATAACATGTTTTCTACGAGCGAAAAATCCCATAAGTCCAACTATATAGACGGTACATCTCCCATATATGTACGTACAACTGATTATACTTAATCTTAACTAAAATTAATATCGATCATTTATTCTGGCAGCGCCATGTATAGAGGAAATAATAATAATCCATCATATCCACGGCCTTATATCCACTCAATTTGGTAACAGAAATGTTACAGTAACGACGGAGCAATTTTGGGGGTTGGGTGATATAAATTGGAATAGGCTAACGTCATTTGATATATGAAAGAGGACAAGGACAAAATATAAATTTACAAACATACACAACAAAATTAGATTTGCTATTTACATCGCTATGTGGACTTATATTGATGTACATAAAATATGGTAAAGTAATGGGGTTTTTTGTTATTTTATTGAATGTATGAAAATTAAAAGTTATGTTTGATCCCATTGTTTTGCTTAGATGCTATAAAAATTACTGTACAGTAGAAATAAACGTTTAATAAGCAAAAATCACATTGATTCATTGTTTTATTGCTATATGAACGACTATTTAAAAAAAACATATTTTCATGATTATAATTAAAAATCTATGTTATGCAAAAAATAATACAGATATGGGTATAGATTTTTAATTTTTCTTTTTTTTTATATTCCAGATGTGATCCATAAAGCTGTGGCACGTTATTAGAGAGCTGAAGATGTCCTCAAAAAAATCGATCATAAAAAGGATGCTGGATATGGATCAACGGCTTAAGTGATTTACGCGAAATAGAAAACTAAAAATGTCGGTAAAAGCCAGTGTGGGTTAAGCGAAAAGATAAAATGGCCAGCAAAGACTTGGGCGAGGTGATCGGCTTTTTCCTGGCTGTGGCGTTTTGTATAACGTGCCCGGAATATGGTGAGTGAATGTTTTATTATTTACTGGCAATCCGTGGTATTACTCAAAATTATTTAAAGAGTATTTTCTTTTTGTTTCTTTTAGCTTACTTGGGCAAAGCCATTTATTAAGTTTTCTAAATTATAATATTATCGAAATTATATAAAAATTCAAATATTACCAATAGCATTTGAACCTTCGGGAACCAAACATTAAAATAAATCCGCGAAAAAAATCCAAAAAGATAGTTATTTAAAATATTACCAATATGGTTGCGTAATGATTACAAATTTTTACATTTATTATATTACTTAAAAAGTTTTCATAAACTAATAAGTAATTTACATATAATATTATGTACATAATAACACATTTTCCTACAAAAATAATGCCATTACACATCAGTGGATTGTAGACTATCAACCACAAATGGGCAATATATTATACTTTCTTAGATTTACGTGAATATTTGACATTTTAAATAAAACGGACTTTTCGGATTATTCCCGTGACCATGCTTACTGTAAAGCATTCGAAACTTAGGGAATCATAAATCAAAACAAATCCGCAAAAAAAATCTAAACAGATAGTTTAATTTAAAATCACAAACAGGCAGCTTAAAGCATGTGCTTTTTAAAGCCTTTTTAAGAATTAATTTTGACATCCTATAAAAATTATATACCTAATGACAAGTATGGTCAAAATAATATTTACATATAATAATGGTTAAGTTATAAAGACCTATTTTCAACATAACCATAAAGGTGAGTTTTGGAGAGTCAGCAATATTAATTGGATATTTTGTCTTTTTAAAAGAGTAGAGAAAAAACAGAGCTTCAACTTACTGCTATACACTATTTTTTCTTTTAATGCCGATAATAACACTGGGTTTAAAATACGATAAAGATAATTAACGAAAATCTATACCATCGATAATGTCAAAATATTATTAAGATTGTCTTCTAATTTATTATATTGTATATACAACGGTAGAGCCATCCTTTGCTGTTTGAAAGGTCATGAGTTCAATCCCATTTAAAACATAATATAGAAAAACTTAGATAAAACTTCACAAATCACACTTCTATAAAATATTTTAATCTAGAATAATATTATCTATTATATAAAATATGAGCTTAATCGAGGACAATGAGCATTATTCATCTTCTTAACGACTCTAGAAGATGAAATCAGCAAATATATCGATTTATTGTTCGTGGATATTTCTCTATCGACTGTCTTTGAATACAAATAGAATCTATGCCAGTTCAAATATACCTATTTGAAAATAAATCCGATTCTTTAATTGTTTTTATGTCCTTCTATGTTAATGATGACATTTATTGATTGAAGAGTTAAAGTTAAAGGTTGAAAGGTCAAAAAGGAGTATCGATTTTTGCGATTCAAAAATAATATATAGTACAATAGTATGTATAATAATAAATAGTATAATAGTATGGAAAATAGCAATAGTTATAATAATTTCGTCATTTAATAGGGTCTTTAAGTACCTCTTATAGTTTAAGTACATTTTTAGTATTGTAAGATTTCGCTATTTTAATCTATACATATAATAAAATTGTAACTAAGTCGTGTCTGTACATTAAATATTTTTTTTTTTTGAAAATCTAATTGAAATAGACATTATTATCGATACAGAGTCCGAATCTATAGTTTTTAGATTTTTTGTCTGTCTGTCTGTCTGTTACCGCATCACGAGAAAACCACTGGACAGATTTTGATGAAATTAAGTATGATGATAGGTGGTTATCCGGGTCAACATATAGGATACTTTTTATCGCGGGAAAATATCTCATTTCTGAGAAAAATACAAACATTACATTGTAAGAGTATACTAATATGTAAAAACCAGAATTTGGTTTTAAGTCAACTGAACGCGGGCGGAGCCGCGGGCAATGTTAGTGTATAATAAAACAGTTATTAATTGATTATACTGGCCACACTGACGACGCGAACGCACAAATTATGATACCTTTGTAAATCAGGCATTTAAAAATGACGAGATTTTTCAGGCCAAAAAAAATGCTATTAAAAATAGAAATAAGAAATAAATAAATGAAGTGATTGATTTCTTTTACTTAAATTACAGATTTACTTTAACTGAGTTACTTAGATTTAAAAAAAATCGTATTGCTTTAACTTAGTCTAGAAAAATATTTTTTTTCTAAGCGATTTCATAGTCCAATTAGCTTACAACTACTTGTTACTTTTCTTAACTTTAGTTAACAATCTATTAACTAATGTGTTGTATCATGTTAAAGTATTTGTTAAACCTTCCCCCCCAACGTGCGTTCACCTTGTCGTGGTGGGGGGGCTCAGTAGTAGTAGCGAAGCTAAGAAACGCACAGGGTGGTTGCCCACTTCGGTGGGCGGTGGGAGGTGGCCCTCTTCGGGGGGCGGTGTACCTTGTGGGTTGCTCCTGGTACTTCTCTGATAGCAGAGTGGACCTTGGAGCAACCCCATGGTTGTGATGGTCTGCTTGCAGACCTGCCGTCAGGGCGTCGTAGTTGAATGCGTAAGCGATCCTGCGACGCCCCATTAAGACGGGGGAAGGTTTTGTTGGGTTTTAGTGGGTATGTTAAACCTTAATTATTTTTATCTATTTTTGTATTATAAATCTCTTCTATTGCTTGTGATATGGACACAAATAAATTGTATCTAAAATTAAAATCTAAAATTATTTTAATATGATAACAAGAACTCTATTTCTAAATATCTATTTTATTCTTAAACACCATATTTAACATCATTTTAACGTTCACAGTCAATCTGGTATATAAAAAGGATTTTTTATAGAAATAAAACATTTTCTTCGAACATCAAGCGCCGCAAGCAATTGCTTTACAAAGCAATGTCAAGATTTCAATTGAAATTTAAAGATCAAAAGAATTACCATCTTCTTCCGACCAACCTATTCTTTATTTGAGATGGAATCAAAGAACTGTGTTTGCAGACAATGAAAGCATTCTCTTATCTGCAGAGATCTGAAGCTAGAACACTTGTTATTGAATCGATGTGCTCTGGGAAATTAATAGGTTTTCACTTCAATTTTGTTTTAGGAATATTAATATTTAATCGACTTTCTTTCTTAAATCGAGGTTCTCAATTCAGATGTATGTTAGTTCGTGTATGTTATAAAGGTTATAAATAAAGGTTGTGATATTTTTATTTAAAGATTTTGGTCGAAATTCATAATCATTATTGAATATTCGTATTATATATTTAGATTATAAATGTGAAAGTTTGTGAGTATGTACGGATGTTTGTTACTCTTTCACGCTAGAACGGCTGAACAGATCTGGATGAAATTTGGCACATGAATACATTATAGTCTGAAATAGCACATGGCTTACTTATAATTCCTGAACAATGAACGGTTCCCGAGGGATAGATCTGTTTGTGCTTTCTAGAGGCGAACCCGAGCGAAACGAGGGTGAGCCGCTAGTTAATAATAACAAATCATGTTTTTGATAAATGAAACACCAATATATTAATGAATCAAAAATACTATAAATAAATATAAATATTTTATTGATAAACGTAATAAGAAACTTTAACAAATCTTTCTATTATTACAAAAAACAATATATTATTATGTATATTTATTTTTGACTTTATTTGCTACTAGCGACTCACCTTCGCTTCGCTCGGGTACGTCCCTGGGTACGTTATAACGGTTAGGCTGGAATTGATAGACTTTATATTATATGACATATATCCTACAGCCTTCCTCTATAAACAGGCTATAATAAACGGGCTATCTAATGCAAAAAGAATTTTTCAAGTTGGATTAGTTGTTCCTGAGATTAGCGCGATCAAACAAACAAACAAACAAACAAACAAACAAACAAACAAACAACTCTGTCTCTTTATAATATTAGTATAAACTAAAACCAATAACGAATGTTCACGAAAACATTAGTGTAATCTTATTTTATATCTATATAATACTTTAATACAAAACAAATTAATTAACTTGTTATGCTTCAAAAAGAACCTTTAACCTTTTACAGTGGAACGGTTAAATGAATCGTTTGAGCTTAAACAGAAATTAATTATAGGGGTAACGAGTTATCGAAGTTCTTTGTAAATAAACTTATCGAGTTGTAGTAAATTTCAGAGGTTCAGACAAAATTGATTTTCATCCAGCTTTTTAAAAAGTGTTTAGTTAGTTTATAGTATTTCAATATAATACATATAGGTATTTTTAGTTCGCTGTTTTTAATGTGGGTGAAGTTCGCCGTTTCAATTTTAATTGGCGCCCACCAGACAATTATGGTACCGAATTTAATAGAGATGTATGGTATTAAAAGCGAAATGTAATGAATTTAGATGATAAAGCTTACCTCTGTTTATATATTATGTACATATAATCTAACTGCTGCGGTGGTGTAGTGGCTAGCATGTACGGCTGCACACCCGGAGGTCCTAGGTTCGAGTCCCGGGTCGGGCCAAGTTTAGTTATTGAGTCTTTCTGTATATTAAGCCTCAATAACAGCCCGGAGTTGGGAAGTTGGTGGTGTTTCACCCCCGTGCCTCGGTGAGCACGTAAAGCCGTCGGTCCTGCGCCTTAACTCTCACTGGTCGTATCGAGTGGTCGTCCCACCGGAGTATGAGAGTGACAGGAATAGAGAGTGCACGTTGTGTTTGCGCGTACACTTGTGCACTATAATATCTCGTGCGCAGTTGGCTAGTCTCAATGAGATTGGCCGCCGTGGCCGGAACCGGTCAGGAGAACATCATCACATATAATACGTTCCGTTATAGTGCACGCACAAGTTATCTTACAATATACTACTATCGCGATGATAGAATTCTACTAGAGGTTTTAATCAGTAAGTCTCACGGTTGCCAAATGATTGTTTCCCCAGCAACTAAAAACACATAAAAAAACAAAAAAAAAAAGGAAACCATAAAAATCAAAATCAAAGTTATAACAGAACGCTAAATTTTAAGTATAAAAAGTACTTACAATATTTAAGTTATAAAAATTACAATCTAACATTTAGGTTTAAACCAACTAATTTGTCAACAACAACTTAAGCTATATCATTAAAAGCAGTAATAAACACCTCACAATTCCAAACAACGTATCTCTGTTAATCGTTCCTCCCTAGTTCCATCCCGCTTTAAATTAGCATAGTTTTACAGTTCTAGCCCAGTTTTAGCCTAATTTATGCCACGAATGCTTGAATTAACAATCTCGATAGTAGAAGATAATTTATGTGGATAATATGGAGGTTATTATAATAACCTTACTGATATATTAAAAGATAACTTTAATGTCTGTAGTTTTATCATAGTAAATATGGAATGGTACTTTTATAAAAAATAGTATGATCTGTATCGTTGTATAAATTATATTACACTAGCGGCTCACCGCTTCGCTCGTGTTCGCTTCTAGGAAAAAAAAAACAAACCTATTACACGGGAAGCGTATATTTTTCCAGGATAAAAAGTAGCCTATGTGCTATTCCAGATTTTAGCTTTTTTTTAATCTATCTCTGTGCCAAATTTCATTTAAATCCGTTCAGCCGTTCTGACTTGAAAGAGTAATAACATCTATACTCAGAAACTTTTACATTTATGATATTAATACGGATGTTAAATGGATCTTTTTTGATTTTCTAAGTACTCATGTTTGTTTTTTTGGAATAAGCAAATAGAATTTTTGTTATTTTCAGATTACTTACTTATGAGGGTAGAACGGTCGTTCTTAGCAATACTTTCATTTTCATAATTTATTATTCTTCGATATAGAGTTAACGTGTTATTGTCTAAGTCTCTAGAAAATTTATAAGCAAAATTGAAATGTCTTCCTTTGATTTAGAAATAGCTAACCCCACTGAAAATACCAATCATTAATTACAAGTTTGTAAAAACCTAAACAACTATTAAGAATGTTTATTTAAATATTCATACACCCTAAACGAATATCTACGTTGTAGTGACGCTCTCACTGATGAACAGAGGATTTTAATGCGAGTGTCATAAGTTATTTAACCGACTTCAAAAAACGAAGAGGTTCTCAATTCGTCGGAATCTTTTTTTTATGTATGTTCACCGATTACTCGAAGACGCCTGGACCGATTTGTAAAATTTTTGTTTTGTTTCAAAGCCCATATTAACTTCTTCAAGCTGGGTCCCATATCTTTATCGAAATCCCGTAAAGCGGTTTTAAAAAATCAACAATAAATACAGTTAACAATAGATTTTTTAGAATGTGTTATTAAAACACTTTCTTCTTACAAATTACCTGCTTATTACGTCTTCACTAAAAATGGTAAAATAAAAACTTTTTAACTAAAAATAAAAACCGACTTCCAGGCACTAAAATGTAAAAAATAACTAAACGGAGGTTTTCATTTAGAATAGATACCTAATCAGATATTTTCGAAGTCCGTGCCAGCCTACAATATTTTAAGATCATATCGAAATGTATTAGATTTGATTTGCATCGGCTGGCACCGGTGAGGTGTGAGGAGAGACCCGGGATTTGCGTCCGCTCCACTCGGGTTCCAAAGGGCTACTACAGTCTTCTCTATTAATTGTATTCAGTATTTATTTTTTTATTATTCCTTAGAGGAGGTGTATTGTTTTGTATGCCATAAATTGCACGTTTGATTCCCACAGGGTATGAGTAATTAGCAGTGGCGAAGGGTCCATACAAGACGTCTTACCTTAAAATGTATTTTGCTATAATTTGACATACATTTAATTTTTCAAATGTATGAATGTTTTTTTTAGAAATATATATATATACCTCCGCTAAAATTGCACCCTTCGCCACTGGTTATTAGTACAATTTGTTTCGATCGCGACCCACCAGTGTTTACCCTCAATACGTAAACAAAATATACATATAAACATTTTTGTGACCTTTATCTAATATTATATTTAAAAGTAATAAAATACATTTTGTAAAAAAACGTACAGCGACTATATTTTACTAAGCCGTTAGTATTCCCCTGCTGTTGCTGGGCAAATGCATCTCTCTTCTCCTTCCACTCTGCACTATTTCTGACTAGAAAATAAATAAATAAAATCAATTAAAAGCAGTTTTACTCTCTTTTTCTGAATTAATATGTAAGAACCAATCAAACCCAACCAAAATGTAAAATTTCACTAAAGGTTATGAGAAAGTGGTTCTAATTCAGCTTACAACATTTCACCCATACAAACATACCAACTAATAAACATTGCAAGTTAAATAAAAACTCGGAATATAAAGCTTATAAATAACACGACTTTTCGATAGTATAATCATCATACTCGTATACTGTCAGTTAATTGTGACTGTCATAACAATTTCAAACAGAAAGGCATGTGGAGCACTTATTTGACAAATCGATGGGAACGCCATAAAACGTAAGTACTTTTCTAACGACGATTGATCACGCAATATTGACGTCACTGTAAATAAGTTGTGCGTTTGATGGAATTATAAAACAGTTTATTGTTTAATATTAATTAGATTCATTAAGACTAGAAGTGTGTTGAAATAAGCGAAGAAATCATGGATGTAATTTTTGCAGCTTTAAAAAGCTCATATATTTATATCGCGTCATATATTTGTATGAGGGAATTAAAGTAATGAATTTCTAGCAATATTAGATACTAGCATTGCCCGCGGCTCCGCCCGCGTTCAGATTACCAAAAACCGAATTCTTATGTTTTACATATTAGTATACTCTTCCATTGCTGTTTTTGTATTTTTTCTCAGAAATTAGATATTTATAAAAATAATATTCCTTTGTATTTTTAAAAAAATAATTTTAACTTTACTTTCAAGAGAAAGAGACCAAGTATAATATTAGGTCCACTGTTAATTTTTTTTTTATTATATCCGTTATTAAATCCGTTAGCCATTTTATTATCATTTATTTACCTATGACAGTATTTAATCAAAAAAATGTTGTTTGGCTTCATATTTAGTTCTATTAATCCAGCGATATTATTTCTTAATCTATACTAATATTATAAAGAGGTAAAGTTTGTGAGTTTGTGAGATTGTGAGCTTGTGACGTTGTAGGGGGTAAACTCTGGATCTACTGAACTGATTTAGATGAAATTTGGTAAGAAGATAGTTTGAGACCCTGGGAAGAACAAAGAATACTTTTTATCCCGGAAATCATCACCTAATGGGATGAAAATGGGAATGAAAGTTTGTATGGAAAACAAGCTAGGGACAAACCCGAGCGAAGCGAGGGTGAGTCGCTAGTCTGAGTATATAATACTATTACAATTGCTTTATTTTTTGTATTTTGAATGTCAACCCTCAACAAATAGAGCCAGAAAAAACTATACTGTATGAATAACAAACAGAGGCATAGCAATATTCTCTACTAACAAAGGCAGCCGTCGAATTGTTTACCAACATCGATACCGCGGGTCCATACCAAATTTAAGAGGATTGTACACTCCCTTTATTGTATTTTACAATTCTTTTTGTAAGAAATATCTATAAAATACTATCTTTATTCATACTACTATAAATTCGCATTTATTCACGTGCCTTTGTGACTCTTTATTTTTCGCTGCAGTACCTACGTGAGTTTTTAAGTGTACATAGACGACTAGAGTGTCAATACATTTTTCACCAATATTTAACAGTAGGTACTGTAAAGCAGTTTAAATAAAAACATATGTATAAAAAGCTACATTTTTAAAGTTTCAATTATTTATTAATTATCTGTTTTATCTATGGCTCCGCTCGCATTATAGTTCTTAGAATATTATATAATTATCCAGGATACAAGATGCCTTCGTTCTTTCACTAAAACTCGTTGAGCTTTTACATCTTATAAATGATAAATAAAAAACGTGCAAATAATAAACATTCACTCTTTTGTTTACGAATAATTCTTTATTAGCTTTATTCTGCTGTTATATTTTTATTTTTTGTTGATAAATTAATCTAGATTCTACTACATTCTACAGTTTTCATTATGTTTGGAGTGATTGACTGATTTATTTTCTTTATTTTATTGGTAGACCTTAAAGAATTTAAAAAAAAAAATAATTGTTAATATGAATATATTCAAATATATACCGAATATTAGCTAATCGCATATTTACTGAGTATACTTGAGATTTTTCCTTATAATGCACGCTTAAGACACTGAATAAAACATGAACCATAATTACGTGTATGAAGACTAAATTAGTATAAACTTACGCTAGCCGAGCTTTTGCAAGGTTTCATGCTATATAATAGAAATTTCAAATCGATTATTTAAATAGACCAAAGTTAAAATTACTTTATAGCACACTATCTTAATGTTTTAAGCTAAAATCTAAAAATATTTACATGAAAATATCAGTGTCCATGAGTAGCTCTGAAATCAAAATATCTATTTTGATCCGTAAATTACAGAACTTTTAATATATAACCAACCCATTGCAGTAGAATTTATAAAGCACCGCCTACAAAGTTTCTTCAATAAAATACTCTCCATTACCCCGAACTATCCAGGATTACCGATCCCGGGGGATGGCGCGCTCATAGAATCGGGGCACGTGCGATCCCATAAGCGGCGGGATCAGTTTCTTAGCTACTGGAAGAATTAAAAGAGATCTGAGCGCTCGAGCGTAAGAATTGAAAGGGTTTTATTTCACTCCATTTATATTGATTTCAATTTACTTCTCAGTATAAATGTTTATTAATATTCATTAAAACGGTTAAGAAGCTCTTTTAAAAACATAACGAATTCACTTACAGTGCCTAATATTGAATTCGAATAGAATAAACAAGTCATGAAACTAAAACTCGTTTCAACCCACAGCAAAATGTTCAAAGAACTTTTCAAATTATGGAATAATAATTCAGAATAATCGCTGTCGGTTCCGTGGAAATTCTAATGCTATAAAATTAATTGCCTTATAGCGGCTCTGTAAACAAAAATGGGTTGAAAATTCATAATGGTGTGCCCTCAACTTTTGTTTTAGTTGGGGACTTCGTGAGTGTTACGAGCCGAGGTTTATAAGAGAAAGTAACAGCATTGTCCAATAAATTTGATTGAGGTTATACTAAAAGGTGGTTAGTGGTTCACGCAATTGAGCGATTATCCTACTAGGCCTGGCGTGTTAAAGTGAAAACAATATATTGATGACTAACGACTTGAGCTCGCTTCACTCGGGTTTGTCCCTCGGTTCCCCCCCAACGTGCGTTCACCTTGTCGTGGTGGGGGGGCTCAGTAGTGCCCGGCAATCCAACCGGGCGCGAAGCTAAGAAACGCACAGGGAGGTTGCCCACTACGGTGGGCGGTGGGAGGTGGCCCTCTTCGGGGGGCGGTGTGCCATGCGGGTTGCTCCTGGTACTTCTCTGATAGCAGAGTGGACTGTGGAGCAACCCCATGGTTGTGGTGGTCTGCTTCGGCAGACCTGCCGTCGGGGCGTCGTAGTTGAATGCGTAAGCGATCCTGCGACGCCCCATTAAGACGGGGGAAGGTTTTGTTGGGTTTTAGTGGGTAGTACTGGCTGTTTTACGCCGGTGAGTCCCACACGTCGTGCGTAAATGCATTTCCCAACGTTAAAAAAAAAAAAAAAAAAAAAGGGTTTGTCCCTCGGTTGCTTCCCCATACAAACTTTCATCCCCATTTTCACCCTCTTAAGGGATGATTTCCGGTATAAAAGCTCCCATTTTATTTCCAAGATCTCAAACTATCTTCTTGCCTAATTTCATCTAAATCGGTTTGATGGTTTTTGAGTTTATTCGTTACAAACATACAAAAATACAAATCTTTCCTCTTTATAATATTAGCATAGACTATAGACTAAAGAGGATAAATTGCTTCGGTGTTCAAAATTTCTTTTTTCATCATAATGCCTTCTGGGAAACGATTTTTGGTAATATCATCCATCTATGAGTTTTACATAAGCTATATACTTACTGCATATTTTATTATAAGCTATTTCAAATGTATTTAACAGTAAGGAGCAGAGTAAAAAACTATTATCTCTTTACTAAGCCATAAAATTGGTAATGGGAATTGGACTTACATTAGGATTTTCGTTAATATATTATGGCTGTGAACTATGTGTTCAGAAAGAATATAGATTAAGTTATTCTGAAACTTACTAGCTTGTGTGAAATGAATGTGAAATGTCTAACATTTTTTTAACTCTCGCGATTCTTCTTTTTTTTCACATAGGACCTTTTTTTTCCGAAAATATTATGATTTAATAAGATTTATTGTGTTTACATATTTTCTAAAAAAACAGTATATTATATTTTACGACTACTATACAAGTGGCAGAAATGCTAGTAGTAAATTCTATTACAATGTATAAAAAACTATCTGCAAAATAAGCCAATTAAGTTAAGTACCAAGTATGTACCATCAAGAACTCTCTACGCCCTTTTCGAAACATAAATTCTTCCCATTTCCTGTATGACTCTCGATATTTAGCTTACTTTTCCACTCATAAATTATATACAACGACACGTTTGGCTCAGTTTGTAGTGACCCTACTTTCTGTGCCAGCGTTCGCGGGTTCGAGTCCCGCTGGGGGCATTCATTTGTGCCATGAGCATGAATGTTGGTACTTCAGTCATGGATGTTTATATTTATAATATGTATGTATTTAAAACTATAGATGTGTAGTGTATGAACTATCTGGTATCCATAACACAAGCCTCGTAGCTTACCATGGAACTAGATGGTGTTGTGTGTTAATGTCCCAACATATTTATTTATATCCCAACCTAAATTACGAACAAGTGCGAGTCGGACTCGCCCACCGAGGGTTCCGTACAATTTTGTAGGAAATCTGTTTAACTTTAATTTTCAACATTTTTTATTTTTTGGAATTCTTTCTTTATTTTTGCTGTAAGACCTTGCTTTTTAGGAAATTTTGTGATTGTAGGTACCTTTTGTTTTCGGCCCAAAATCTATAGAGTACTTCCGGTTGGTTAAAACCAAGGTCTTATAGCACAAGTAAAGGAAAAATTCCAAAAAATAAAAAAGTTGAAAACCGAAATTGACAATCTAGGTCAACTGGAAGTCCCGTTGACCTAGAATCACGAAATTTGGCAAAAAGCACGGTCTTACAGCACAAATATAGAAAATAATTAACTAATGACTCGCACTTGACTGTATTTTTTTATCTAACGTCAATGCAGTATAGAGATAAAGGTATCCTTTAAGATATGACTAGGATATGACTTACAAACATACTCTATAGCCATCAATAATTTAAATCTGTTCAAAAGTTTACGCATTGTTTGTGATCCCTACATCTTCAAAAATTACGTAACTAAACTAAATTGTTTCTCATTTGCCTTATAAATTGTATTTTTATAATATCGACACCTTCAAAAGCAAAATTGTAATTATTTGTAATTAAGGTGGCAAAAGCTAAACTTAGTTATTCATTTTTTCATAGTTCATATTAAAAATTACTACTTAACACGAGTTATATTGTTATTACTTGGTGTCGATTTTTATATAAAATTAACAAAATAACATAAATATTATAAAATTGTACCTTTTTACTTATATAATATCAATAAATCTAAAATGTGCGTGTAGCTAAGCAACTAATAGGCGATTGTACAATGGCGCAGTGCCGTACAGTTGCAAACAATTTGGTTAATCGCAGCCATGAAGTGAACAGAGGACAAACCGTTGCGTGACTTTAATATATTTTTATTTCAGATCAAATACGGAAAAAATGTTAATTTTTATCATGAAGAAGGAAAATCTTTCTAACTATTATATAAACTATCGTCTTCCACAAAGTTTACCTTATAATGCCGGCGCATATTGCTATTATCATCGTATAAAAGATACTATAATTTTATTGCTTCACAACAAGCAAAATAATAATCATACTTTCTCATTTAAGAGAAGAAGGTTATAAGCTGAATGTAATTTTCCTTCAAAATTAAAACCTGTTGTCTATACTAATACTCGTATTAGTATAGACATAGTATATGTCTATATTAATATATTCTATGTCTATATGTCTATACTAATAATTTTAAATAAAACTCTTTTAGAGTTTTATTTAAAAACTCACATATTCGCGTAAATCTAAGAAAGTATTAGAACCGAGCGTTAGCTAGGTTGCTTCCCCATACAAACTTTCATTCCCATTTTCATTCCTTTAAGGGATGATTTCCGGGATAAAATCTATTCTATGTCCTTTTCAGGGGCTCAAACCTTCTTACCGAATTTCATCTAAATCAGTTCAGTAGTTTCGGAGCATATTCGGTACAAACAAACAAACAATAACAAATCTTTCCTCTTTATAATATTAGTATCTAAGATAACATGAAATTCATGTAGCCTAATAAGCTAACGCTAGCACAACCTCATTCATCATTCTAATTTAAGTGATTTATCATCTAATTATCTAGTAATTAATACATCACATTACGCTATTATGTAAATACAACCGGAATGTAATGAAGAAAGATAAAGAAATGCCCCAATTCCTTATTTTACCAAGAATTATTTCTATTGATTCCAATTTACAGATGTAATCAACATTGTTGACTTTTTATGTTAGAGAGTATTATTTACCAACATCAAAAAAGAGGGTTTAAAAGAAAGAGTCAGCTTTACCATAACGGTAAATATTGACTTTAAAAAAGTACTAGAAATGGAGAAAAATGAGTTTATAAAATTTTGAATATTACCTTACCCCCGCTTTGCTCGGGTTAGAAAACAAAACCAAATCTTTCTTACGGGAACCGGACATTTTTCTGGAATACAAAGTAGCCTATGTGCTATTCCAGACTAAAATCTATATCTGTGCCAAATTTCATCTAGATCCATTCAGCCATTCTGCCGTAATTAAGTAACAAACATACAAACACCTAAACTTTCATATTTATAATTTTAGTAAGAAGTAAGATATATGTATATTGTATATAATAATAATACCTATCACAGCTATTAGTATGATGTAGACACTATTTACAACTATTTACATTTTTTTTCTTCTATTTTTACATCTTTCATCTACACAAACTTGTAATGCCTGTTACTCGTCAACACAGAGTCAGTAATTCTTTTTATGGACAGTGTATACGCTTGTACAACAGGATCCCAGAAAATGTTCAAGAGGCTTCTATGGCCAAATTCAAAAAAAAATGTTAAAGAACGTTTGTGTGCTAAAGGCCATTTATTATACAATAAATGATTTTATAGAAGATGGCACACCTTGGGAATGAAATGATCGCCTCCAGGCTACTTCAACTTAATAGAAATATTGTAAATTATAATTTTACTTTAGAAAAAAAAGATAACGAGCTAATATTAGTCCCGCTGAGTTTCTTTCGCCAGTTCTTCTCAGGTCTGAGGCTTCTTCTTTCCGAACTGGTAGTAGACTCATGAAGTTCAGTAAAAAATTGTAATAATTTAACGCTTAATTTGAATTTAATATGACCTGCTAAATTCTTTTTTACTTATTACAGTTATAAAGTATACCTTTAAAATGACTTTTAAGGTTCTCAATATGGTTGTATTTTCTTGTATATTACAAGATATTTTCGCCATTTTGTGAATAATTTTTTAATGAATAAGTAAATACTTCAAGCGTCATTTCCAAGGTTATCTTATTAATTAAAAAAAATAAAGTAAAATTACTTTTAAATAGTTTTATAGTAAAAAATAGAGCAGAGTAAAAAAGAGGAGAGAGGTTTTTATCCAGGGACAGTTAAAAAAATTGTATTCGCAGTGACTTTTTTTAATAAAAGTATTTTCATTACATCTATACCTACATATTATAATAAAATTGTAACTAAGCCGAATCTGTATATTAAATATTTTTTGGAAAATCTTATTCAAATAAATTTTATTATCGATACAGAGGCCAAATCTATAGTTCTTAGAATTTTTGTCTGTTTGTCTGTTACCGCATCACAGAAAAAACACTGAAGGGATTTTGATGAAATTTGGTATGATGATAGCTGGTTATCTGGGTTAACATATAGGATACGTTTTACCGCGGAAAAATATTAATTTTGTAATTTTTGTAATTATTGTGAAGAAATACAAAATTTGCATTGTCTTACAATGCAAAGTTACTAATATGTAAAACCTAAGAATTGGGTATTTGGTCATCAGAACGCTGGCGGAGCCGCGGGCAATGCTAGTTATTATATAATATTAGAAAAAGATCGCAAAAAAGAGTCTATAATATTTCGTTTTATTTTTACGTATTTTCTTGCAGTGTAAACGTTGGTGGGTCGTGATAAAAACAAAATAGACCCATACCCTGCGGGAATCAAACATGCGATTTATGGCGTATAAAACAGTACAACAGTCCTCTAAGGAGTAATAAAAAAAATAAATACTGAATATAACTAATGGGGAAGGAGCCCCGTTAGTGCTAACACGATCACTTGGAAAGCTGAGTGAAGCGGGTTCAAATCCCGGGATACAAAAACTTGTGATATTTTCATGTGCGATACCTTTCCAGTATGATTACCTCTTCTCTTACCGTGAAGAAAAACATCGTGGAGTAACGTGCAAGTGCATGTCTGAGAAAACCTAGCAAGTTTTTTAAAAGACATGTAAAGTCCGCCAACCACTTGGCCAGCGTGGTGGACAATGGCCGGATACTCCTCGTATAAAAAGGGCTGAATACATAATTAATAGTCAACTTATTTTGTGACAAATTACATGAACTATTCATATCATACAAACGTAAAGTCTTTATTAAAAATGTAATAACATATATATTTATTACGTTTCAGATATCAATAATTTTAAAAGTATTCAAAGCTTCTTTAATATTATAACGTACCTACAATTTTTTGACGTTGGGAAATGCATTTAGACCTGTATACGTACATATGGGACTCACCGGCAAAGCCAGTACTACCCACTAAAACCCAACATACCCCCCTCCCGCCACCGTCTCAATGGGGCGTCGCAGGAACGCTTACGCACTCAACCACGACGTCCCTATCACAACAAACTTGAGGTTGTTCCAACAGTCCACTCTGCTATCACAAAAGTACCAGGAGCAAGCCGCATGTCACACCGCCCACTGAGGTGGGTCGCCATCCAATGCGTTTCTTAACTTCGCGCCCGGGTAAATGACGGCGCTAATAAGCCCAATCACCACCCCCTACGCCGCCCCCACCTCACCACCACAACAAGGTTAACGCACATTGGGGGAATATTCTAACGTATCAAAATAACCTACTACTACTTATACTTCTAAATCTACAGTATTATGCTCAATACAAGCTTTTTGGTATTATGACACTCTAAGGCATAATATGTGTTGTAACTAATAACTGTGGAGTGTTTTTTACGTACTTGAGCCATTAGACCTACTAAGATTTAGACCACGTTCTAAGTAAATCTATACTAATATTATAAAGAGGTTAACTTTGTAAGTTTGTGAGGTTGTAAGGGGTAATCTCTGGATCTACTAAGCCGATTTAGATGAAATTTGGTAAGAAGATAGTTTGAGACCCTGGAAAGGATATAGGATACTTTTTATCCTGGAAATCATCCCTTAAAAGGGTTAAAATGGGGATGAAATTTTGTATTGGGAAGCAAGCTAGGGACGTACCCGAGCGCGAGTCGGTTCATTATAAAATAGCAGAAATTACAAAATTCTTTCTTCCCCTACAACATTTAATAGATTATGGCGTGATGTAGAAATTGCAACACATCAATTTATAAATTAAATTTTAAAAATACATTTTTGCTTTCTGAAGCAATTTTCTGTACAAATTAGCATTGAGTCGGTACGTTGAGTCAACATGTAAAGCTAGCGAAATGCTGAACTGTATACTAATTACGTTGTCGGGCCGGTATTCCGCGACCTATTTTATGATCGTGTCGCTAATAAGAAACTCGCTCGTGGCTATTATGAGAAATAAATTCTCTATTCTATTATACTTCACAGCATATGCTAGTATTTATTTAGATTGAAAATAAATAGTGTGCGATGTGTGTTGCAAATTTTTTACCTATAGTAGCTAATGTGCTACTCCAGGTGTCTATCTGTGTACTGAATTTCATCTAAATCAGTTTAGCAATTTTAACGTGAAGGAGTAACAAACAGTGTCTTACACACACACTTTGTTCCTCTTACATACATACAAAATTTCGCATTTATAACGTCTTTTTTAATGCCCCGCGACTAGGCACGGGCCTTCCTTCAAAGTGGGGGATAATTCACTTTTCTTCATCATAAAACTAGTAGTAATTATGTTGGATTAATGCCTATTTCCATAAAGAACTATACAATTATCTTGTTAGCGTAAATATTTTTCTTTCCAATATTTAACCCTTAGCCACCCGACGTAAATTTCAGTAGCACAACCACCTGACGTCGGTCTTGGAGACCGCTCGAGTATTTTCCATGTTTAATAATCATATATTAAATAAAATCCATTCTATATTTGTTATTATAAGGACTTAAGTTACGCTAAAAGTAGGTTAAAACTTATTATTTCATTAAAACTTTTCGTGATAAATTGACGAGAAATGAGGAACAATTTGATCGCAATAAGCACGTGAAGCCTTTCCAAGTAGCGATCGATTTCACGAAGCACTAGGAATTTATTTCCTAATTATAATTATTAGATAATTGGCTGTTTTAAGCACTTAAAGTAAACTTTTTTTTATAAATATCGTACTTAATTTTGTACTTTGAACAACATTTCTATATCAAGGATTTTAGATTTAAACATAAGATTTAACTATTCAAAAGAAAAAAAGAAGAATGTATTTTTTATATATCTCTTTTATAATTTTGCACCAAATATATTTAATCCCTCACCGACCGCGGACACGCCGGCGTTACAGTTGACAGTAGATTTCTTAGAAATTTAATTAATTCCTTAGAAATTTACCTGGAGGTGTTAAAACTTTATTTCAATTTCTATTTACTGTTACATCTGTTATTTTTTGTTTTGAACTACAGTCATATATATTTGCCAGTAATTGGCTGCAGAGTTTACCCACGTAGCACAAAAAAATTGCGTAAATAAAAAAAATACAGTCTTATACATATTGTTTCTAAAAACTATTTAATTTATTCCTTATAATATTCTTCTTTTATACTATAGTAATAAAGAGTATAGTAAAGTATAAAAGAGAGAGAGAGAGAGTAAAGTACTTTTACCGTACGCGGTCTTAAATATTACATTTCATTTAATTGTTATTTTCATACTACAAGAGTCTTTTCTAACAAAAGCTTTAAATTAGCATAGCGTGAAATTATCAAATTGTAACGTTGTTATGTCAATATAGTAATTAATTCGTGTAATTGATGATTTGTAATAGAATCAAGAATGCTTAAATGTTACTTTATAATTATATTAATATTCTATTTATTCTTTGCGTATAAATTGTATTTTAGTTACTTTATTATATACGTATAATTTGTATATCTAAATAAAATACAACACTACTAGTGAAACTCGATTCTAAGAACTACAACATAAAGTCAAATAGGTATTTAATGTTAATATTTTATAAGACTAGGCTCCCCCTGGCGTCGTTGCCCCTGGTTCGTCTCTTCGTTTTAGGGTTAGTATAGATTTCTCAGAGATGAGCTATTTGACCACAATAAAAAGTAACCTATATGTTGATCCTCATAACCAGCAATAATCATACCAAATTTCATCAAAATCTGTCCAGTGGTTTTCTCATGATGCGTTCCCAGAAAAACAAACAGACAGACAAAAATTCTAAAAACTATAGATTAGGCCTCTGTATCGATATTAAGTAGAGCGGTCCATACGCATCCTTCATATAACGTAATATTGATCGCTGGAATCATCTCGAGCTAGTGTTAAATGTAAATGCAGAGAAGATGCAGAAAATGGATAAAAGCTGCCCAAGATTGTGATAGATAGCGCTCCATGGAGACCTTCGTTCAGAAGACAGCGTTTCATTAAACCAGCGCGATATTTCTATTTACTTTAATTATGTTTTCATACAAAAACCATCGCTACTTAAGATAAAAATTCAAATTAACACATAATAATTGGGGTCCAATTATTATGTGTAAATTTGAATTTTTAATAAGCATTTTTCTGTCGATAGTTGCACTTGGGTTATGTTTTGTTTTTCTGGTTATTTTAAAATTGAACAATATTTATATAAGTATTGTTTATATTTTATAATTATTTTATTTTTTATAATAAAATGCTTATAACTCTGTTGGTACTTTTACGCACATGGCTGTTTTTTGCATAACTGGGTCCAATTTAACTTCATTAATATGGCTCATAAAAATTACATAAACTCGTCCACATTGAGTGGAAGCCGTACTGTACATGTTTACATACACGTTAGAGTATTTTACACGCGTCGCACTTTACAAAGTCGTAGTCACGCATTTATTCCAAATCGTAACGACGGTTTCATTTGAACCCATATAATATATTCATGATACCCTAAAACGAGTTCATGTGTAAATGAAACAAGGAAAGTTATATGAACGAAGTTTGATTAGCGTTTATCCGGATAGGAGTATTTTTATTAACTATCCCAAAACTTTATTAGTCTGTGAGAATAATTTAGCATTCTTAGCTTAGACTTTTAAGCCGACGAAGCTTTTATTTAGGAATAATTTATAAGCATGACCTTCTTTTATAACGTCTGTTCTGTTGAGTATTCATTAAATGTATTAAAAACTAAATAAATCAAAAACAAATCTATCCTACATGAACTGTACATTTTTCAGGGATAAAAAGTAGCTTATGTGCTATTCCAGACTATAATCTATCTCTGTGCCAGATTTCATCTAGATCCGTTCAGCCGTTCTGAACGCCCAAACATCCATCTAAACTTTCACATTTATAATATTATTAGCGACTTACCCTCGCTTTGCTCGGGTTTGTCTCTACGTTGATTTCCATACAAACTTTCATCCCCATTTTCACCCCCTTAAGGGATTATTTCCGGGATAAAAAGTATTTTATATCCTTCCCAGGTTCCCAAAACTATCTTCTTACCAAATTTCATCTAAATCGGTTTAGTAGATCCAGAGATTACCGTCTACAACCTCGCACACTCACAAACTTTGCCTCTTTATAATATTACTATAGAATAGTAAGATTGACATATTTCTGTTTGTCTTTAAGTAAAGAATTGCTTTTTTAGGGTATATATTGTTATGTATGTATGTATATTATGTTACGCTGTGACGTGCCAAAATGTGAATTATTGTTATTTTCTTCTATTATTTCGCACAGTAAACATATATATATATATATATATATATATATATATATATATATATATATATATATATATATATATATACATATACATTTATTTGTATATATTTAGTTTCCTCATCATAGTAGATGATTTAAATTAATATTAATAATAATTGTTATCTTTTTACATTGATAAATACATATTATAATAGTTGATGTATAAGTTTGTTTTCGCTAAAATGAATAACGCAACAGATGTAGGCGTTCTCATGTGAAAAGGTATGATTAATTGATTAGGGTACACTTTCTTCGATAGTGTTTGCCCTATACTATGTTTGCACAGAAAAAATATTGTATTCAGCCCTTTTTAACGTCCCACTGCTGGGCACGGGCCTCCCTTCAATACGAGGGGATCAGGCCATAGTCCACCACGCTGGCCAAGTGAGGGTTGGCGGACTTCACATGTCTTTCGAAAACTTGCTAAGTTCTCTCAGACATGCAGGTTTCCTCACGATGTTTTTCCTTCACCGTAAGGCAAGTGGTAATCATGTTAGAAATGATTCGCTCATGAAAATATCAGTGGTGCGAGACCCGGGATTTGAACCCGCTTCACTCGGTTTCCCAAGCAAGCGCGTTACCACTGGGCTACCACTGCCTTTTAGAAAAAAAAAATATTATTTTGATATTATAAAAACTTTTTAGTTTAAAATCTGGGGCTAAGCTTTTTAAATATTGGTTCCTATTAACGCATAAAAAAAATATGTGAAAGAAACAGAAATATTTTTATGCCTACGTATACATATAAAATGTATTAAATATTTGACGACACGTTTGGCACCGTTTGTAGTGAGCCAACTTGCTGTACCAGCGCGGGTTCGAGTCCCTCTGAGGGCATTTATTTGTGTTATGAGCACGAATGTTTGTATTCCAATCATGTGTGTTTATATTTATAATATGTATGTATTTAAAGTTAAACATGTGTCGTGCATCAACTATCTGGTATCCATAACACAGGTCTCGTAGCTTACCATGAACTAGATTTTGCTTTAATGTCCCAACATATTTTATTTATTTACACAGTAGTTACTTAAATCATGAATATTGATAGAAAAAAATCCTCAAGATCTAAAATGAGCCCTTAACTTAACCTTACCAAGGTTGATACGTAATATAACTATTCAATGCTAAGAAAAAGCTCTAACGTTAATACACTGAGAGAGCATAAAATATTCGACAAAGTAAGACAATAATGAACATTACTAATGTGAATAATGTATTTCGAGTAGAGGCCCAACTCGATTTCGTCCGGAGGAAAGTTTGGGACGTGCGTGGGAAGAAAGGTTTTAGCGTCATAATATAAAAAATGTTTTGTTTGTTACCTAATATAACTTGAAATAATGTAAGGTTGACATTATAACTTTGGAATAATAAATCAAAGCATTTGTTAAATCACAGAATTATATTAATACTAGCGGCTAAAACAAAAACAAATCTATCCCTCGGGAATCGTATATTTTTCCAGGATAAAAAGTAGCCTATTCCAGAGTGTGATCTATCTCTGTGCCAAATTTCATCCAGATCTGTTCAGCCGTTTTGGCGTGAAAGAGTAACAAATATCCATACATACTCACAAACTTTCACATTTATAATATCTATATACACAGATAATTTCTAGTAACTTATTTTTTAGTTATCGACTCCACTCGCGTGATGAATGAATATAATATTTTGTTTAAACACATAAGTTTTGTATTTTGTGATTTAAAAAAAATGTATTTTCTTATTATAATTAGCTTTTTTGTATCAGATCAATGTGGAACAGTGATTTATTTGATTTATGCATATGTACAAAATATATAGGTAGTTACATAGGTCAGACGTCACTCTCGCCTGCAATAAAGTATTTTGATACAAAAAAAATACGTGCATGAAACATTTATAATACCTAAAAAAAAATATTATTATAAATACGATATTTGCTTAATTTTATCGGTTTTTGCTTTGTAAATGCAAAGTAATAAGATATTACCGGTGGACATAAAATGTCAGCGAACAAAATTTACTTTGACTTTGTAAATAAACTAAAATTGAAACCTTATATGATTACATACCTATCCTATTATTTTAATGAAAACTTATAAAAAATTAACGTTGTTTACAGAAGCAGCTTTAAATTTAAATTCGACTTAAGCCATTCATATAGAACTAAAATGACAGAGTTTTTGTTAGCTATTTCACAAAGAGAATATAATGTAGGTACTCCATGAAACGTTGAAAAAAGAAAATGGGGTCATCTCATATTAAATTATTTTGTGGTTTCGAGTTTTTTGCGCCCGAAAAATAACGATTCGTCATTACGTAAACAAACCTAGCGGCTATAAAAAGCTGAAATAAAATTTCTTTCTTATATTTAGACAAGGGGTAATGGAAAAATTCTCAGTTCACAACGAAGCAGATGTCAATTGATTATTTACTATAGCTAAGTTCGTTATTTATCAATCCTTTATAGTGTTTGTTTGTATTTTGAGTTAGAAGATGTTTAAAGACAATTTGTTTCTCGCTCGCACATATTTTCTATTACATTGTTTATTTTGTTTTTTTTTTTCTTTTTATTATTTATTAGTCTTCCATTCAATTGTACTGCTGATTATATGGCATCACATTTGATATTATGAACGATTCGTTCCTTTTTAGTTAATTCTATGTGTAATACACTACACTATTTATAATCTACTCACTCTCGCTCCGCTCAAGTTCGTTCCTACGTTACGTTTTAACGTTTAGTGTAGATTTCTCAAAGATGAGATATTTTCCCGCAGTAAAAAGTATTAAATATGTTGACCCGGATAACCAGCTACCATCATACCAAATTTTATCAAAATCTCTCCAGTGGTTTTTCCGTGATGCGGTAACAGAAAGGCAGACAGACAGACAAAAATTCAAAAACTATTTTGGCCTCTGTATCGATAATAATGTATATTTCAATAAGATTTTCCAAAAAATATTTAATGTACAGATTCAGCTTAGTTACAATTTTATTATATGTAGGTATAGATTTATACTTCTTATGTGTATGTCATTGTGCTACTTTAGTTTATATTTTTTTGTTAAGGGTTGATTTGGTTGGGTTAAGGCACGCCTGAAAAAACAACCCTTATTTGAGTTAAACGACTTTACCGATTTTAAACGCTTTCATTGGCTGATAAAGTATTCATGCGAGATTGACGTAGGTTACTTGGAAGAGATAAAAGCTACCCGCAGAACTATTTGGCGACTGATGACTAATTCTAATGGCACTTTCTTTGGATGATTTTCGAGACAATTATCCACCGTAACACGTTAGCTGTGTTATAGACAAAAGCAAGCTTATAATACATATAAATATTTAAAATTAAAAAATGGACATAATATTATGTATTACTTGAAATACTACCCCATAAATTTTTAAGGAGATTTGTAAGCGACGTCTGTCGGCTTATTATATTGTAACCAACAAGAGCTCTTTGAAATCAAGTACAATAGAACCTAGTATAATATTTACTGATACCAAAATAACTTTTTTAAGTTTAGAAAGCTTTGCTCACTAGACTATGGCTGAACGTAGAACTATTTTTTTTAGCTGTTGCAACGTGTTTTGTTATAATATTTTTTATACAGGTGTTATTTGATTTTTGTAAATTATGGACAGTTTTTTATAGTATATTCTTTATGCAATAAGAAAGCATCGATATTTACATATAATCCTTTATCTTAGCATCAAGTCATACAAATCACAAACATTCATTAAGGATTTTTGAAATATTTTATAAATCTACGCTAATATCATGAAGAAAAGTAATATTTTTATGTACTGAGTAATTTCCGGAACTGATTATTCAAATAAAAAAAATCTTTTTAACAAAAAATAAAAACCGACTTCAAACTAAAGCACTAAAAAGTAAAAAATAACTGATTGGTACTTTTCATTTACTATACATACCTAATCAAATATTTTCGAAGTCGGTGTGTTTTGCTTTGTATGGGCTGGCATCGATTTCGAAAATATTTGATGAGGTATGTATTTAATATGAAGGCTTTAATTACTTAGCCAAAGTACACCGACTTCAAAAATATTTGATTAGGTATGTATAGTAAATGAAAACTACCAATCAGTTATTTTTTACTTTTTAGTGCTTTTGTTTGAAGTTGGTTTTTATTTTTTTGTTAAAAAGTTTTTATTTTTCCCTTTTTAGTGTAGACAGTAGTAGCAAAGTAAGAATTCTAACGTGTTAGGCTTGTCAAATCAAACATAATAAGCCCAAACTCAAAGTATCTACTATTAGTCGTTGAAGAGTTCCATTATATATGTATATATTATGCAAAAGATATTTCAAACATTAAAAATACTTTTTGCATGTAACATGCTGAGTTATAAAATGCATTATTCTTATAAAATATTAGAAAATTACAATAAAAAGCTACTAGAATAATACACAAAGGGTAAAATTTATATACATTGTTACTCAAAGAAAACGTAAAAATTATTCAAGAATGTAAAATTAAAATGAGATAAACCTGCATTTCTGTAAAATACAAGTTTAACATCGAGCTCGTTATGCAGTCTCTTTATATCTTTGTTTCTTTGATTACTATTTGTTAAAGAACACAGACATCGAATACATTTGCACTTTAAATAATATATAATCTTGAAATCTGAAAGTCATAGCATTTTACATAAGAGAAATAGGTTCTTTAAAAAATGACATTATAAACTTAACTTATATATAGATTACTAAGTGGTTTTCCGAAGAAACACACTTGGAAGATAGCCCGCTTTAGAGGGCCTCAGGAGGATGGCATGATCCTTCTGCTACTGCTTCTGCTGGGTTGCTTCTGGTACTTTTCTGTTAGCAGAATGGATCGTTACAGCACTCCTAGTTCTTGTTGTCTGACTCGGTAGACCAGCCGTCGAAACGTTATAGTTATGTGCGTAAGTAACTTTGCGTTGTGGCATTAAGATCAGGAAGATTTCGTTGGGTTTTAGTGGGTAGTACTTGCTTTTCTAGCCTGTCTCATCACATAACCACCTGTTGGTGCAGATACTATAAATTTCCAAACGTTATAAGAAAGCTAAGGGCTTCTCACTCTTTGCGCTTTATCTCAAGAATGGTTTATCGTGTGAAATATTGTTTACGACTTTGTAAACAATTTTATGGTCTAAAAATTTTGTATTTCCAGGTTATTGTTTCTCAAATTTTATTTTAAACAATGGAAATGAAAATTATCTGCAAAAAAAAATATTTTCGTGATTTTAACCTGTAATACCTTGTGGCGCGGACACGAGTTTCTATAAGAACATTAATCAAATAGAAAAAATACCAAAACAAAGTGCAAAGGTTTATCCCTTCTTTACCTTTGATTGGTCTTTATCCCAATTTTCTTTTATATTTAATTCAAATTCTTATTAAGAAATAAGAAACATGCACTCACATTGTTATTCACTCACAAGCTTTTTCATTTAAAATGTTAGTGTGATGATAAAACTTTTTAATTACTACGATATCTTCAACATTATGTCAGTTATTATAAATCATGGATGGGAAAAGAAATAAACAGCAAAGAAGCGCAATAATAAAAATGACCATTAACGAAGTAAATAGTATTAGTGAAAGAGTCGTAGCCGTAAATCTTTACGAAAATGCCCCGGCTGCGACAGTTGGCAAAATTGCGGCGAAAGGCACATTATTTCTGAAAGATATGATCCACAAAAAGGACATTATGATTTGTTTGTATACGTTATAAATATGTTGTAAGGGTTTTCATAGTTTAAAAGAAATATAATAGCAATCTTTATAATAAATATAACTTTATATTTATTATAAAGATTGTTTTAAATAAAACTATCTTTTCGGATTTTTCCCGAATTTATTTCATTTATTTATAAAAATAAATGAAAAATTATTTTTTTATACATAAATGAATTTTAAAATTTATTTATTTATAAAAAAAATCGCGAAAAAATCCGAAAAGATAGTTTTATTTAAAATGTCAAGTATTCGCGTAAATCTAAAAAAGTATTATAAAGATTGTTTTTGTTGACTAAAATGTATATTAAACACAATCTCTAGAAAAGCACAAACAGAGATATCACACGGGAACTCTTTAATTTTCGGGTTGAAAGTATCTAAAATGTTGACCGGGGATATTAGGTATCACCATCTAAAATTTCATTAAATCGGTCCAACAATTTCGGAGATTAGCACATACAAACAGACAAACAGACAGAGAAACAAAAAAAAATAAAAAAAAATGGATTTTTCTATTTCACTTCTTACATCGCCCTGCCTCGATTTTTAGCATTTTTTTTCTATGTACAA
This sequence comes from Brenthis ino, assembly GCA_921882275.1. Taxonomy (NCBI): domain Eukaryota; kingdom Metazoa; phylum Arthropoda; class Insecta; order Lepidoptera; family Nymphalidae; genus Brenthis; species Brenthis ino. The sequence continues at coordinate 3,811,662 of OV170232.1, forward strand.
ACATTCGACCTCTACAGTTGTATTATTTGTAAAGATTTAAATATTCGACATATTCTTGTTGGATATTCCATATACTAAATAACTTACTTTCCAAGTCTCCTTTATTTAGAATTTCAAATTAATGTTTTGATCGTTTTTAATCATATCGGTAAATTTCACTGCAACTAGCCAATTAAATAGGAAATATTATAGTGTACAAATCTGTGGCAAACACGGGTTCATTCTCTATTACTATCAGTCTCCTCTTGGGTGATAATTCGACACGACCAGTAAGATATCAGACGCAGGAAAGAGAACTTTACATGCTTTTCGAGGAACGGTGGTGCAAAACCTTTCCAACTCTGGGAACTGAGAATTCCTTAACAGAGAAAGATATTTAATAAATATTATTAGCGGGACCCGAAACTAGAAACTTCGACCTCTGAATCTGCAGGCGTGTATGTTAGCCACTAGACCAACGGAATCTACGAGGTGTCACTAGAAAAGAACAAAGAGTATCAACAAATATTTGGATAATTTGCGTGACATGTTTAAGTTTTACCTTTGCTAAATTTTGATACAAAAAATGGTTAGCAAAAAATTTTTCCCAGAGCAAATGGCTTTTGAGATTAACGTGTTCAGAGGCGTAACACTTGAGCTTTAGAGTTTCAAAGATATGCCAAGTTATCTCACTTGTCAAAATATTGTATACCTTTAAAAGCAGTAAAAAAGAAATGAGAAAAGAAAATCACTGCGTTCTTCTTGTACCGCACCTGCAGGAGAAGGATTTTTTTTTAATTATTCCTTTTAAAATGTAAATTATGTACTATATCCAGATAGTTTTTTTTTATTTTACACAAAACAATGATCGATTAAAAAGTATGAAGATAATATTATGTTGTAATTTAATACTAGTAAGAAATCATATTATAGTAAAAAACTATAATTTTGTGAATATGAGTTGAACGACAATCTCTATGCAAAATTTCCTTATATTTTAACACAAGAACGAATTGGGGCGAAATAAGAGGTCAGGAGAGTGAACACAGGCATTGCTTACGTACACGTTGTTGTGGATTGCTCAAATTACTACTACATATTATAATTTATTTCACGTGTGTTTTATTTATTAATATAAATGTAAAATTTATTTTAAAAGTACTATGTTTTCAGATTTTTTCGGTTTTATTTTGATTTTTGGTTTCCGAATTTTTAAATGCTTTACAGCAACATGGCCAGAAGAGGGTATCTCCGTAAAGATAGTTTTATTTAAAATATCAAATATTCTTGATATTATAGATACTATTTATTTGTACAATATCAAGGCCAAAACAATGATTTCAATATGTTATTAGCCCACAATTGATTCGCAACTTTAGTAATAGAAAGCTATTCTACAAGAAGTACGTAAGAAGTGAAATGGATAAGTTATTTTTTGGTCCATATACAATTTTGGAAAACTCCTATAATGAAATGTAACGTATAATATTAGTATGTAAGTAAGAATAAACATTTCAGTTCCAGGAAATGATTGTAAATAGCTTAGATAGAGAAAGATATCAGATTTCTAATAAAATATTTACCTTTCGCGTATTCCTCGACTTTTAGACCATAGTATAATATTACCATTGAAGTTATCAGTTACTTATTCCTAACGCAATCTTTTTTATATTGAATGAAATTTGTATATCATAAACTTCACTTAAAAAGTAGTTCAGTATCAAAAAAATATCCCTTACAAATACTAAATTTAACATTTCTAAAATTATTGGTATTCTAGATAATATAATAAAATATCTATATAGGTACATATTGCCTAAAGAAAAAGCTAAAATGTCTTAAGTGTAGAGTTAAGCAATAATTTGCACCGAGTTATCGACTCTTTCTTTAGGTAATCCAAGTATCGCTTTCAACTCTGAACTGGCAATAACAATTTGTTTCGATTAATAAAATGTAATATATGGTTGTAGGTGATTTTTTATGTGTTTTCTAACATTGTTTCTTGAACTTTAGGGTCATATTTTGTCACTGCACCCTTCACTGATGGACTATAAGCTATCTTAGAAAAATAGCTAACTACAAATAAAGATAGAAATGTACCTTAAACTAATTTCAATCGCACATAGATAAGATGCGAAATTATTTTTACCCTGACGGTTTATCTTAACCCTATACAATAGGGTTCTTTAACTCTTTAAGAGTCATGTTTACAGGTCTCTTAAAGGCTGCCAGCGCACTTGTAACTCCTTTTATGTTGAAGATATTTATAGGCGATAGTCACTTGCTATCAGGTTAACTGCTCATCAAAATATGTAAAATAACTAATAATTTTCTTCAATAGTACCTATAGCTATAGTTTAGTTTTAGTCTTCAATCTGTAAAATATTTTGCTATATAATACACATTCTTTGATTTACATATATCCATACATAATCCTTGTTATTTTTATCTTTAGAAGAAGTACAAAAAACTAAAATATTTTATTTATATAGGCGTTAAATGTCACTCACTAATGTTATGAGCCAGACAGTAATTATGTATTTTTTGAAGTGATACTTAGAATCGTTGTGCTTCGAAACTCGATAAAACGGTAATGCGACACTAAAAAGAGACAAACACATAAATATATAGGATGAAGTCGGTAAGAGAATGAGATAGCATACATTGCCGTGTTGCCATGGTAACCGTTGTTATTTGAGATAGAATACATTACACAAGAAGTGAAAAATTATAAAATTAATTACTAAATAATAATATGTAATTTATATTTATATCAAATAAAATATTAAAAAAAAACCTTATAATTATCCTACCCCTGATACTCTGTATTCTCTCATTCTCTCGTAGGTTACTTTTCTGAAGTTTCACTTCTACCATGTGTGAATAGCACACATACGGACATTTTTATAGATGTTATTCAGTAATGCACTTACCGAAAAATACCAAATGAATATAAATATATTGGGACATTAACACACATCACCATCTAGTTCCATGGTAAGCTACGAGGCTTGTGTTATGGATACCAGATAGTTCATACACTCCACATCTATAGTTTTAAATACATACATATTATAAATATAAACACCCATGACTAGAGTACACACATTCGTGCTCATTACACAAATGAATGCCCCTATCGGGACTCGAACCCGCGACCGCTGGCACAGCAAGTAGGATCACTACAAACTGAGCCAAACGTGTCGTCAAATAATAGTAAGCACACGTCGACATAACTTCTCGATAATAATTATCACTACTTGTTTACCGTTATCATACCCTCATCAACGTGCATAATTAATTGAACCTTTAAATCAATACTTAATGAGCTATACTCGATGAGTTCACTTTGAGTGGCATTGAATGTGCGTCATGAAGCCCTATCTATATATATAACAAAATTGTAACTAAGCCGAATCTGTACATTAAATATTTTTTTTTAATTCTTATTGAAATAGACTTTGTTATCGATACAGAGACCGAATCTATAGTTTATATATGAGTAAATCACTAGTAAAGAAATGGTAGTAAATAATAAAATGAAATGTAATATATCAAATCTATACTTTAATATAGGTATAAGCAAATCTATACATATTTATCTATATACCTATCTATGTACACATAATAAAATTGTAACTGATCGCTGTCTGTACATGTAATTAATATATTTGAGAAAAACTATTATTGGGTGTCTTTATTACCGCAATAGAACCCAAAACAATGATTTTTAGAATTTTTCTCTGCGTTTGTGCGCGCTAATCTCAGAAATGGCTTAACCGATTTGCGTGCGGTTTTCACTAATGTGTTGTGATAAGCTTTACTTAACATTTAATATTTGATTTATTTTACTCAGTTCATAAATAAAAAAAGTTATGTCAATTTAAAGATCACCTAGGAACGAACCCGTCGAAGCGAGGGTGAGTTGCTAGTGTTATAATATTTACAATATTTACCAAAGTATTTTAAATATTATATTAAAACTAGCATTTCCTGCGGCTCCGCCCGCGTTGATGACCAAAAACCAAATTCTTAGGTTTTACATATTAGTATACTCTTACATTGCAGTTTTTGTATTTTTTCTCAGAAATGGGACATTTTCCCGCGGTAAAAAGTATCCTATATGTTGACCTGGATAACCAACTATCACAATACCAAATTTCATCAAAATCCCTCACGTGGTTTTTCTGTAATGCAGTAACAGACATACAGACAGACAGACAGACAGACAGACAGACAAAAATTCTAAAAACTATAGATTCGGCCGCTGTATTGATAATAATGTTTATTTCAATAAGATTTTCCAAAAAATATTTAATGTGAAGATTCGTCTTAGTTACAATTTTATTATATGTATAGATATTGTAGATAGTGCTCTTCACGAACACGGCTCAGAAATGGAGTCAGAGACTACACTTAATGGACGAGCCAATTGCCATCTCATTGTTAGTTAACTACACTCACGTCCACAGACTGACCACGAAAGACAATTATTTTTTCTCTTTCATAGTTATGACTGTAGATTAATTGTAGATATGACAAATGCAACATTTTTCGGCTAATGATACTAAGTATGGTATTATTTTATTATTAGGACTGGATCCAAATGGATAAAATAAACCAATATAGTATCTAAAATCGTTTTATATTTTTGTATGTTGTTAATAAGATATTTTATTTTCCACTTTTTATAGTTTTTCTAAATACGAAATTTTGAAAACGAAGCTTTCAAATACTGTATTGAGACGTGCAGAGTAGCCAAATGTTTTGAAAGTAACATTTATCTTTTTCTTACATTGAGACCACCATTTCTAACGAGTAAAGATGCTTCGGCTTGTTACACTCATCAAAATGATTTATTTAGATTTTATCTAATTTTAGACCTAAAAATTGAGTTAATTATTAGAATTAGCGCCTGCTATCCGCCTTTTTCATTTGTAATAATATCCAAATAGGGCGGTATACGATATTCAGTTTATCGAGACAAATCTAACGACCTATGAATCATAAAAATCGCTTAAGCCATTCAGTAATTATGAGAAAACATAAGATTATACATACATACAGGTCAAACATATAACCCTCTTTCAAGCCGCCGCAACTGGGTAAAAAAAGAAATACACGTATGACTTATTAAATTATAATTTTTATTCTTTAAATCCATAAATAAAATTTGCCCCAATTATACTATTTAACAACACTTTTTCTTCGTCCTAATTCTCAGCCAAGTGTGTGGATAAAAGCACTTGCTATAAAAGGCATTTGTAAAGTAAATATTATGTTTAGACGGGCCTAAAACGTAATATGAGGGTGTTCAAACATGGGTCATTGTATTCATATAGAAGCATAATATATAGAACCATGAAATATATATATATATATATATATATATATATATATATATATATATATATATATAAACGAAACGTTTAATTTATTTCGATTAAAAGGTCTATTATTTTAGGAAATTATTATTTTTTCGTTATATATTTTATAAAATTCACTTATAATTCCTTTTCCATTAGTAAAGGTCATCCTCCTCCTGTATCAGAAAGTAATTTTGTAGGTTTTACGTATCCTTGTCAACTGTGCTTTTAAAAATTAGTCTAAAAAAGTACAAGAAATATCTTGCTTATTACTTTATGGTATATATGTTTCAATTCTATTATTTATGTAAGATATTCTGTCCAAAAATATTTCCTGAGAACATGTTACTTGCGAATTGCGAATCCCTTCAAAATTCAAGTCATGCTGTGTAACCATTACCAATCCACTTATTTTACTCTTACGTAAGAAGGATGACAATTATATTTATTTTAGCGGCATACACTCACTACGGTCGGGTGAGATCCTGGGGATAAATAGTTTAAAAACGCAAAGAGAACCCACACCCAAAAATCTAATACTTTCTTAGATTTACGCGAATATTTGACATTTTAAATAAAACTATCTTTTCGGATTATTTCGCGGATTTATTTTGATTTTTGGTTCCCGACGTTTTGAATGCTTTACAGCAATCATGGTCACGGGAGAGACTAGAGATTTATTTATTTTTAATTTTATTTAAAACCCAAAAATCTTTTTTTCGTCAGTAATCTTTGCGTGTCGTATGCAGAACAACTCAACAAAGAGACATATTATTCAAAGTAGTAGTACAGACAAACATTTATTTTTATTTATATAGTTAACGTAGTAAGCCAACTGAACAAAAACCAATAGTATTGTGTATTTAATCCTTTTTAACGTCCCACTGCTGGGCACGGGCCTCCCTTCAATACAAGGAGGATCAGGATAGTCCACCACGCTGACCAAGTGCGGGGTGGCGGACTTCACATGTCTTTCCAAAAACTCGATACGTAGATTTTTTCAGACATAGGGTTCCTCACGATTTTTTCATATACCGTAAGACAAGCAAGCGGTCAGTGGTCTATCATCATCATTAATCATGTTAGAAATGATTCGCACATGAAAATATTTTGCATTATAATAATTGAAAGTTAATAGTGGTATATTTAAAAAAAAATATCAGAATTCTTTAAAAGATATGTGCGAGTTACAATGTAGTGGAAAATTGAAAATGGTACAATCGTAGATCGATTAATAAAACTCCTTTACATCAATAGATGGAGTAAAAAGCGAATTACTGTAGCCAGTTTTTCTAACATATTTTTTATTTCAAATGACTGTTGACATTTTCATAGAAGTCTCGTATCTTGAAGAGCGTATTGTTATTTAAGCTCATTATTTTCAACAAACCCGCCTATTCTATAGAACGCAGATTTTCTTTCAAAGCATCGGTTTTATGGCTTGTTTTTTATTTCTAATAAGAGTTAGGTCGGACAATCGACCTAGAAGTGAAAAGATTTTACTGCCTATAGACATTTGAGAATTGCAATAACATTTTTATATTCATACTAGTTACTCACCCTTGTTTGCTTGGGTTAGTCCCTAGGTACTTATTAACGGTTAGTATGGAATAGATATATAATACATATATACATAGCTATGATGAGTTTTTGTGGGTTTTTGTGTTATAACGTATTTTCTCGTGGGATCATTCCCACGATTGGCGTGATTTTTTAAGATTATCTCATGATAATCTTAAAAAATCACGCCAATCTGTTACTCTGCTTCAATGTGAAAGAAGGATAAACAAACATACTTTTACATTTGTAATATTGGTATTGATATCAAAATTTATTTCATTTAATAGTTTTGATTATACTATCATATTAAAAGTTTTTATTCTGTAATTTCCAATAAATGGGTAACTGAACACTTCATTAAGGGATAATATTTACCTATGCTACCATACTAAAAATATGATGTTTCTATATATTATAATATAACGTAATAATATTTTACGAGTGTACGACAAAAGATCTGTTTAGTAAAATATTCATGGCCCATCAAGGGCGAGCTCCTAATGATGATTGCCTTTTATTTGAATTACACAAATTTATCTTTATGGAGGAACAGGAAATGGAATCGAAAATATATAATAAAGTATAAATCATATCCACTCCATATTTTTTTTCTCAAATATTATAAAAGAAACATTATTAGCCAGATTGATATTTTTTCATACGTACAATATTTATAGACTATTAGCGGAAGAGTCTCATAACATCCTATACAAGTGCTTACTGTAAATTACCAAATCGACTAGAACAAGCCTTGATAAATAAGCGAACCTCGATATATATTTATACCTATCTATACCTCCATATGCCAACTTGTAGCCGGATATTTAAGAAAAAGTTCAGTCTATCCATTTAACAGCAAAGCAGAAATCGATAAGGAGAGTTATATACATTCATTGTTTTTTTTTCTTCAGTATCATCAGCACAACGTGAACTTGGCAAAGGATTGCCAACAAATACCTCGGCAACGTCACCTCCTGCAGCTGATAACGTCATAAGACCAGGTGTAGCGATAGCTGATGCTCCCCGGCCAACCCCTCGCACGGGACCCTACTTCGACTTAGCGGCTTCCAAGAATGTCACAGCCCTGCTTGGAAAGACCGCCTATTTGAATTGTCGAGTCAAAAACTTAGGAAATAAAACTGTAAGTATTTTTCAACTTTTCATATAATAATAGAATAGAAATATAATGGACTAGAGACTCACCCTCGCTATGCTCATGTTCGTCTCTAGGTGCGTTTTAATGGTTAGTATACCTAGGATTCTCAGAGATGAGAAATATTTTCCAGCACTAAAAAGTATCTTAAACGTTGACCCGGACAACCAGCTATCACTATACCATATTTCATCAAAATCCGTCCAGGGGTTTTCTCGTGATGCTTTTCCAGACAGATAGACTGACAGACAAAAATTGTAAAAATTATATATAGATTGGACCTCTGTATAGATAATAAATATATGGATATAACTATTTCAATAAGATTTTCCCAAAAATATTTAATGTACATATTCGACTCAGAATTTTATCATAAGTGTACATTTAAAATGATTTCATTGTTTTACTAAAGGATTTACTTAGATTTTATCGTAATATATCACAAAAAAGTATGTAAATATTATATGAGTAAAAAGTATTTGACATTTCTTCGCTCTTTGTAATTCAAGATTTTAGGTTTTTAACTTTTACAATATAAAATTACATAATATGAACATAAAATTAAGAGTGTTTCTCATATTGACCAAACAACCCACATAATGTTACCTTTTATCTAAAGCATTCTATTTAGCGTTTTGCTAATATTTAAACATTGAGCTTTTAAAAAGCTTTTAATCATTAGTGATCTGTGAAGCAGCTATCAATTTATTAGTCTGATCAGGGCTCGGAACCATTTTAAAAGAAACGGCTTATTTCGGTAATGTAATGATGAATTCATCGCTCGTTCTTTAACCGATGAATGAAAACGAACGGTTTAGTAAGCTGAAATAATAATGCTTAAAGGTTATTCTTAGAGAAAGTTTAAATTAGGGTTTTGATACCGAAATAAACCGGATATTTCATTCATAAGTAAGAAACTTGCGTGTATCCTTCTACTAAGCCATTCACCATTAGCCAAGATGCGCCAGATGTAAACACTCAGAAACTCATTTTACCTGAATTCGTCAAAATCCGTCCTCCCGGATTTAACCAGTTAAAGAACATAGCCGAAACCTTAAACCCAAAAAGCCTCTCAGTTTGGAGTCAATAACCAAAACCGGTTAAAAAATTGGACGGGTTTAATTTATATCTTAATGAGAAAACATATTGAAATATAAAATATTTGCTCAATGCTACATTAAAAAATATTTTAAATCTCATGATACTAAAAATGATAACGCACAGTCATAAAAATAGAGATGCTCACGTTCACACTAACGAGTTCCTCTTATTCCGAAACCAACGTCCAATTTACATAGCGGTGTACCACAAAATCCTCGTTTTAAATGAAACGTAACAATAGCACAATGCAAGTTTAAAGTCCCTATTGTGAGAGCAACTTTATAAATAAAAGTCTCATTAGGCCGTGATGCCGCATCTTCCATATAAATAACAAGTCGGACTAACGAGATCGCAGCCGTCCACATGAGCGTTATAAAATCATTCGCAACGACAATCATCATTGTTAAAGCTTTCGTTTCAATTATATTATTGCTTAATGAATTTATTTGGTCGACAATGTTTCAGGGTCCTAAGTTCGATTTGTATCAAGGACTATATAAATGTACATATAATTAGTATTGTAACAATATGTTCAAATTTCGTTTTAATGTACGATATACACCAGTTACATATGTAATTGGTACCAGTATGTTTCGGTTCAGAATTTATCAGAACCTAACCATACCCTTTCTCTTTCTCGCTCTTCCTCCCCATAGTGAAGCGTAGATAAATAATGTGTATAGGCCTTTATCTTTTAGCATAAGGCATACGTAAATACGTTATATTTTTACAAACTTTTTAACTTGCAATGTTTGTATGATTGTTCGGGTCGAATCTTGTAATTGAATTTAAATCCAATATGGCAGACTCCCACAGATGGCTGACTATGTTTTTATGCAACCCTATAATATGGATATCATTCATGACATCCATGTTTAAGCTCAATGCAAGTTTCCTTACGATGTTTTCCTTCATCGTAAGACAAGTGGTAATTATGTTAGAAATGATTCGCACCTGAAAATATCACAGGTGCGAGACCCGGGATTTGAACCCGCTTCACTCGGTTACCAAGCGAGCGAGTTACTGAGCTACCACTGTAAAGTGAAGTAAAGATCTTAAACTATCTGACCCCAAAAAGTAAAGCACTGTGCTTTCGTAAGCAAATCTGTAATTTACAATTCAAGAATGAATGTTTATCATAATGAAGCAAACTAAATAAACAAAACTGATATAATTTTGTTGAGCTATTATTTAAAGTACAGTGCTTCAGTAAAATGTTCTCATAATATAGTAATAACCTAGTTCATATTTAGGTGACTGTTAAATAAATAGCAGTAGCTCGACCGTATGTGATTAAGTTTATGCACGTCTTGAGATTAGTTAACAAAATTAAATTTACTATATTAATCTACAGTTTATGCTTTGAACACTGACCTATAAAACTTTAACTATGATAATATTTCTCTATGATTCTAGCTCTAAACACAGGGCACTCTACATTTATCATTTACATGTTCTACAAATATTGTATATATTGATTAAGTTATACTCATAACAGGCTAGCGACTTACCTCCCTAAACTTGAATGGTTTAGGAATGCATAAAAAACAAACGTCCAGATGCGAGGGAGGTATTTATTTTTAAATATTATATATTTACATTAAAATCAATCTGTATTAAGTTGATATCGGCATTGTACTATGAAACTGAGTGAAGCACTTTTTCTTAAAGTTATATTACATTAAAATGTAATTGAAATAAACTTAAAATAACAACCATAGAAGATAAGAAAATTAAATTACCATCGCAGCTTTTTTCGACTGTAATACTTACATAATTACTTAAATTAAAACATAGTATTAATTATAACAAAATAATTATATATATTTCTTTATAAATAATTATATTATTATTATATTTAATTATAACAAAATAAGTATAATTAAAGCTAGCTGTTTATATTATAAAATCTTAATACGTCCTAATGAACGCTGCGGGCAATGAAATTAGATAATATGGTAATGCGAATGCAGACGCTAGAAGGCAATGGGGCGTCTAACACTGTATGTGCAATTGCACTACGATCTGAAGCACCATTTACTGTTCCAACAGGTTTCACTAACGAGATCATAAGTTTGGATTTTTATTCAATACGATGCACGATCGAGGTCGTAACCTACTTCTAGAGCTAATTTAATTAAAAAGTAGCTTCTAGGCCACCTGGTAGTTTGTGGTACCTTTTTGTGCTGTAATGTCTTCGTAAACTCAATTTATCAACTTTTTTGTTAGTTACATGTTTTCATATACTTAAAACGCTTAATGTTAGCAGAGGCAGAGATATACGTTTTTCTAAAAAAGCCTTTTTCAGCCAATATATGTATGTATATGCGGCGTGGAAGAAAATACAAGCTTAATCAATGTAGTATATGAAAAATATTATATACATATTGCATATATTGTACATATGTATATACCAATTATATATATATATATATATATATATATATATATATATATATATATATATAATATAGAAAAATTGTAGAAATTTATTTAGAATATAGGTAATATCTATAGTACGAACTGTAGGTTATTTTAATATTTTGCTTTTTAATATGTTATCATCACTCACATTTTCTAATATTTTTCTCTAATTTGGTGACATTTCCAGTAAATGCTTTGAAATGTAACTTTTATACTGTCTTACTATACCCCAAAACTCTATCAACGGATTACAGGAAAAAAACTTGGTCGTGGTAAGTTTTTGTGATTCGATATTTAACTTATTGATAATATTCTTACGTAATAAAGTGCAAGTAATGAAGTAACAAACACATTTTCGGAATTATATATTAGTTAGTATTATATATCAATTTACAACGTTGGTTTTGACGCTACCTAATCTATTTCGAAACGGAAGGGTAAAGGTACGCGCATATTAGTATCAAACCAATGAACTTCTAAAATTACCATAGTTTTAATGAGAAAATGCTATATACAAATTTACTCGTACTTATAAATAACTAGTGACTCACCCTCGCGTTTTAAAGTTTAGTATAGATTGCTCAGAGATTTTCAGTTTTTGTATTTTTTCTCAGAAATAAGACATTTTCCTGCAGTAAAAAGTATCATATATGTTGACCCTGATAACCAGCTATCATCATACCAAATTTCATCAAAATCCCTCCAGTGGTTTTTCCCGTGATACGGTCCTATGACCGCAGTGCGTCTGTCTGTCTTTCTGTACAGACAGACAGAGAGACAAACAAAAATTCTAAAAACTCTAGATTAGGCCTCTGTATCGATAGTAATGTCTTTCAATAAGATTTTCCAAAAATGATTTAATGTACAGATTCGGCTTAGTTGGAATTTTGTTATATGTATATAATATATATGTAAATAATCTGTGTATAAATTATTTTTATTACTGTTTAAAATACCATTTGCCTACTGGTGTCCATCTAAAATATTATATATACACAGGTTGTATTATTTCCTATAATTAGTGTCCTTACATGCTTACTACGAGATTTCTTGTAATGCAGATTCTAGTATAGATTATAAAGAAATTTTGCTCTCTAAAGCTCTTGGTATTTGATAAGTTACAAAAAACTGTAATTAAAGTATCTATGTATATATATTATGTTAGGTATGTATCTATATGGATATATTTGTTTAGGAACTATTGACCAGTTTTAGTTATATCAATAAAAAAAAATATTATAATCAAATTTCGATCACTGGGTGAATACAAGTAAAAATAAATATATAATTACTAGCGGCTCACTCTCGCTTCGCTCCGGTTCGCCTCTAGGAAATCAAAAAAAAACTATCCCCAGGAACCGTACATTTTTCCGGAATAGAAAGTAGCCTATGTATTATTTCAAACTATAATCTATCTCTGTGCTAAATTTCATCCAGATCCGTTCAGCCGTTCTGGCGTGAAAGAGTAACAAACATCCATACTCACAAACTTTTACATTTATAAGATTAATACGGAAATAATACGGATATTCATGAGAACATTTTGAAATTCAGTTACGCAATTACTTGAAAGCTTTGATCGTAAATAAATCTGGTTAAAGTTTCAATTTGAGCTTTAAAAGAATTACATAGTCTCAAAATATACATTTTTAATTAGACCTTCACCGGATCTAAAAGTTTTTAATCAACTGTCTTAATTAAATGATTGGGTTCATTGTTTCATATGACCCATTGTTATATCTCACTTAGAATCTCATTTTAAAGTTAAAGCGATATAAATGTCTTCAAATTCTAGTAAATCTCAAAATTTTACGTTCGAAGATAATCTTCGAGAATATTACTGGAGAAGTGATAAAGTTAACAACGAGTTTGTTATAAATACTCATTTGTTCCAACAATGAATACAAATTCAATTTGGCTTCTATCTTCTCTCTTACATTTTAAAACTAATTTAGAATTATTACACTATAAAAAAATCTATAAAATACTAGATTTATTTTTGTTGAATTTTTTGATGAATAACAACTTGAACAGAGTTGAAGAAGTGAAGGTATAAAGGTAGGTAAAGCTAATAATTAGGCATAAACTCTGAGTGAAGTAAGGTTCAATTCTCTAATACTTAAAATTTTGATTTAAGAGTGATTTGCTTACGTTTTGCCATTTTCATAAAAAAATTACGGTCAAAGTACTGCTCGAAATGATAATATCACAACTTTCGCGTGTCAATGCTCAAGTGCGACTAAATAAGATCCAAAAAAGATAAAACTACAAAATATTTATAAAAGAAAGCACCCGACGGATTAAGTAATAAACACGTGTTTCGTCAAAATCAAGAAATTTGTTAAAACTTCATGAATGTGCAATGATAATCCTTTTGTTTTGTGTAAACAATCGTAAAAGGTCGTAAAATATGTTTTTCTGCTAATTTTTACCGCACATAGTCGGCAATCTTTTGTTTTGTTAAAAAACAGATGTGCTTCCAAACTTTTGGACGGTAGTGTATATGTATAGGCTTGTACAAGTTAATTACATATTGTTAAACAAAATCGCTATCTACCTCTGTTTCTTCGCTTACTTCTTTTAAGCATCGCAACAGATTTCGATACAGTTTTCACTAATAGAAAGAGTGATAAACAATTTGTGTGTATTTGTAGGTGTTTTGTTCAAAATGGTTGAACTATGACGGTGTTTTGGCAAAAAAGAAAAGTTTTTGTACTGTTAGGTTACATTAAAACATTGTACTAGAAAATTGTACGTCTTAATAAGTCATGTGTCTAACTCCTTTTTTTTTTTTTATGTCGGGAAATGCATTTACGCATTCCACCTGATCCCCCAGGTGGTGATGTGGGGCTCACCGGCTATAAGAGCCGGTACTACCCACTAAAACCCGACATTCCCCTCCCCTCCGCCTTAATGGGACGCCGCAGGATCGCTTGCGCATAACTACTACGGCGCCCCGGCGGCAGGTCTGCCAACGGCTGACCACCACACCGATGGGGCTGCTCCACAGTCAACTCTGCTATACCAGAGAGGTACCCGGAGCAGCTCCATAAAACCGAACCTCCGCCCACCGAAGTGGGCCACCTCCAATCGGCTGCAGAGGACAGGGAGAGCGGCAACGAAACACCGACTCTCCTCTTCCCCTGCAGCCCCACCGCGTCCGCCATCAAACGGTGGCGGCTCCGTCTAGGCCGAGGAAGGTAGGGAGAACGGCGCACCGAAATACCGGCACTCCTCTCCCGCCGCGGCCTACCCCTCCGCCGGATGCGGGCCTGCGACCACAGTCCCGCAACCGGCACCCATCATCCGGTTGTGGGACCAAGCGGACCCACCACCGGTGGCCGCAAAGTCTTCGGCTCGAGGCCTAGACGAGCGGCCCCATCCAAGCCATTTGGTCCGCGCCGGATTTCTCCGGTACCACCCGCCGCCCTAAGCGGGTGGCATTCCCCTATCCGCCACCTGGGGACGCGCCCGGTAGGAGTTGGCTTCTCCCCCGGGATGTGTCTATCTCCTAGGGTACACTAAAAATAACTATTTTTATCTATTTAAATCGTATCTAGGGACGAACCCGAGCAAACTGAACAGATAAACCGTCTAACATAGCTTTTGTAGCTATAAAGAAATAAATTAATCAAATTAATGTGTTTTTGTATGAAAATATGTACTAAAAAGAATTTATTGCCTTTAATTTATTCGAATAATAGTATTACAAGAAAAACATAAGTAAATGAATTTGCTAATAAAAAATTACATTTTGCTACAATTTGTGTAAATATCGATAGAATGTTTCTAACTAAATGCTTTTACTGGCGTTTGTTTTAGCTCAACATGCAAGTCTCGTGGGTGCGGCATCGGGACATCCATCTGCTAACTGTTGGTCGGTACACATACACAAGCGACCAAAGGTTTAGAGCGATTCACCTTCCTCATTCAGAAGACTGGACGTTACAAGTAAGAATTTTAGATGGAATTTTTGATTTTAGGAACAGAAACGGGTCCGATTGCTGCTTTAAATGTATAAGTTTGTTTATGTGTATCTTTGTTTCGTCTTTACATTGATGGATGTTTAGTATACAAATAGAATAGGGCTGTTAGGCATCTAGAAAGACACTAATGTGTTTAATTTGAAATAAAAACTAAAACAAACGACCTTTTTCGATAATTTTTATTTAAAAAAGGTTTTTTTAGAACATTATATTTTGACTTTGTTGTTATATTTTTCCTACTTTGGATTATATGTAATTTGGATTTGGAGAAAGGTGAAAATTAACAAATATTTACTATTACTACCACTGTATATAAATATAAAAAAAATTTTTTTTGGTAGTTTTTGCTCTTCTTCCTCATCATACCTAATAATATTATTGAAATTATAGTGGCAGCGCAGACGCGCTCATTTTGGCTATTTAGCAATTGTATCGCGCCACGAACCCCAGTTTTGGTTTCTTTTGCAAGATTCTGGTTTCTTATCATTACTAAAATAATGCCCTGATTATTTGATTATACAAAAGCCCTATGAAATCTATAATATATATATATATATATATATATATATATATAATATATATATATATATATATATATATAGAATAATTATATAGAATGTTTAAAATAATAGTGTGGAAACACACACTATTACGTGTAAAGTAGCTTAAAGTTTTATAGCACACGAAATAATACTTAAAATGTATCGTTACTAATTTAATTATTACTTAATGAACTCTTAACATAAAATCAAACTTTCAACATAAAAAGCTGGAGTGAAAAGAAACTTTCAGATTAACACGTTCACAACAATTAGTAGTCGAAGGCAACAGCTTGTGTTGAAACAAAAACATGAAATAAATATCATTATATTTGCGATAGTAAGCATAAATGTTATTAATACCTCCAGGTAAATTTCTAAGAAATTAATTAAATTTCTAAGAAATCTATTGTTAACTGTAACGCCGGCGTGTCCACGGTCGTTGAGGGATTAATTATAGAAGTCACAGACAGAGTAGGTCAAAGTAATGTTACTTTAACTTAAAAAATACTTTATTATAATAAATGTTTCACAAACTAATTATTTTTAAGTGATTACATGATCGAAGTATAATCAATGAATGCAGTAATAAGGTCTTGAACAAAAATGTGTTTCGTGCGAAAGTTATGCTGAAACACGAAAGTGACGCTGTGAAGGTGCGTATATGATGTTGGTGGTTGGTGCAAGCTCGGTGATCCCCATACATGAGGGTTGCCTAACATATTTTAAATATGTTGGGACAATATGTTGGGCATTAATACACAGCACCATCTAGTTCCATGGTAAACTACGAGACTTGAGTTATTAATACCAGATAGTTGATACACTACACATATATAACTTTAAATAAGTACATATTATAAATATAAACCCATGACTGGAATATAAACATTCGTGCTCATCACACAAAAAAATGCCCCCAGCGGGACTCGAACCCGCGATCACTGGTACAACAAGTAGAGTCACTACAAACTAAGCCATACGTGTCGAAAAATATTTGACAACAATAACATTATCATATGAATTATTCTAAAATTTTCTAAAGAACTCATTTTGAATTTAGTAAAATTCCATTTTCTTTAGAATTTTTGAATAGAAATATTCTTGGCTTGCCTTTTAAAGCCTTAGTTTTTTATTCATCCTGTATAATAGAGAAAAACATAGCAAAGGTCGAGTATACAATGAAGCCCCTATTAGTTCACTCTTTGTAAAGTAAACTAACATAAAGTAAACGTATGATGGTGACCTTTCACCTTCAATCGGTTTAGATTTTTTTTAAATTGCATTTACAAAAATGTGTAACACTAGTTTACGCCAGTGGTTTTACATGCCTGAAATGTTATTAAATTCTTCAATAAAACGTGACAACTACTTTGTTTAAGCGACAAAAGTTACGTCTTAAAAATATCTTAAATGATTAATATAATGCTTAGCAACTTTTGTAACTAAGCCGATGAGATATTTAATTAAAACTTTCATTGGATTTGGTTGTATTCAAGGGATACAATACAATATAATAAGAGATAACAACGTGTTTTGAAATCTATTGATTGGGTTCTCTTGCACTATAAAAACCCTCCGAACACAAAATGATCATTAACACTATGTGAAATTTTGGCTTATTATAATTTTAGCTTGTGTATATGGTTGTGCAAATTAAAAAAAAAAACAGTCAAATTGAGAACCTCCTCCTTTTTGTTTGAAGTCGGTTGAAAAAAAGATATGAATTCAACTTTAAAGCGTATATTTTTAAAAGCATCCTAAGCCATAGAAGAAAGTAGCGGATATTTCTAGACACTAACTACATTATTAGTTTCTTAAAAATTTTACATTAAAGGGTGGGTTTTAAAACAAAAAGGTTTTGAATTCTATAATATTACAGATGAGATAATTATCGCTTGAGGTAAATTCTCGTTAATAGTTAGTCACTTTCGTTATAGCTATATAACCCGAGTTGCTATACAGTATACAATATACATTTTTATTACAAAAATGATAAAAAATAAGCATATTCATCCCTCAACGACCGCGGACACGCCGGCGTTTCAGTTAACAATAGATTTCTTATAAATTTAATTAATTTCTTAGAAATTTACCTGGAGGTGTTATAATATAATCTATTATATATATTTATTTTCTATAAGCGATATAGATAGCAAATTAACCCGTTCAAGAGGCGATACTCGAATGCTTCCAATCTATTATTACAGTGAGATACTGTGCTCAAAGTACTGGGAAAGTACCCTCTTTGTAGACCAGACTCACTCGCACGACGGTAGCTTTTAGATCTCAATAAGACGACCTGAAAGGTATTTAAACAGAATTTAAGCCTCACATTTTCAGTATTTCCGCCCAAAATGGCACAAATATGAATTTCAAGGAAGATGTTACTTTCATCTCTAGAATGTTTATCTCGTTTTAATATGTATTTTTGTAGCGTTTTATCTATGGTATGTTTTTGCTCGTAGGATATTTCTATCAAACAATGAACGTATAATTTTAATATTACTCGTTTTTTTCCTCTATCTTTTTAAAGTGAAACTTCTTTAGAGTCGTTGTGATTTGAAACTCAATGAAACGGAAGTGCAACACTAAAAAGAGACAAACACATAAATATATAGTATTATTAAGCCGGCGAAAGAATGAGACAGATAACATTGCCACATTGCCACGGTAACCGTTGTTATTTGAGATAGAATACATTACACAGGAAGTGAAAAATAATAAAATTAATTACTGAATAATATGTGATGTATATTTATGTCAATTAAAATTTAAAATAACTTTTAAGCTTGGTAAAAATATTATTAAAAAAAATAAACCTTATAATTATCGTACTTCTGATACTCTATATTCATCTCATTCTCTCGTAGGTTACTTTTCTGAAGTTTCACTACTAACATGTGTGAATTGCACAAAAACGCACTTTTTTTCACTAAACTTAAATTCAATAAATGTAAATATGAAGCTTAATTTTTTTAAGCTTTCTTTCTTCCGCTTATTGTTTCTGCTAATATTAAAATAACACGTATAGGTTCGTAGATAGGTGGAATTTCCCAATCACATACTTTGTCATAACTAGATTAGCTATAATCCTCTAAATTAAGCGGTTTCAAACCCCTGGTCTTGTATCTCCGATATTTCCATATAGGAATAATTTTCAACATTTTGATCATTTTGCCTTGTGATGGAGAAATTATCGTGAGGAAACTACCGTATTATATGAAACAACCGACAAAATTATCGAAAGCTATGTAAAGTCCGCCTGAACTTAGCCAGCTTTAACTATGGCCTCCGATCCTCGTATAGAAGAGAGGCCTGTGCTAGAGGTGGAATGTTAAAAAAGATCTAAATTAGTATACATTCTCATCCCACATAATATGACATAAGCATAACAATATATATTATTTTAAATACGTAAAGTTTTAAACGTAAATGTTTTTATTATTCTACTTCACCTTTTCATTTGGAATTTTAAAACTTTTATATTTTCTACAGTAGAGAAGCTTACCATCTGAATAATGTCCTTTGTATGTGGTAAAAATAAAAGTTTTTGAATCGAAATAGTGTTGCTATTGTACGCTGAGTATTTAGATATATTTAGTAGAGGCCAAATATAATATAATGCATTTTTTTTTATTAAAAAATATGTATACAACCTTCTTTTACTTAGCAACTGAAACCATAATAAGAAATATATTAACGGGAGTTTTTTTTATGACATTTTAATTTCTTTAATAATAAATAAATATGATAACCATTAACACACAACACCATCTAGTTTTATGGTAAGCTACTAGTCCCATGCTATGGAAATCACATAGTTGATACACTACACATATATTTAACTTTAAATACATACATATTATAAATATAAACAACCATGACCGCCCAAGTCAGTCCAGCCGTTTCAGAGATTATCCGGAACAAACAGACAGACAGACAAAAATTTAACAAATTGTATTTTTTTTATAAGTTCCGTATATAATTTCATATGCATTTAGTGAACGCTGTTATTTGACATTACAAACATATACTTCAATTTTATTTATCTGTATGAATTGATTTTATTTCATAACGAAAATAATAACCATGCCTAAGTTTCTACTTTGCGTATAAACTCTAATAAAATTAACAAAAGTTTCATGAAACCCTTTAAAATGTTGAATTCAGACCTTAAATATTATTATATAATATGCATTAATAACAATGTCATCCTTGCCCATTTCGGTCACGGCGTCCAATCTCACTGAGACGAACCAACTGCGCAAGAGATATTACAGTACCTACATATATTATGTGAGAAAACACAAGACGTTTACTGTATATTTCTGTCACCCACATACTCCGATGTGACTACAACTCGACACTCGCCGTGAGAGATCAATCGACCGACGCGACACATGCTGTCCGAGGCACGGGGGTGAAACACCACCAATTTCACTCTTAATAGAAAATTTGTTAACAGAAAAATTCCAACACGAATCTTAACCCGACTCGGGACTCGAACGCATGACCTTCTTTCCTGTAGCTGCATGTTAGCCATTAAACCACCGAGGTAGTTCAATGCGAGTATATACTATGCTTTACATAGTATTTAAAGGATGTATATATGTAGCTAATTCCTTTTATTAATTACAAAATTTTTAATTTATTATTTACAAAAAAATATCCATCATAATAAAATCAGACAGTAAAAATAATTTTCAAAGCATCTTTTGAGATCATGTTATTTGGTCTTATTGCGAATATTCTCACAAGAGTAAAGTTTCTTCTCACATTAACTGTTCTATTAAGTTATACTGTAAATATAAACACCAATGGGTGTTTTTACTACCATTTTTCTTTAAAACAAGTACTTTGAGAGACATTAAATAGGCGTAGAAGTAAGATTTTAAAGATTAGCTCTGACCATGCTTAAATAATACACCTCTGTGCAGATATTTTACAGATACTGTGCTTATGGAAACTATCAAAGTTTTTAAGAGCTCTGTAGCGTAGCATATCGATATTAGTCCAGTTTTTACGTCACTATTGACGTTTTCCTTTTCAGCAGAAACCTACGTATTATAATGAATATTGTTTAACTTGTGAATGAATGTCATGGGTTAGATTTCCATACAAAGTTAATATTTTAGCAACCATTGTTAAAGACAGAGCTCAGAAAGGAGGAATAGAACAATGCAGGATTTTATGTACTAGCTGAACGCAAAATAACAAAATTAAATTATAGTATTACCACATCACATAATACTACACCTGGTTCTATATCAAATATTTTTTTTATTGTATTTTATTCTATAAAAGACTAGCGACTTACCGCGTTTTTATTCGCTCGAGTTCGTCTCTAGGTACGTTTTAACGGTTAATGATTCCCATACGAAATAAACAGTTCTGAACTCTTAGATTTTTCAGTTTTTTTTGCTATCCCTATTTTTTATGCTTAAACCACCCCTGACACACCCCCAAACAACAAAATAAAAAAAAAATTCTTCAAATGGGTCAAACCATTTTTGAGTTTTAGCGAGACTAACGAACAGTAATTGGTTCTTATATATACATAGATAGATAACAACTTCATTACAACTATGTAATAACCTTGAAGATTTCTAAATCCTTATTCTCCTGTAAACCATTTGAAAAATTTGGAACAAAAAAATAAAATATATCAATACTCCTCGTAATATTATAAAGAGGAAAGATTTGTTTGTTTGTACCGAATAGGCTCCGAAACTACTGAACCGATTTAGATGATAGATAGCTTTGGTAAGCAGATAGTTTAAGACCCTGGAAAGGACATAGGATAGTTTTTATCCCGGAAATCAATCCTTAAAGGGGTGAAAATGGGGATGAAAGTTTGTATTGGGAAGCAAGCTAAACATCAACAAGCTATAAAAAAAACCGCGATAATATTCGAAAAGATTGTTTCAAGTAAAATATAAATTACAATAAATCAAATTTATTATTATTTATTTGTCAAACAAAATTCAGTAGACGAGAAAATTCAATAAAATATACTTGGAAATCAATAATACTAACCTAAACTTACCTTTGTTACAGATAAAGTATCCACAACACAGAGACTCTGGCATCTACGAGTGTCAGATATCAACGACCCCACATATGAGTCATTTCATACATTTAAATGTTGTTGGTGAGTACTGTGTATAGATATACTAATATTATAAAAAGAAAAGGTTTTTTTGTTTGTTTGTTTGTACCGAATAAGCTCCACTACTAGACCGATTTAGATGAAATTTGGTAAGAAAATAGTTTGAGACTCTGGGAAGGACATAGGATAGTTTTTACCCCGGAAATAATCCCTTAAAGGGGTGAAAATGGGGATGAAAGTTTGTATGAGGAATCTCTATGATATAATTTTGTTTTACATAAAAATCTATACGATTTTAATGTTTATTCCAAAACATGTGAATGATAACGGAATTTTATACGTACATATTTTTTCATTTGAGTTATCATTTTCATGTTTTGTTTATATATTAAAATTTACATTTTCTTTAAAAATAATAATGTCACCATTAATAGGATTTATTATATTGGTAAATTGACATTAATCGAAAAAATTAATGACTTTTAATTTTATCTATTACACCATATTACACTAAAAAATATTCGAAAATATGTGCTATGTTTCTATTTCGTTATCGTATTTTAAAATCCTTTTTAAATAAATTAAATTAAAAAATATAATAAATACTAAAATGTTTAATTCAAAAGTTATATTGTTAATGATATTGAAATATGTAGTACTATATATATATATATATATATATATATATATATATATATATAATATTAATAAATTCATGCCGGCTTTTCTCAGCAGAACTGCTTTACGAGCCGGTGCAGTGGTAGCTTCCTCACGGACTGACGACATTGACGCTCTTTCAATTAAATTGACGATTCATAAGTGCTTATATAATTTTACTTGAATATAAGTTTCATTTTATTTCATTTCATTTCGAGTATTACGTAACTACATTTAAAAATACATATAAAATAGGATAGTAGAACAAAAATTACGATGTAGTGCAAAGATTTATTTGCGGCAGCAATTTAAAATCGCGCCGTTTTGCAAAATGTAAATTTTAATTGGACAGTCATTTCCGTTATGCGACTTTTTTATGTAAGATATTTATGAATAAAAATATATTTTTACGAGCAATAATCCAGAGGAATAAAAATAAAGATGGGTCCATACTTATGGAAAGTTTTGAAGTAACATTTCTATTTGAAGTGAGTTTAATTAAAATGAAAAACAAAATGAAAAGTGTAAAAACATACAAACCAACCAATTTCATATACTTCGTAGACTAAAATCTGTGTAATATATGAAAAGTCTAAGTAAAATGTCTCTAAAGTCTCCTGGGCATTCAAGTATAGTGACATAAGAAAAATATATTTAGACTTAACTGTGTCAAAGTTAGCAAAGGAGAAAATTGAAGTATCATAAACCGACATATTATGTAGAATTTTGTTAAAAAGTTATTCCAAAGTAAGCCTCACGAGTCACGAGCCGCCACGAATTAGTGAGTACTAAAATGTTAACGTCTGAACAAGTTTCATAATTATGCGAGGCACATTAAGGGCACGCACGAAAGAAAACAAGTTTTACTCGAGTCCCATACCTTAATTTGCACGCAAATTATTTATTATGTATTATATTATTTATTTAACATCTATATAAAGTAAATAGTATATTTGAAAACAGAATTTTGTTGATTAAAGTGTTTAAAAATAAAGGTAATATTACTGTTCTTTAAGTAACCTTTACTACAGAGATCGTATTAAAATAATGTCCTTCAAGGAAACTATGATAAACGTTAAAATGATATCCGGCCCATATATAAATATAGAATATAATTATTTAAAAAAAACTATAGTTATTTAAAATCACAAGCAAGTAAATATATTATTGAGATATAGTATTACTAAGAAATTTAATAATAAGTACATTTTTGTTTTTAATTCTTGTAAAAAAAAATATCAATTTATGTAGTCAAGCTCGCTCGTTCTTTGGTTGGATTGGACGTTTTTCATTACTCTATCTTTAAGATCGAGTTTAACAATCTTGACTGTTTTCTTGTATGTGTATTGTGTATGTTATTAGATATTATCCCTAATTGTACATTGTATTCAGCCATTTAACGTCCCACTGCTGGGCATAGGCCTTCCTTCAAAATGACGGGGATCAAGCCATACACCACCACGCTGGCCAAGTGCGGGTTGGTAGGCTTCACATGTCTCTCGAAAACTTACTAAGTTCTCTCACACATGCAGTCTTACTCAAAAAATATTTAATGTACAGATTCGACTTAGTTACAATTTTATTATATGTACCTATAGACTAGAACTAGGTAATGTAAGTAATATTAAACAAAATTTAATGTTTTTTATACTTTATCGGTATTATCGCGCATCTCATCATTTTACATAGCACTGATAAATTAATGTGGTCATTATATTAAAATGTCGCAGTCTAAGTTCAGTTTTGTAAATGAATATCTCGATATAAAAACTTTGTCAACATAAACGTTGTTTATCACTAGGCGTTTATTATTATCAAGTAATAAAAGTCCGTAGAGGCGACTACCCTAGGGTATTGTAAAAAACGTCTTGGAGACTGAAATTAATTTCTTACGGAGTTAAGAGAAACCGTTGCTTGTACATATTTTTTATCTAACGGGTCTCTAGTTGGTAGAATAGTTAATTTTATTTGAATTTACTAGCTGTAAGCTGTAGTAGCAGTGATAGTCGATGGTATTTTTATCGCTTGGAAAATCAAGTAAAGTGGGTTCAAATTACTTGTCTCACTCCTCTGATATTTTCATGTGCGAATCATTTCCAACATGATTATCACTTGCTTATACTGTGAAGGAAAACATCGTGAGGAAACCTGCATCTCTGAAAGAACATAACAAGTTTTTTAAAGGCATGTGAAGTTCACGAGCTGAAGTGAAGTTCAACCCACACTTGGCCAGAATTATGGGTTATGGTTTCATTCTTGATTGAAGGGAGACCCGAGCCCAGCAGTGGGACTTAAAGAAGCAGAGTATGTAGACCGCGGATTAAGGCGTATCTGGAATGAAGAATTAAAACTTCTATCCATTATTCTGCAGCATTTCTTTACTTATATAAAAAAGATTAGAAATTCCTATAAATATTTAAATTTAATGAGTAATATTTTAGAGCTTAAGTCCATATCCTTTGAGTAGCATTTTTTTTTAGTATAGAAAGCAGGTATTATTATTTTCATTTAAATGAATAATAAGTTGACTGAATGAGTTTTTTTTATAGTTTATATAAGTTTATATAAATTGAATAGACAGAAACACGCATATAACCAATTATATGGCAATTATATAGCTATTATTTTGTAATCACATAATAACGAGAATATAGGTAGTTTTGAATAAAATGGTATATATCTCATTTGTTAAACAAAACTTACTAGAACAAATATATATATATATATTATATAAATATATATATATATACATATATATATATATATATATATATATATATATATATATATATATATATATCTAGTTCCATGGTAAGCTACGAGGCTTGTGTTATAGATACCAGATAGTTAATACACTACACATATATTACAACTTTAAATACACACATACATAGTATTTTAAATATAAACAAACACCCATGACATTCGTGCTCATCACATAAATAAATGCCCCCAGCGGGACTCAAACCCACGACCGCTAGCATAAAAATAAAATAATAAATCATCATATTGAATCATTCATTTTGGTTTAATACGAGCATGAATTTATAAATTGCTTGTTATGCTTTTATTTCGCTATCGCAGGTTTATAGTAAATTGGTTACTTTTTGAAGTACTGTCAATTGTGTATGACTAACGACAGACTTTGCATTTATTTTAAATGAACGAAAACTATTCAATAGTTAAATTTACTTTGGAAAATAAGTATCCTTTAAAAGAACAAAAAAAAACGATAGACATAATACTTTCTTAGATTTACGCGAATATTTGACATTTTTAATAAAACTATCTTTTCGGATTTTTTCGCGGATTTATTTGGATTTTTGGTTCCCAACGTTTCGAATGCTTTACAGCATTCATGGTCACGGGAGAGACTGAGGTGTTACATCATGTTATTAAAAAAAACCGATTGACTTAAAAATAACTTACACATATTATTCATATAGCATATTATAGTTGATCAAAAATACTTGTAGTGGATCTTATTTATACGGGTATAAAAAAAGGTTTCTTAAAATAACTTGATATTTTTTAGAAATAATTATACTTGAGATTTAATAACTATATAGTAGAAAGATTTTCATAATGCTGAATCTCAATAAAAAAAAACAAAAGCCTTATAGATTAAAAATAAACCAGACAGATCAAGTTGAATAGAAGGTTAATTATAAACTGTTATTGGAAAGATAAATATTTAAATATACCGTTTAACATAATATTATACGTGTACATTGTATACAAATAAGGATTTAACCTGAGAATGTAAAAAAATTAGGCATAAACTTTACAATCAGCGCTGGATTTACACTAGGGGCATTTGGGGCTAGTGCTCAGGGCGGCAAAATTTTAGGGACAGCAAGACTCGGAGGGCGGAAAAAAAATTTCTTCGCATTATCGAAAATGCGTTTATTTATTTTCCAAAAAAAAGATTAACTAGTAGGTACATTTTTCGAAAAATTGATATGATTTATAAATTATTTTTTTGCATTTTTTCCAAAAAAATAGTAATAATTAAAATAATCTAAACTTTCAACATTTTATTTAAAATTTTGATAATAGGGCGGCGTTTTTTACAGTGCCTAGGGTGGCGCTAAGTTTAAATCCGGCACAATTACAATCTATCTCAAAAACGTTTAATAGTTTTTACATAATAAGTACAAAAAAATTGAATTTAAAAACTTTTGTAATGACTTTAACCTTTAACCTTTGATAACCTATGACGTAGATTATATGAGATTGAGCTAACATAATATAAAATGCTAAAACAAAAGTGTATAAATACAATTTATATATTTCATTTGATTCTAAGTTTGCCTCTTTTTTACCTCATTTGACTGGGTTATAATAGAAAGGCTAAAATAAACTCTGTACGTGTACTAAAAATGAAATAATAACATGTATTTTAATATCTTCCAACCTTTTAGAGCCAACGACGGAAATAATAGGCGGTCCAGACCTATATATCGATCGGGGCAGTACTATCAACTTAACATGCGTGGTGCTCTACTCTCCCGAGCCCCCCGCGTACATATTCTGGAACCATAACGATGCGGTAATTATAATTTATCATAAATTATTATTGTTGATAATTTAACTAAATATAAAGCTTTTTATTGAATTGATACCGTTAAAATGTTTGCTTGATAAAAAATGTACTTGTATTTTAAATAATAGAAGTTTAAATTTTAGATTAGATGAAAAAAATATGTTATCCAATTATTTTAAGAGATTTTTACCCAAATGTGCTTATATTTTTAGTATTTTTTAAAGCATCTGTTAAAAATATATTATTTCTATCTATTTTATCAACGTGGTTAATGACTCAAACAGCAGATTGAAACAAAAATAAACCCAAAAATGGTAACATGATAATTTCTTGCTTATTATAATAGAAGTAATATGTATTACCATAATCTTGTTGGTTTAGTTATTTACTAGTTAAGGTTCTGGGTTCGAGTCCTGGTTGAGCAAAAATTGTAGGTTTCTTTCTAACGAAAATTACTTTAGTTGCCCGTTTTGACTTTGTTATACTTACCTGACGACTGTATTATAAGAGTAAACTATTAGAGAATTCACTATATTATCTTACATACTTTGTTTTCGTTTACAAAAATTAATATTTTTAAAAGGATATACATATTAGTCTATGTTATATTTTCCTATAGATAATAAGCTACGATTCACCTCGAGGCGGTGTGTCAGTGGTGACAGAGAAAGGTGAAACGACCACGTCCTTCCTGCTAATTCAACAGGCAAGGCCTTCGGATTCTGGAACTTATCAATGCAACCCGAGCAACGCTCAGTCTAAAAGTATAGTGGTTCACGTACTAAACGGTGAGTAGTCTACATTTATATAATGAAAATACCTTAAAATTATAATAATAATTATTTTTAGTATATTAAATGAGTTTCTGATCAGTAGTAAGGATTTATGGCAATTTCTGAAAACTGTATTAGATTCTGCTTTCTATATAACAGATAAGCCATATTACATAAGAGTGCAATCTCATTAAAGTTTCACATAAAATACATTTATATATTCTTTTATAGAACGCTACTTTTTCATTTAGCACACACACAGGTGATTCTATGAAGAAAAATAATAAAAAAGTGTTATTTCATAAGTTACGATTTAACATAATTCAAAAAGGGCAATCTTTTACGAAAAATATAATATCTAAAGCTCATGACAGCACTATCTATTAGGAGGATCCCAATTTCTTTGATAAACGACCTCAGCAAAGACAACGGAGAAAATATTTTTAAATCCCAAGCCGGAATAAAACGTGGCTAGCACCATTAAAACAACGACAGCAATGAATCAAAGGAATGAAACGTAGGTTAAATTAGAGTGTTGACTTATTTTATGACGAACAATCTTATAATTAGATTGTGCGTCGCAACACAACGAACATTTTAAAGCTGTGTAATTTGTTTAGTGTTTCATTATGACGCTGAGAGTTGAAATTTTTGAAACTCATTTGAATTTTAGAAATTTCCGCGTTATAATTAAACATTTTCTCATCATTTTATCCTGGTATATTAACAATAACATCCGTATGATGAAATCTTCTTACCCACCCAAATATCGAACTCACGATCTCCAAGGAAATTGACATTTAAATTTTATTATATAGTTACTTATACTAGGTAAAATATTTATATAATATATAATTTTACTTTTCAATGTTCATTCGACAATACCATTGTTGAGGACGGTTTTAATGTTTGCCATAGAAGCAAATTCCATTTTTCCTTTGTCAGGAGAATATCCCGCCGCGATGCAGAGGGGGGGCCAAGCCTTCGCGCCGACCACCACTCATTGCATCGTGCTCCTTGCTAGTCTACTCTTAGTTCTATCTTGACATATGCAAACAGAACTACCAATGTAAATAGAACCTCATCTATTTCGCTGTTTATAATGATGCTTGCGATATAACGGATTGGATCCAGAATTTTATATTTTTAATGTTTACTTCCTTTTAGACAGTACTAAAAATTACGGTATTTAGGCGTTATAGTGTAACAAACAATGTGTCGGGTAATACTTGGACGTAACCGCAAGGGTCAATATAACTAGCATAATAGTTGCTAATAAATAGTGTGGGTTGTGTTATGTATGATATAAGTTTAATTTCCCAAGCAAGTAGACACGCTTGTTTCTTATAGATCTGTATATAATCTATTCTAAGGTGTATTAATTTTTATATTGTTAATATTAGACCGCTATATTTTCTAGTATCCATTCAGTATCATCGCGCGTTTATATTTTTACGAAATTGTTCGAACGATTAGGTCAAACAAGCATAAAACATCCAAGTCACAACTTAAGTTATTAGTTAAGTTAACAAATTACATATAGAAAATTAAAACAATAATCGTTCGACCATAAAGAAAATGTAAAAGCGCCATTCAACATTGTAGATAGGATGTTTATAACGTTCAAATTTAAAGTGTCTATCACAGTTTGTACAACAACACGTTCTTCCTTTCTGAAAAAGTGATAAAAGCGAAATGGAGAAACTATGAAGAAGATTGATGCGGATAACTGAAATTTTCAAAGATGTAAACAGGAATGATAAAACAGCTGACAATACTAATTAACACAAACGCTAGGAAATACAAGGACTGTATATATAATGAATAAAGATATACGAATCATTCTATCTAGCTTTATTCTATAAGAATGTAAAATTGTAAGTAACGATCTAGTGGTTATTCTGTGGGTTAAAGTGTTGTAAATATAATGTATCATAAAATGGGACTAGCACAGGCTTATTATAAAAGAAAAATTATCTTTGACTGGTACACGTATCAAAGTATTAAAACTCACTTTTTCAAAACTGCGATTTGAAAAATTAAATACTTATTTTTTAATGAATCTATCAAATCACTGAAGTCTCACTCAATAGAGCCTGTGTTTCGTCTGTGTAATTAAACATATTCCTAGCTAATAAATAGGCTAATTTTTTAGTATTAAAATAGAAAAAAAATATAAATTTTACAGTTTAGATAAATAATATAATATTTTATTTAACGCAATTGTAAATTCCTAAATAATCGTGATCTTTCTTTTAGTAAAATAATCTTATTATCGTTTCCTTCGATATTTGTCTAGTCGATTTGTTTATAACGAATTAATGTTGATATGTGGTTTAAATAAACTTTAATTTAATTTTAGCTCTTTATAACATGTAAATCCCCGTCCTAAGACATTTATTAAGACATCCTCATTTATAGTTTGAGGTTTCTAAGTGCTTTTACGACAGTTGCTGTCATTAAATTATACTAAATATTATATTTGTTTAACGTCAACTATATGGTAATTGTATATAATCATTTACATGTTGTCCGATAGTTTTGAGTCATTTTTGTGTCATACAGAGATAAATATTTCATCGAAGTATTTTTTCTCGCTCTAGGTTACGTCAGATCTCGATAACTATAACCAGTTATTATGTGGAAAGTTTATTATTGTATACAAGTAACAATAGAATAAATATTTGTTGTATGTATAATACTTGATTGTGCGATGTGCACGAATAAATTACATCTATAATAAATAAACATTATAAAGAAATAATAAAGTTTTAAAAAAATAATATGGTTTTTTCAATGGTAT
Organism: Brenthis ino; assembly: GCA_921882275.1. Taxonomy (NCBI): domain Eukaryota; kingdom Metazoa; phylum Arthropoda; class Insecta; order Lepidoptera; family Nymphalidae; genus Brenthis; species Brenthis ino. The sequence goes on from OV170232.1 coordinate 3,842,661, forward strand.
ATCAAAACTAGATTTAGTTATTTTTCTAACAGATTTATGTCAGTGCTTTAAAATCTGAACAATGGATCTAAATATAAACTTTAAAGGCATTAGTATAATAAAACTAAGTAGGTTTAGTTTTTATTTTTTAGATCAGCTCTTTCCTTTTAGAGTTTTCAACTTGTCACTTTCATGTTGCCTGGATGAGATCGCTGTTTAACCGATAAGGCCGTTCTTGTACATAACGTTTCTGTCCTATTAGGTTGTAATTTTTAGTTAATTAGGTATTATTTTAGTTAGGTTACGATCTAGGTATCTTATATTATTATTTAAGTTTAATTTTTTTTTCTCAAAATATATAATTTGGTTATTATGAAACTGGTAAGCGAGCTTACGCCAAGTGAGAACTTTTATTAATTTTTGTTGGGACATTAAGGGGGAGTTATCTTTCAAAATCTTTCAGTTTAAGATACATATATAATGTATATATTTATAAGGAGAGAATACAGCAAGTACTTTGGTATGACGCCTGTACAGGAGAGTACTAGCAGTACAGCATATGTATATATATAAATATATATATATATATATATATATATATATATATATATACATATATTCTGTTACATTTTCCTGTCAAGGGTGTGTAATTGGTACTGCAATTAAAAATGTTATTTTATTTATTTCACCTATTATACTGCCCAGTCTACAATTGTTATGGATGGTTATATCAGTAAATTATTATTATTACTAGCTCTCAATAGCAGGACTAAATGTTTGTTTTGTTATTATTCGTTAGACAATATTCAAACGCTTGAGTTACGTTTCATGAACACTAAACAGTGACCTAACAGTAGCGTCGGCTATGTAGATAGGAACAAAGGATCTAAGTGATTGTTTCATTTCTATTTACCGTTCAAAGTGCTTTCGTTTGAGCTTTAATCAAATAATTGAAATTAGTTATAAAATAGTGATAGAGCTTAGAGTCTTGAAACGTTTGGTAGTTAAATAAAGTGTGGATTACACAATCAAATCACGTCCAAAGCTTCAAGTTTCAAATATTACTAACCTTATTTCAAATAATTTTAAATAAATAGTAAAAAACTTTACTGAATTTAAAAAAATATATTAATATGAAGTTTTTTACCAAACTCAAAAACGAGTGGTTTTTCAATGCGTATGTATGTATATATAAATATGGGTGATATCTGTAACAATTATGACTTTTACATCTGATATTCATGTTTTTTTTTAATAAATAAAAGGTAGTAGTCTAAAAAATGACTCACTTTTTAGAAAAAAATATGCCTTTTTAGTTAAAATAATTATCTACATTCTATCTGCGTAATCATGTTATATGAAAAAATATTAATTGTTGATTTGTGTTCCTTTCGACGACGCCACTGTGCATAGTGATAGGGATCTCGATACATCGATGATTTTCTATAGATTATATTTGATACTTATATTTTCATTAAGATACTTAAATATCGATTTAAAGCTAGGCTAGGCTAAAATATAGAGATATTTTAGTTTTGTTATTTTTGTTATTTCTTGTTTGTTAAGGTTTCTATATCTTTAAATAAGTGAGGACCGTTTGGAAACAAAGAATATTCCGAGTTGATTAATTGTTTTTCCGTACAAAATGTATGGGAAAAGGTTTTGGCGATTTCTATCATTTTTAGTACTCATACCTTAAATGGTCCCAAAGTCTTTTGATCTCTACATGAAAAAGGATCGCTTGACAGAAAAAAATTTTTTTTGGTGTTTTGGCATTTTTTTCGCTAACTGTACATTTTTTCCAGAATCTGTGAATGAAGTTCAGAATATGTCATAAAATTATGAATGGTCTGCTAGTAACGTTTTCCTGTAACTTTAGTAGTTAAGGTACCTGTTCCGTCTGTTCCGTTTCAATAATCCACCCTGTGTGTACTACCCGCGGCTTCGCCCGTGTCCAAACTTCCGACAGCTAACAAAATTCTCAGGATCACCCGCTGTGCTAATCTGAAGATTACCTGAAAATTTCATCAAAATCGCTCCAGTTGTTTTGGAGTCCATAGGAAACATACATACACACATTAAATTTTATTTTATCAACAATTTAAATTTAATTATTGCTCGAAAAATGGAGTCTTTTATAAAATTTTGTGACACACCGACTGCAGCCCCACCTACCGGATCCATTTGTGAATTCAAACCTTGCAGGGACCCACTCGAACATACACAAAACATATCATGTAAATCGTCCCTGCCGCTTAGGAGATGATCAGTGGCTCAACAACTGCAGCGCCACCTACCGGGTTCAATTGTATTTTCAAACCATCCAGGAACCCATTAAAATTTACACATACAGTTTAATCCAAATCGGTCTAGCCCTTTAGGAGTAGGTTAACAAGCACACGTACAGAAGAATTATACATACATATATATTAAGATAGATGAAGTTATATTGCCCTTAAATTATTTAAATCTTCTAAATGCATTCCTTACTTTAATGTATTTTGTTTCCCCTTCAAATAAGACGTATAGCGTGCTTAATCTACATTCTCCCCTACATAAAATTTGTTTGAAAACTTTACCAAAAATGCCCGTTTATTGATGCAGCGTAATTTGCGAGTTTGAAACAAGGGTGAAATGAAATCGAAAGTAAAATGAGTAGGGGGACAGCACGTATTATAGGTTCACATAACTGTAAATTGTAAAACTTTCTGTTTATACTATGACTTGATTATGTTTGACTATATTAGAATTTGTTTTGATATAAGCTATATAATTATGGCCTAAATAAAATATGGGATAAATGAAAATATTATTTAAGATTACGAAATAAATGTTTATTTTCTTCTAATATTTTCATTTGTGTATTTATTTTCAATTGTATATTTAAATAAATAAATATGTTAAGATATTAACACAGCACCATCTAGTTCCATGGTAAGCTACGAGGCCTGTCTTATAAGATACTAGATAGATGATACACTACACATATATATCTTTAAATACAGACATATTATAAATATAAACACCCACGATTGGAGTACAAACATTCGTGCTCATCACACAAATTAATACCTCCAGCGCGACTCGAACCCGCGACCGTTGGCACAGCAAGTACTCATGACACAACTCGTCATAAATAGCAATAGTTTTTTATTTTAAGATCTGACTCATAGTTTCAGAAATTAGCGCGAATAAACAAACGAATATTTTCTGCAGATTAATATTATTAGTAGATATTGGTTAACCTCTCTCATAACACTTTGCAAAAGACTAATAGGTCCTGGAAGCCTTACGATCTATCGACATCAAAATTTTATTTCACGTCATTATCTAGCTGTTCTATCATACTAACATTTTTTTAAAAAGTGCGTGTATAAATTTACGCGTGGTTTTATCGTTTATTACTAATAATTTTATGAAATATATTATATTAATAATTTGATTTGTTTTTATTTTATTGCGGTATCTGCCACAGCGCCAAAGAAGTTTTACTTCAAAAATATGAATGTTAGTTTATTCACTTTCTATGTGACAGAAGGACAAACTAAATGACACACTTTCTCATTTATACAACAAGTAAGGATGTACGTAATGGAAAAGGATATATGTAAGAATTCTAATTAGAGAGTCGGCTCCGTACTTGTAAAGCCCGAGGCACGAACTACTAACATCGTCATACATTCTATGCGAGAACACAGCAGAGGTAAACACCCGCTGCATAAAGTTATTTCTGTCATAATAATTGTAAATTTAAGGCAGTGATAGCCGAGTGGTAACGCGCTCGCTTAGGAAACCGAGTGAAGCAGGTTCAAATCCCGGCTCTTGTACTTCTGATATTTTCATGTGCGAATCATTTCCAACATGATTACCAGTCGTCTTAAGGTGTCAACCCGCGTTTGGCCTGCGTGGTGGACTATAGCCTAATCCCCCTCATATTGAAGGCATGCCCAGCAGTAAAACATTAAAAGTTTTGAATACAATGCGTAAAATTGTAAATTTTAAAATTATTTATGATTATATATCCGTAGATGCTTAACAGTATATGCTTACTCCATCTTTGTTCTAAATTTCATCCAAATCGGACAGATTCGGCTGATTCAGCGTTAAGGAGTTACAAATGTATAAACACACATATACCGTTCACATCTATTTATAGTAGTCCGATTAAATTAATTCATTTTATTATAAAGACAATATCTAGTCATCCATGTGGAACAGAAAAAATCTTAAAAATAACCTTCTAATCAGGTCTTCGACCCGAAGAATAACAATAACAGACGCACCAGACTTGATACTACTTTAAATAACATGCAATTTCTTAGTTTGTTTGGTTTTGTGGCAACTTCAAAGTACATTTGGCATTATTGTAGAGTATACTTTGTACTGGAAACAGACATGGGCGTGACCGGCGGCGTCTCATGAATACCCAATCGCAATGAAAAGAGATAAAAGATGCCTTCCCTAATTCAGAAAGATTTACATGAATCGTGTTTGTTATGAAACATTTCGCAAGCTCTTTAGTTATTCTTTATCTGTATAAGTCGTTCATTTATATTTCCTTTGTCGTTTGTTTCCGGTTCGTCTCTTAATTACAACTAGTTTCCACTATTCGCCCAGTGGTTGTAATATGAACATAATCATTATTGAAAATTTAAGGAAAATATACGAATAGAATATACGTATAATACTTTCTTAGATTTACGCGAATGTTTGACATTATTAAATAAAACTATTATTTAAAAAAAATATTTTCAATTTTTTTTATTATTGATAAGATTAAACTCGAAAAAAATATTTAAAGACACAAATGAGAAAAACTTACTGAACTGTATTGTATTTGCCTATTTATATATAGATCTTGGTTTGAACTAATTTGGTAATAGCAAAAATATCTTTTTAATAGTAATAGCTTTCCCACACATCCTTTATTCCTTTCCTCTCGACCTGAAAAAAACAATATTGAAATAAAATTTGTAGGAACTTATAATTGAAGTAATTTAAAATATAAATTAATAATCGAGCTATCAGTATGTAAATGTGTCTGTTGAATCTTTACTCTGAAGCGGCTGAATACATTTGAATATAATTTAATATACAAATAGATTATGAGGAATGAAACCTAGACCTGGAAATAGAAGGAATATAGAGAAAATAGACCTGGAGTGACACATAGGCTACTTTTGGATATCTTGTCTTAAATAACTCACTAGTAGGTCATCACTACGTAGTATAAAACAAAATCGCTTCCTGCTGTCTGTCCGTCCCTATATATATATATATATATATATATATATATATGTATATATATATATATATATATATAGGATTTTGATGCGTTTTTTTAATAGATAGGGTGATTCAAGAGGAAGTTCTATATGTATAATACATACCGACAATACATACATACAGAAAAGCTGAAAAATTCTAAGATATGTATTTCATACTAACCGTTAAAACGTACCTAGGTCGAAGCGAGGGTGAGTCGCTAGTATATTAATATTTGAGCAACAGGTTAGTTATCTAAGTAAGAGTTATCAATAGTTGATATTACAGCGACGAAAGTGTTTTAGTAGTTTGAAATTCTATGCAAACGAAGAGAGATTTTTCATATATTATGTAGTTTTTGAACTTTCGTGGAATATTATTATACTTAATAAGTATATGTACATAAATTATAATTAATCAATGATAGGTCAACGTAGACTAGCACTCTTATCACTACACTAAATCTTTTAAATCGTCTCTTAACATGTTCTACTTGCGGAAAATCTCAGTAGGAAGCCGGTAATAACTATAATAACAGCAAGAACAACAATCTTTGTTGTCAAAGACATAAGCTCATAAAATTTTAACAAGATAGTATAAACTGACGTAAGTTACTAATTTGTCCCAAACTTTCACGAAGACGGGAAGTGAGTAAGCAAAACGTAGAACTAATGTTAATTATTACACATAACTGAAGTTCAAAAGCTTTGCAAAGCAAACTTTTGCTACAACTTATCGTTATAGAATCTAGTGTGGTTTACACGCAATGTTACTTTAGCGAGTGTCCATTGCTAGAACTTAAACGTTATTTTGCTTTGATTTTAACTTATGCTGATAACTACATCATTGGTTTAGTGGCTATCAAGTACGGCTGCAGATCCGAAGGTCTTGGGTTTAAGTCCCGATTAGTTAAGTAGATATAGTAATTGAGTTTTTAATGCAAGGAATTCTAGGCAAAAGACCCAAATTGGGAAATTAGCAGTGTTCCACCACCAAGCCTCGGAGAACACATAAAGCTGTCGATCCCATGTCTGATCTGTTACTGCTCGTCTCGAATGTATATCCCATCACTTATTACAAAATTCAAAAAGAATGTTACATAACATTTGTGTGCTAAAGGTTATTATACAATTAATTATTTTATAGAAGATTGCTTTGGGAACAATATGATCGCCTCCAGGCCACCTCAATGTTGTAGAATTATTATAATATATAATTTTACTTACAAATTGTAATAATTTAATGCTAAATAAAATATTTTTCTTTTGAATTTGATTTGGACTTCGACAGTGAAATGAATAGACGCAATGAGTAAGTAATTTTCCAGATGATTATGGCACTTTTATATGCTAAGATAACTTACTTACCAACATAAGCCATAAATGTTTATTCTTCTTTATAATTTTTCACGTGGAAAAAGAAAATAATTTTTAGCTTTTTACCTTCGTTTTGTTAAAGAAAAAGTTAGCTACAATAATATCACGTGACAATGGAAACAAAATTAACATAAATTACCGAATCTCACGATACGGACGGGCGAGAAAAATAGCCATTAAGGCGTAAAAGTTAATCGTTTCGAATCGTATAAACCGTTACGAAAGGAAAATGTAGGCAATAATCATTAAATATATTATTATACTCGGTGAAAAAGTGTCATATATTTTTTACAATATACTTGATATATATTATATTGTAAAAAAAATATGTAATATTTTTAACAAATATATAAAATATATAATATGTACTATGTAGTATGAACATACTGAGTGTCAAATTCTTTCATGTGTTTATTCTAGAGCCGACAGATACAGCAGTAGAAGATATATTTTTTTAATTAAATATATGAGATTAAAAGCGTAATAATATCATACATTTTTTTATATATATAACAAATACAAGAGGTTACAATCATACATAAAAACTTTAAAAAAATAAATAAAAACCGAGTTCAAAAAACACACTAAAAGATAAAATTAACTGATTAGTAGTTTTTTTCTATAGATACCTAAAAACATACAGGCGAATTGAGGCCCTCCTCCTTTTCGAAGTCAAAATAATAATGACTCAGTTCGTCTGTAATACACTTCAAAAAATTACACTTAAAAAAAGCCTATCATTAAAGTGAAGTAGAAATCTATTCATTGAAAAGGTTTATAAAATGAATCCTTAATAGATAACGATATTACTTAACATAGGTACCTACACAAAATAACACGATACATTAAAATAGTTCTGCTTCTTTCTTTTTGGAAATCGGTTAAAAGCTTGCTAAAAATTAGGTAATCTGTATCTAATTTTATATTTCAAGAAAACCTAAAGTTTCATTCATATTGGATTGAGCTTGAGATTCAGACTATTTTGAAGCTTTTTTAGAAGCTTCACTAGAAATTATGTGTTCAAATCTATTTTAAAGTTAAGTATATGATTCGATAGTTTATAATTTTAGACTTTTTAAATAAAAAAAATAATTAAATATCAGTAGTATAATATATAAATATATTATTAAATTTTTTAATATTTTATTTATGTAGCGCAAAGTTTTTTTTTTACATCGCAAAAAGTTACAGTATGTATGGTGAGTTGCATTGATAGCCTAAAGCGAGATTGAGCCTGTTGGACTAAACACAAACAACAGCACCCTTTACTCATCACACCGGTTGGAGTCACAACACCAATAAAATCTATTATATAATATACATCCATTGTCTATACCTATCATCTTAGACGACACGTTTGGCTCAGTATGTAGTGACCCTACTTGCTGTGCCAGCGGTCGCGGGTTCGAGACCCGTTAGAGGCATTCATATGTGTGACGAGCACGAATGCTAGTTCTCCATTCATGGATGTTTATATTTATAATATGTATGTATTTATAGTTATACCTGCATGTGTAGTGTATCAACTATCTGGTATCAATAACACAAGCCTCGTAGCTTACCATGGAACTAGATGGTGCTGTGTGTTAACGTCCTAACATATTTATTTATATTTTAATGTCTTTGTCTACTTCCGTGTCCTCTCTCTGTGATCTCTGACTGTACAACGTGCGCTATATATTGTAAAGTTATTAAATGTACGTACAATTATTATAAAATCAGTCAAATCATATATAAAAACAGTATAAAGTAAAATCAGTGCTTTATTTAATAACAACAGCGCCAAAAGTAAATATAGTTATATATTATATTTAGTTAGACTAGATTAATCTACTAATATCCCGCAAACTTTGCAATCAACCAACACCGCATCGTTTGTTATACTCCTATACTTTAGATCCAACCCATTTTCTACGCACGGCCGGCGTTTTAATAAATTGCCCGCGTGACTTGCTGTTGACGGCAAGTAGATATAATTTAAAGACAAAGACACACTAAGTATAAAGGTAGTATAATCTAGATATATAATAAAATTCTGAGTTGAATCTGTACATTAAATATTGTTTGGCAAATCTTACTAAAATAGTCATTATTATCAAAACAAAGGCCGAATATAGATTCGATAGATTCGATATTAGATAGTTTTTGCAATTTTTGTCTGTCTGTCTGGGAACGCATCACGAGAAAACCACTGGACATATTTTGATGAAATTTGGTATGATGAAAGCTAGTAGTAATCCGAGTCAACATATAGGATACTTTTAATGCGGGAAAATACTCTGGGAAATCTATAATAAACATTAAAACGTAAGTAGGGACGAACACGAGAGGAACGAGGGTGAATCGCTAGTCTAAATATACATAGGCAAAGACAAACAGTTGAAAACCTTTTTCTTCTCTGTTTGTCAACCGATTTTCTTTTTTTAATTTAGTAGCTATTGACTAGTTTTATGTTATCGATAAATAAATATGATTATGATCGAATTTCAACTACTGGTTGAACACTAGTAATAATAATAATATAAATAAAATAATAATAATAATAGCCTTTTTAATAACTAGGCACAGATATCTTCTTAATATGGAACATTGCTCACCGCGACGATCAAATGCGGGTTGGAGAATTTCAAATGCGTTTCAAAACCTAGTTAACATCCCTCAAACATGTAATTCCCTAACATTGTTTTCTTTCGAGAAAATTGAAATGACATCGGAAATTTTACCGTTTTGTGGGCGGCGTGGGTTTGAACCCGACTATCCCTTATATTATGAAAATAATTAAATACTATTAATATATAAATGTATGAAAACATAATATGGTAAAATAATATATTTTATTGGTTCCCAGTTTTTTATTAATATATTCTACGTACTAAAATATTGGTTTAACCTTAATCGCAAATTGTATGAATGTGCCCGATTTACCAGTTTGTTAAGGAGGCCATCAATTATATTTATATTATACTACTAAAACTCGTGCATAAACGCCCGGTGTATATTTACAAATAAAAGATTTGAGCCAAATTCGAAGAAATAATATGAAACAACATCCGTCTTTTCAAGTTACTATTTGTTGCCTAAAAATAAAACCATTCGAATGAAAACCAATTTACTCTCTTTTAGTTAATTTAAACATAAATAACTAATATAAACGTAATATTTTGGAATAATATTCGTTACCATAATGTTTTTTTTATTTTATTTTATCATAATATATATGATAAATATCCCCCAACCTGCACTTATCCAGCGTGGTGGACTATGGCCTGATCCCCTTCATATTAAAGGGAGGTTCGAGCCCAGCAGTGGGACGTTTAAAAGGGCTAGTTACAATGTTTGAAAATATTATCTAATATTTGTAACTCACGCAAACTAAATAATCACATGCATCGTATGCTAAGTACGAGTACCGACCCTAGTAAATTCACCCTTGGAGTTCATCATCAAAGTTATCCAAAGTTTATTAAGCCATTTTAATAAAATTAAAAGCCGTTTCCAAGAGTCTTTGTAAACCTTTTCTTTCATAAACTGTGTTTTATGTACATATATTTTCTATTAATATTTTCATATGTAAGCTATAATCAAATCCTCAATTTCATGAATAAACTTTCGAACCTTCTTGAGTTTCTAAGATTAATATATTAAGTTGTTAATATGATAAGAATGCAATAATGAAATGTATAGAATTAAAATAATATTTTTGAAGTAAGAGAATTTCATCATAAACATAATAAAAATAATGATAATATCAAAATCATTCATATTTGAACCAAAATAGATTGCTATATGACATTTGATTCTGGTGATAATGACATTCGTATCGTAGGTATTATTCGCTATATCTCAAGCAGAACCACGGGCTTAACCTAGTCCATATATTAATTAATAAAAAATTTTTTATCGCATATATGAAAAATATTACTATAAAAAGCTCTTTTAATAAATAAATCAAGATTTCACGGTCCCCTCGCATGGGACCGTTTTTATACCTCTGGTAAAATAATCCGGGGAAATAATTAAAATAGCATAGAACATTGCTGTCACGAGAGCAGTTAAACATCAATTAGTTAAAAGCATAATTCCATTTTGTTATTGTTATGGTAATTTGACGCGATGTCATGATTGCCAGGTGATGATATAATAAACATTTTATTATATAAACTAGCGGATCACCCTCCCATCGCTCGGGGTCGTATCTAGACAAACAAAAACAAATCTATCCCACGGGAACCGTACATTTTTCCAATTATATCGATATTCTGATGTATGAACTATATTATTGTAAAGTTTCATTAAAATCCAATCAGTAGTTTTTGTGTACTAAACTGTATAAGGTACTATAGTTTTTTAACTATCCCACAGGAACTCTTTAATTTTCCGGGATGAAAAGTATCTAAAGTATTGACTGGGGAGATAATGCACCATTTCATTTAAATTGGTCCAATAACTTCGGAGATTAGCCCGTACAAACAGAGATACAGACAGAGAAACAAGGAATTTGAAAAAAATTGAATTTGCTCTATTTCTCTTTTTACATACCCCTGACTCGGTTTTTAGCTTTTTTTTCTATGTACAGATATTCTACCACTACAGTTTTATAATAAGTACTGTTTCGCCATTTTCTTTATGGCGTGTAGGTAAGGTGAGTTAATTAGTAATGGTATATAAGTATCGTCCCACTGCTGGGCGTTGAGCCTTTGCAATCAAAACGAAATAATACAGATACATTATAAGTATACAATGTCTTCGTACCAGACAACAGATATTCTACCTCTCTATTATAAAGAATATAGATTATTATTTCATATAATATGTAGACATACAAAGTAGTATATGTTGAATAAATAAATAAATGAAAAAATAAAAAAATAGTGAAACAAAAGTTTTCAAACGGGTGACAACTTCCGGCGGTTTTAAAAAAATGGCTAATAAATATTAAATTCACGATTCTATAGTGCTTTTAAAAATATAATAAGAATATTTTGATATTAATAAAAGATTTTTTTTAATAAAAAATATTTTTGTAGTTTTATATAAATGTATTATTATACCTACTTTCTTTTAGATTTACGCAAATATTTAAAATATTAAATAAAAATATATTTTTTGAATTTTTTCGCGAATTTATTTGGATTGCTGGTTCCCAATGTTTCCTACAGCAATCATGGTCATGAGAGGTACTAAGATCTCAGAGGTAATTTTTTTTTTTCAGCAAACCCATTTTTAATATATTTTCTAATTGACTAAATTTATTATAAAAAGGTTTCATTCTATTATCAGCCCGGTGAAGGTCGATTTAGGTTCGGATCTTCTACTATTAGTTGTCATAGTTGTTTTAGACAATACTTACAGTTAATATACGTTAGTACGTACGTTACAGAAAATCCTACGAACTGAAAAGACCAACACACTATTTGATCAATAAGGCAATTTAATAATTATTGACAAAGAAACTTGTTAATAAAAATGTTTTACGTTAAAAGCTAATCTGAAGTAAAATAAATATATTCATCATGAGCCCTTTGATACGTGTTTGGCAACAGTTTTGATTAGACTCCCTCTTCTCCCTCGGGAAGCTCGCTTAAAGATCAGCATTTACTAGGTATGTAATATGTTACGGGTCAATTGGTAAATTGGTACATTTTGTATATTGCCTCGTTAATAAATGATGAACGATTTTTATTATCTATAAATGATTATCGTTTATTTTCTTCAAGTTTGACACTTTGTCGTTAAAAAGTAAAATTACGATAAATATATTACAAGCATGATCAGCGAGTATATTATATATGAAAACATTCATCACTCCAATATTCGTTTTATTTTTAATAAGATTCCGTCTGTTTGTTTGAAAATTTATAATTCATTTTTCAAATATTAGCATTCACTTTTATTGAAATTTGTGGATTTAAAATACGATTTTCAACAAAATATTTGTATCCATATAAAAATTAGCAAAATTTCATTGCTTATCAAGAGACGCAGGAATGAATTGGGCACAGAGCAAATATTAGTATCGGCCCTATTAATTATATTTTTTTTGTTTTACCTTACCAATTAAATTGCCTTAAATAAAATTGCAAGAAAAAATAAAACAATAAAATGATGGTTTTAGCTTAAAAACATCCATTTGCTACTTCACCTACAGCACACAAGACGTTTAGACACGCACGCCACGTTTGATTGCCGCGCAGTGATTAACCAAATCGCTTAGAAGTTGCTATTCTATTGCTACGCCTCTGTATTATAAGTTTCGTACGACGACCACTCTATGCGGATTACACTAACAACTGTGGCTTTTTAACTTCTGGAGGATCATTTGAAAGAATATTTGTATTCTAAGCATAAAAAAATGTTCCACTTAAAGATTATACTACACTAGCAGAATCCGCGGCTTCGCTTGCGCTAAAACTATAAAAACAAAACAAAACTGAACTGAACTGAAATGGGTTCAGTAGTTTTTAGGCTTAAAGAATTTAAACATATTTTAAACATCAGTTTTACGATAATGTATGGAAGTCAGTCCTATTTGTTGACATTTATGATTACTGTTCCGCTCCCTTGGGTCTACTACTAAGGGAGCGGAGCAGTAATGCATAGCAAATAATAGCATGATGTTATATAGCCTTATAGCCTTCCTGAATAAACGGGCTATCTAACGGGCAAAAAAATTCAAATCAGATTACTAGTTTCTGAGATTAGCGCTTTGAAACATACAAAGAAACAGACAAGCTCTGCCTCTTTATAATATTGGTATAGATTTTCAGCACTTACTTATATAACAATAATGTAATTTTAATACATCATTGAGATTGTGACAGTGACGTTTCGTGTGATAATATTCAATTTTTAAACTTTTTGTTGTTGTGATTAAAAAAAATGCGCATGCAAACATACAGGTAAGTCTAAATATTGCAAGTAAAGTATTTATTGTAGTTTTAATTTTATTTCATATAATTTTGCAGGAAGGAAACCTTATTAAATTTGGAATTTTGCTACAAGCATGTAATCAGTTCTAAGAAAAATTATAAAATTCATATTCAATTATTCGATTTGCACAAGTAAAGGAATCACGTCTCATTGTCGTACGGAGATTAACTAAAACACTTCAAACTCGCTATCCGACTGGGTCTCACGTCGCCTGGATTATAAGTTTCTATTAGCTATCTCATCGGCTTACGTCATTGATTGCAACTTGTTTAGTTTCAAAGTGTATTAGACTAAAACGATAGTTCGGTTAAGCTTGTGCATTATTTAATTGGTTTAAATGAGAACAACCGAAATGTAATACATTCGTGTGAAATTTTCAGTGAATTATACTTCTTGCTCTTGATTCGCTTAAATTTAGACAAACACTTACAATTTTCATTGTTTATATAGCAATAATATTTTAAATTGTAGTAAAAGGCTTTATAACACTTGCTATTAATCTACTATATTATAAATGTGAGCTTTTGTACATACTACCTTCGATACCGTATTCTAGAGTACCACATTGATAAGTATCAAAATGTGTAAAAAGATGGCGCTACCTGTATCTTTTATAGTTAAGAAACAGTGATAGATACAAAAGGAAACACTAGAAATAAGACAAAGAAGGGGCAAAATGTACGTACTACGTATTTTCTTATTATCGTTATTTCTTTGCTGAAAGAAAAATAAATTCAACAAACACACTTGCTCATTTCTAATATTAGATAATAATGATTTGCTTCACTCACTTCCTTATAAAATATAAATAAAAAGATCAAAGATACATGTCTGAGTTCCTTTTCGATTAATTTTTGAACAAATATAATATCATTCTAAAATAAAAAATGGGACATCGTCGAGACGTTGAAAGACCTATGATATTTTGATGTGCGAATCATTTTCAATATGTTAACCATTTGTCTTACGGTAAAGGAAAATATCGTGAGGAAATCTGTCTAAGAGAACCTAACAAGTTTTCTATAGACATGAAGTCCGCCAACCCGCACTTGGCCAGCATGGTGGACTATAGCCTGATTCCCGTCGTACCCAGCAGTAGGACATTATAAGGGGTTAAATAAATAGAAAATCTATGTGAACTAATATTACTGACTTTGTCAGTAAAATATTGTAGCGCGAGTCTAATAGTTTATTCATATTTTAATTTAAATACTCACTGGGTTATACATATTAAATATCATAAATTGTATGTATACATTTTTAATTTCCTCATTTTCGTATCGCTAAAGGGGCATCGCAATCGCTCGTGATTTGTGTTGAAAATTGAAACTTTAACCGTTCAAATGCGGTCAGTTTTAAGTTTCAGCGAACACTTAAGCTAAATTGGGTGTGCAAGTGATTTCGGTCGAAGAAACTTTCCGATTTTATTCAAAGCTTTCAAGTTTTTAATCAGAAGATTTATTTGATTTGATATCGATTTGATTATTTTTTTGTATGGATTTTCATATATTTATTTACATGATGTTTACCTATATGTGCAAATAATCAGGGAATTTTGTAGCTTTAAGTAAATTTTTAATTAAAACATAATCATTGATTAATCACCGAAGGTTTTTTTCACCCTAAAAAGTGTATTTTTTTATGAGATTTCGTAAATTGGTCTACAGTAAGCGAAGATATCGCGTAGCATACACTTAAAACTCACACACCAATATTGATTAACTTCCTTTTTCATATCGCTACCAAAGATACAGCATTTATATTGAATTAAATTAACATAATTGAGCAACTTATACTTAGATTAACGACTCAGTCTCGCTTCGCTCGGGTTCGTCCGTAGGTTGATTCCTCATACAAACTTTCATCCCCATTTTTACCCTCTTAAAGGATGCTTTCCGGAATAAAAAATATCCTATATCCTTCCCAAGGTCTCAAACTATGTTTTTACCAAATTTCATCTAAATCGGTTAAGTAGTTTTTGAGTTTATTCGTCACAAACATACAAAAATATAACTCTTTCCTCTTTATAATATTAGTATAGATGTAGTGGACATGACATCCTATACAAGCACTATAATTATGTTTTGGTATTCAAACTTTATTATATTATTCTACAAGACTATAATATTGTCGCGTAAAAATAGATATCCATTGTATGAATAAATAATGCAACAAAATTGTGTATTTGAAGGGATGTCCCCTCAATTTGTTTTAAGTAATGACTTGTTTTTATTATCCTTACATCTATTTCATTGACAAGGATTTTTTAGACGATGCTTATCTTTTTTATGATAAATTATTTTATACAATATCAAAATTATTACTTGATAATCTGATATTATTAGTTGATAATCTCGATAGTTTTTTAAGACATTGTTCATCTATACATAATTAATAAAATTCTAACTAAATCGAATCTGTACATTACATATTTTTGGAAAAATCTTATTGAAATAGTCCTTGTTATCGATACAGGGACTGAAAGATTTTTTTAGATTTTTTGTTTGTTTGGCTAAGAACGCATCACGAGAAAATCACTGGACAGATTTTGATAAAATTTGGTATAATAACAGCTGGTTATCCGGGTCAATAAATAGGATACTTTTTACTGCAGGAAAAATCTCATCTCTGAGAAATCTACACTAAACGTTAAATATTGTATATGACTAATAATTATTAAAAGAGAAATACGCGATATTATAAGCTAAACAATTATATATAATTGTTTAGCTTATAATATCACTAGCGACTCACCCTTGCTTCGCTCGGGTTCGTCCCTGGCTTGCTTCCCAATACAAATTTTCATCCCCATTTTCATCCCCTTTCCGGGATAAAAAGTATCCTATCCTTCCCAGGGTCTCAAACTATCTTCTTACCAAATTTCATCTAAATCGGTTCAGTAGATCCAGAGTTTACCCCTTACAACGTCACAAGCTCTTAATTTCACAAACTTACAAACTTTACCTCTTTATAATATTAGTATAAATTTTAAAACTTCTGGTAACGTTTATTAATTAATATCGATCGATAAGAGCCCTCGCCTAAAACACAAAAACTCATATTATTTTGGACAGACGATCATTTATTGAAACTTACCGCGACAATATTAATTAAATCTTTAGAAGAATCAAACGATTCTTTTCAATCTTATTACCTAAAGCAACCGGATGATAGCTTTTATTTCATGAATCTATTATTATAGCAAATAATAGATCCTATAATGAAAAGATCTATTGTAAGCTACGCTTTTAATGAGAGCGTGCAATCCTATTGCCCATTCTTCTCGAACTGTAAATATTTTATATAGGCTAACAATCTGAAATTGAAACGTAATACCAACTTTGAATATTATGTATTTTGATTTTAACGTTTTTTCTATCCTTTAAAGCGTGGTTTATTTTATTAATGTATACCTACATACAAAGTAGCATTGAGGTAAGTATAGGGCTAAATATTATACTATTAAATTTATAATATTACATTTCATTGTACCTTTGATACAGTTTAATCTATTTTCCATCGAAGATTTTTTTTATAAATAAAATCCTTCTTCCAAACCCGGACAGTTTATGCCTAAATATGATCTATGTATCTTCTGCCTGTGGTATACACGAATTCTTTATATTAAAGATAAAAAACAGTATATATATATATATATATATATATATATATATATATATATATATATATATATATGCGGGAAAATATATCGCTACTTTAATATAAAATTAATCATTTTTATATAAGAAACATTTAATTCTCGAGTTTATACAGTTTATCTTTAACTTATTCTGCTTAAATAAGCCAGTTACGCGTTTTCGTTGTTTTGCTTTTGTTCCTTAGTTTAACTTTGGATGCAGTTGTAGAAGTTGCAAATTGGTATGTTAAATTGCTGAATTTAGATGAACTTATTCGTATTGTTAATTATTAACTTGAAAAACTTTATCGAAACGTAAATAAATTCTGAATAGTGTTTTTGTGGTCTACATAAGTAAATGATGATGTTCTCCCGACCGATTCCGGCCACGGCGGCCAATCTCATTGAGACTAGCCAACTGCGCAAAAGATATTATAGTGCACAAGTGTACGCGCAGACACAAGTGCACTCTCTATTCCTGTCACTGTCATATTCCGGTGGGACGACTGCTCGACATGACCAGTGAGAGTTAAGGCGCAGGACCGACGGCTTTACGTGCTCTCCGAGGCACGGGGGTGAAACACCGCCAACTTCCCAACTCCGGGCTGTTACTGAGGCTTACTTATACAGAAAGACTCAATAACTAAACTTGGCCCAACCCGGGACTCGAACTCAGGACCTCCGGGTGTGCAGCCGTACATGGTAGCCACTAAACCACGGAGGCATAAGTAAATAACACTATAGTTAAACGATGTTTTTAGTATTATGTTAGTTTAGCTTAGATTATAGGAGCAATATTTAATATTAAAAAATGAATTAGATGCTTTAACTGAATCAATGATGAGACGATGAGAGATGATGAGACAATGTACTAGAAAAATTTTGATTACGTTATAATAAACAACTTAAACGAACAATGTAAAAATAATTTTCATAACAATAATAGTAGTCTATATTACCAATTCAATGAATTGAATCTTCAATATACCGACGGTACTATTGAATCTGCCGCTTAAATCTCGCCAACAAATTTACTAATCTGTAAATTATGATTTTTTTGCTTAATACCAACCAAGCTGCATAAAACAAAAATAGTATAATGATCTGCATAGCAGAGAAAGAATGCTCTAAAATTTACATTTGAATCATTTTCAACATGCTTATCACTTGCTAATGTGGTGAAGGAAATCATCAGGAGGAACCTACAAGACTGAAGATCTAGTTTTCGAAAGACGTTGACGAACGACGAAGACGTATTATATCCCGGTTACGAACTGATGCCATAGTCACCAAAATTTGCTTTTTTATATTGAAGAAATCTTTGTATGCATATCTACATAAAATAAGATTATTCAGTAGCTTCAGGATAAGCATTTCTATCCAGGCATTATAAAATATTCCTAATTAGGGTAGTCCAATTTTGTATATATTAAATTGTTGCACTGCTGGGCACAGGCCTCCCTTCAATACGAGGGGGATCAGTTCATAATAGTCGGTCACGCTGGCCAAGTGCGGGTTGGTGGACTTCACATCTCTTTCAAAAACGAGCTAGGTTCTGTAAGTTTCCTCACGATGTTTTCCTGCACCGTAAGACCAGTAGCAATCACGTTGGAAATGATTCCCACAAGAAAATATCAGAGGTACGAGACCTGAGATTTGAACCCGCTTTATTTGGTTTCCCCAGCTAGCGCGTTATCACTGGGCTACCACTGCCTAGTCCAATTTTATTGTATGTAAATTAACTAAATAAAATATGTCTAGAATTAGAAGGATAGAAATACACGAAGTTTTGAGGGAAAATAAAGTGTAAAATGCCAGATGCCTACAATACTTTGTCTTATCAGTATTACCGGGCACCCCCTGTAACTGAACAGGGTGCGTCAATCGACCTCGGACATCCGACACTAACGATTCGGTGAATATTTACAAAACTTAGCTTGGTATAGCCTCCTGAATTCAATGGCTCTATTTTTATCGGTAAAGGTTATTAATGTTTTGGTAAAATACTGGAAATCCCGAAAAGCATTTAATCAATTATAGATGAAGCTATAGGGAAAAATCAAAGCAAATAATATATTCTGATAATAAATAGTATCGTCTTCAGTATAGAATAAATAAGACAACATATTAAATGTTGTACACACATACTAAATATTTATATACAAACAGTTGTCATTTATTAGTTTTTTTTTCGTTAAAAAATGATATAGAACTTTAAAATAACAAAAAAATATATAAAACTTGTGAGGTTCATAGTTAATAGAAAAATAATATTTTTAGGTTAAATAAGTTAGATATATCAAACACACAAAACAATTAAAATTGCTGTTAAAAAATTACAAACAAAGAATTTCATAGAGATAATTTATTACTAGTATACTGAAATTAGAATTATTACTATTCCTATGAAAAAATATATTCTTATAAAAAAGATTTAAACTAAAGGTAAAATAAATTAGGTTAAAGAAATAATAAATTTCGCACTAAGCGCAAAGAAATCATATTGTTAATGATAATGATAAAGTCCTACTAACCGATTTCCTCTACGGCGATCAATTTCACTGAGACCAGCTGTATGAGCAGAAGATATTATAGTGCATAAGTATGTGCGCAAATAAAAGTGTACTCTCTGTTCCTGTCACTTTCAAATTCCGATGGCACGACAAATTCGACACGACCAGTAAGAGAGCAAGACCGACAGCTTTACATACTTTCTAACACAGGGAGGTAAAGCTTCGCTAACTTACCAACTTCGGATTATTACTGAGATTTCAAAACCTAATAACTAAACCCGGCCTGACCCGGGACTCGAACACAGAACCTCCGAATGTGCGGCTGTACGAGCTATCCACTACACCATCGAGGCAGTTATCATCATCATCATCATCGATGAATCATATTGTTAAATAAAATATTTATCAAAATATTTTGTTATATTATATATAACATCTAATAAAAATATACAAATCGTATATTTCATGTTTAATTATAGTCTTTAGTCTGTAGTTGCCCTTATCGGCAAGCGCTAGTCACCCCTTGTAATCGGATAGGGCGCACCATTCGACCTCGAACGTTCTACGCCTACAGATGGGTACCTAGTGATTTCTTTGCTTTGAAACCTCTCTGTTGAATTGAACATTATCTTTGTTCCTGCAATTGCATTGTTACAATAACCGATAAAAGCTCTGTAAAATACTTAACTTGAAATTGTGTAGATATGATAAGAACATGAATTAAAATGGAACATTGTATCGCGCAAAATGTTTGTACAGTTTATTAAATATGTTTAAATATCAGTATTTTTTATAAAAAAGTAAATTGTCTATAATCTGTTGATACTGAATAAACTACTACATAGGTACTAATATTATGAAATGTAAAGTTTATATCTACGAATGAAGAAATCAAACTATTGTACACTTCTGGACAATGATAGTTTCCGTATTACTTTGGATCTCCGGCTGGGTATACCTCTTTGTACTGAGCGCAAGAGCTCGTGTGGAAAAGAGGTTGACTGCTATGGTCTCTATATACTCTTTTGTAGAAGAAGCTCTGGTAGACATTTTCATCATGGTTCTCTAAATGATAAGGCTCTTGCCGCCATAAACGCTCCTGCTCTTATGGAACTTTATGGAATAAATCAAGATGACAGCAAATGGCCTGATAGTTTGTTGTCTGTTCCTTAGGAAAAGAAACGCTATATACGTTGACACGTTGACCCCGTTGCATGTTAGGGAGCTGGCGTCTAATGTGAGGGTCGTAGCGGAAAAGGCTGAAATATTTAAGTTGCGTAAATTTACCTCCCTTAATCAAAATTATACCTTTATACCATTTGCTGTAGAAAACTTTGGCCTGAGGCGTCGAAATGCTAAACACATCTTAAACTTAACATTCTTAAAAGACAAAACACCTGGTCTTGTCGCCTCTAAAGGTAACAAAAGAGTTGGCTTGGTTATTTCTCTTCTAAAGATCGGCATTGCCATTCAGCAGGAGAATGGCGGCTAACATCCTTGATATAAAGCCACGCGGACATGATTTATAAAGTAATAATTAAGGGTACATTTGTTTTGTATATATAAATAAGTTATTTGTAATTTTAATTAATTTCCTTAGGAGTAAATAAAAAAAAGTAACCAAGTTTATTTGTGTACTAAACATCCAAATCCATTTAGCCTCTTCAATGTGAAGGAGTAACAAACACACACATACAAACTCTTGCATTTATATCAATAGTATGATACAAGCCCAACTCCATCCTATTATTTTGGTTAAATATAACTAATTCGCAATCGTGCTCAATGGTGCTCCTCATTCCATAACCACTTCAGGCAATTAATATTTCAGGAGCATAGTCCACGGAAAATTATATTTATAATGAATTGTACTCCCTACGTCCAGAGAAATAAGAGCTACAAAGTTTACGTGCAACGGTCGCGGTTCCCCGACTTCCTTTATTATTTACTCAGGGACTTTAGAACCCGGAGCACGTTCCAAACGGGTTCGACCGTCACGGCTGGTAAGCCTTTATATTGTTTTTGCTTTTTTCTTTAATTAGCTGGACTTGTTGAAATGAACTAGAAAAAAAAATACATAGATTGAGAAACCGTAAATGAAAAGAAATGCAGCAGTGCTTTTATATTTACAGTCCTATTATGTCGTTTTTCTAGGAATGTTTAGATGGCACAGTATATATTTAATTGTAATATGAAAATTATGATTAGATTATTTGTTTAGAATCCTTTCATTTTTCCATTTATATTTACCTCGTCTAGATATAGAAGCCACCATCTTTAGTCTATCTGTCACGATGATCTCTAGCGAAGGTTGCCATGGTTAAAACAAATTAAGGTATTCTAAATTACTTTTGTTGCTCATATTACTTAAAGTAAAACTATCACATTTTCAGCTGTCGTCAGTTGTTGGAAATAAAGCTGAAACAATCAAAATTATGAAAACTTTTATACAAATAACAACATTGTTTTTCCCAAGACACGACATTTTGCACGAAATGCTGCAGGAACTGAGGAAATGGAACTCATCGAAAGATTTTGCTTTTGGCAAGTGGCTAGAAAACTTTGTAACGATGCATCCTCATAAATAGAAGTTTCCTTATTCCTATTGCCTTCCCACGTAATTTAAGGTAACGACGTCAAACTGCTTGAACTAAAAAAGTTGTATTAAAACTTTATTTTTATGACAATGTATACTTACTGTAATAATACATTGGGTATTAAAAATCTGCGCATAAGTTTGTATTTAGGTGAAGAGTTAAAATTATGAGTTATTTTATAATATAACTATGTTTGTGCAATATTGAAAGCACTTACTTTT
This sequence comes from Brenthis ino, assembly GCA_921882275.1. Classification (NCBI taxonomy): domain Eukaryota; kingdom Metazoa; phylum Arthropoda; class Insecta; order Lepidoptera; family Nymphalidae; genus Brenthis; species Brenthis ino. Next base: position 3,865,179 of record OV170232.1, read on the forward strand.
GTATTTTTTTTTTAATTTTATTAATGAAAACTTATTACTGAAAAGAAATTATTATTTTACACTAGCGGCTCACTCGCTTTGCTCACCCGCGCATCTAGAAAAAAAAACAAATATATTCCACGGAAATTGCACATTTTTTCACGGTAAAGAGTATTCTGATATATGGGCTATATGATGGTAAAGTTTCATTAAAATCTATCCAGTAGCTTTAGCGTGAAAAACTAACAAACATCTATATATTCATACATCCAGACATTCATACATCTTCACAAACTTTGGCATTTATGATTTTAGTAGGATATTTCAATACTTTAATAATTGATATATGATAATTTCGTTATTTGGATGATCTACCTGTCTATGAAATTATACTTAATGATGAAATAAAACAATATGATATCCTATATGAAGTCTATTTTTGTATATGTATAGTTTGTCATTAAAATACATATAAACGTATCAACATTGAAGCATTGTTTATAGCCTTTTGCTGGACGTTTTTATCGCAGTTGAGTAGTGAGGATGTTGGATGTGATTAAGATCAAAAGTTTGATCCCATCCTATAAAATTAAATAATAAATATTATTTATTTTCTTTTATTATTATATTTGTTTATAGTGACTCTCTAATGAGAGTCAATAACCTTGCTATTACAAATGAAGTCCAAATTGGATCAATATATGTATTATTCTTTCTAAGTTCTTCACAAGGAAAAAAATAAAGGTGTGGCAAATAAAAGTACTTTAAAATATTATCAAGAAAACCTCTCTGAGTAATACATACATATATTTATGTTATTTTATTCACATTTTGTTTTTGGGGAAAGGTGGTGATCAAATACAAATCAAAATATATTTTATTCAAACAGACCTTTACAAGCACTTTTGAATCGTCAATTTAAAATTTTAAATTTAAATAAAATATCAGGATGTAAGTCTGTCAGGGATCTGAAGTGATAATATATAAAGCCACAAACGAATATACCTTAGTTGATTAAGCACGATCCTGTTGAGTTTCTGTTACGCTATTAGCATAATGCCGACCTATGTAGACTTAGATCCTGTAGAGAGAGGGACGAATACGATAATTTATGACTTCAAGACTTCGTTTTAAAATGAAAAATAGATTTCTTGAGAATAACTTGAAAGTGATTTTATATAATAGTTGGTAAATGCACGGCCATTTTCTGGTGACCAATTTAAAAAAATCTGTAGTAGTATCAATATTTTATATATGTAGGTAATATAAAAATTGTGCCTTTTTTATTTCAAATATTTTTTTGTACTTAACGTATTAAAATTTTCTACGCAACATATAAAGTTTAATATAAGGTTTATAAAAACGAATGTTTTTTTACAGTATAAAGTACTTTACAGTAACATATTCGTAAGAAACCACTGAGAAGAAATGTTTGAAATTTAATTATGGATAAAAAGGATTTTTAGGGTTTCATGCTAAAAATCAAACGCAGCATGACAGATTATACAGCTATAAGTATAATGAATAAGTATTATATAAAAAGTTATTGTTCTAAGTATTTTTTATTAGTATAGTCATTAGATTTATATTTACTGCACGTTTTATACACTATGTTTACTAGTTATTTTAGAAATAAAGCTACCTTAAACGCTGTTATTTTTAATAAAACTTAGATATATTTTGATATTTCTACTTTAATCCCTCTCTCACACCGTCTAGACGTAGCATGCTCGTCTACACTGTAGTTTTAAAATTACCATTTGTTTAATTCTTCTTCTAAACTCTTCAATGAATACTGCAAATTACGTTGTCTTCTTATCTTTCAAAGTGAGTATAACGTATTATAAGTATAAATAAAACTGAGTAAATATATTAATGGATTCTGTCAAATTTAGAGTAAAATATAATAATGTGGATAATATGTGTATCGGAAATGCATGAAGGTGGGTTCTGTATATTATTGGGAGGAATTCAAAGATTATTTTTCATTTTTCCACCTATACTTTATTTTTTTTTAAGAAGCAACGGATGTAGGAGAGAGGGTATAATTTAATATCTGTATGGTCAATTTATAAAGATTCATCTTTTAAGTCAATGCCTGTCATGTTCGGAATAGCAAATATTTTTTTGTTTATTATAAATATTTTTTTATAGACATATTTTCTTATTAAGTTTTAAATATAAAAATAAGTAGACAATACACACAATGTACAAGATATCCATATTACAATTCAATCGTATCATAATTTGTTTATCAGTGAAAACCAACAATTTTTTTTTTACTTTTATAAGATTAGGTGGAAATCCATACTAATATTATAAATGCGAAAGTAACTCTACTCTGTATGTCTGTTTTGACGCCTAAACCGCTGAAACAATTTCAATGAATTTTGGTATAGAGATAGATGAGATCTTGGAGAAGGCCTTACTATTCATCGCAAAAATGAGACTAGACAGGGGTGAAATAAAATTATGAAAGTTTCATGCTCTAAAATGAGTTACATACGAGTATATTCTGGTATATTATATTTATACAAAATAAAAAGTAATACTTTATAATGAAGACCACGAGAAGTTAATGTGGGCATATTATAAATGGAAAAGGCTACACTACTTATACATTTAAACTTGGTAAATTGTAACTTAGTTTTATACTTATTGCTTTACATGCAAAGCTATTATTTTATATTAAACACCAGCGACTCACCCTCGCTCCGCTCGGGATCGATCCTAATTACGATTTAACGTTTAGTATAGATATCTCAGAGATGAGATATTTTCCCGCAGTAAAAAATATCCGATATGTTGACCCGAATACCAGTTATCATCATAGCAAATTTTATTAAAATCTGTCCAGACGTTGTTCGTGATGCGGTCACAAACAGGCAGACAGACAGACAAAAAATCTAAAAATTGCAACCTCTGTATTGATAATTATATATATTTTAATACGATTTTCCAAAAAATATTTAATGTACATATTCGGCTTGGTTACAATTTTATTATATATATAGATTATACATTCAACATTATCATTACTATATTGCACTATATTCCAATCATAGATTTTCCGAAGCATTCTCGCGTAAAATTCTCATGTATTCATCAATGCGAGAATTTTAGTTATTAGGTGTATTATGATTGTAATTATTATTTTCATTGAACTATTTGCAATAAGTATTATAGCATTTTTGTTTCCATGAACTTTGCCCTACTTTGTTAAAGAGAGCTACCTCATATTTATCTATGTAGTTTATTGTTAGAATATGAAAAAACTTTTCATAGACTCGTAGCATACTTTAAACTAACTGCGAAAAGTAAAAAGCTTTAAGGATGCAGTAAGATTTTTATGATTTGAATTATTCGTATAAAATTTCATATAATTTATGTTTATATCACAATTACTGGTTTATGACATATATAAACCACTTCCATATATAAACCACTTTTTGGATAGGGAAATCCAAATATTTACTTTTATACTATTTACTGTATTTGTATTCCTGTAGATTTATTTAGGCTCAGTTAGTATTTTAAAATTCCTACAAATTCACTAGCACGTACGTACATACTCATATGTACATACAAGCTTTCGCATTTATAATATACTAGCGACTCACCCTCACTTCGCTCGGGTCGATTCTCCATACAACCTTTCATCCCCAGTTTCACCTCTTTGAGGAATGATTTCCGGAATAAAAACTACCCTATATCCTTGTTCTCAAACTATAAACTACCCTATATCCTTGCCAGGTTCTCAAACTATCTTATTACCAAATTTCATCTAAGTCAATTCAGTAGTTTCGGAGCCTATTCGGTACAAACAAACAAAAAAACCATCTTTCCTGTACAATATTTGTATATAGACGGCATAGTAGTCTAATTTGAATATAGTTACGCAAATATATCGTGGAAATAGCTATGGATTCGAATTGTGGTGTGGTCGATCCGATTTGCGGTTGAGACTGCCGTAAGCAGGACTTGATTGAAGCGACATGCTGACGCCGATGTATTAAGGAACATATGTTTAAGTGGGCCAAGGTTACCCTTTATTTTGTTTGCCGAAACTGATATGTTGTTCCGTTCAGGAAAACAAAGTCTTTGGCTTTAACATTACGTCATAAGATTGTTATATCCATACTACTATTATAAATGTGAAAGTGTGTTTGTTTGTTTGTCCTTCTTTCACTGCGGAACAGAGTGACAGATTGGCGTGTTTTTGTGTGGAGATAGTTGGAGGTCTGGAGAGTGGCATAGGTTTTTTTACCGCGGAAGATTATCTCATTCCCACGGGAAAATACATTATAATGCAACCCAAAAAAAAATTATGATCAGAATTATTTAAAACTTGATAATATTAATGCTCTTCAATACAATTAAATAAATACGTGTATGGCATTTTTCGAAATTCATTCCATATGGGGGTAAAGCAATACGTATATCAGATTTATTGAAATTCATCTCTTAAAAGGGTCAAAGGTTGTAATGTTTGGGGATAAAATGTATTATGTAGTATGTATTGTGTAGTATGTAACCGACTTCCAAAAACGTGGAGGTTCTTAATTCGTCGGAATCTTTTTTTTATGTTCACCGATTACTCGAACCAATTTGGAAAAATTTTCTTTGAAAGAGCTTTATATCCGGTATATATAGGTCATACTTCCAAGGTGGTCCCATATAAATTTTATCGAAATCGGTCGAGCGGTTTTTAAAAAAATCAACAATAAATATATTTTTTAAACAAATTGTTTAATCGAATATGTTATTAAAAACTTTCTTCCTCTTTTTTGGAAGTCGGTTAAAAAATAACCATTCATACTTTCTATTATTATCATAAATGTGAAATTAACTCTGTCTGTTACATTTAGACGTTTAAACCGCTGAACAGATTTTGATAAAATTTAGCAAGGTCATAAATTGCATCCTGGGATCGGACATTGCCAACCTTTGAACTCCGCTCCGCACAACAAGCGAATGAGAAGCCGTGGGCAAAAACTATTATTGAATAAATTAATACTTTATAATACATCAGAAAAATCTATAGTAAAAAACGATAAAAAATGAATAAAATCCCTTGAGAACTAGGAAATATTGCTCATATTTCCTTATATTCTTACAAAATAACGCTTTCATTTACACACACTTATATACGCATACAATCGCTGCTTTGTTACAATATGAATGGACATTATTTACCTTCCGCTATGTTAAGTGAACCTATGTTGCAAATGCATGGGTACGGTATTTGCCGCCTTCTGCTGTAACATTATGATGTGGGTTCTTATACGTAATATTCTATTGAATAAAATGATTTATTTCGTTTTTAAGTTTTTCTATAATTGTATGAAGTATCTTCTCCATTCTACACGACATTGGATTTCTTCTCTATTTCTCTTCTTCTAAGTATAATTGAATATAGTTTATTTCACTAGTTTGCTAGTTCATAATTGGCTAAGTAATCAGTGTCCAACTGGCATGACTAATAGATACATAATAATAATAATAAATAATAAATAATAATAAATATATCGGGACATTAACACACAGCACCATCTAGTTCCATGGTAAGTTATGAGGCTTGTGTTATGGATACCAGATAGTTGATACACTACATATACATATATAACTTTAAATACATACATAATATTATAAATATAAACACCCATGACTGGACTACAGACATTCGTGCTCATCACACAAATGAATGTTCCCAGCAGGATTCGAACCCGCGACCGCTGGCACAGCAAGTAGGGTCACTACAAACTGAGTCAAACGTGTCGTCATTGAATTGAATAATTGGATAAATTTTAATCATGTCAACACAATGACATAAGAGAACATCTTATTTTTTCGTACTCGTTGTCTGGGATGACGAGAGCATAACATTATTTATAGTCTAGGAGCCGAAGTTTAAATATTTTCAAGTCAATAACAAAATACTGACTATTATCGTTTGCGGTTATTAACATATTATGTTAAATAGAAAAAATGACTTTTTTTCTTTTCCTTCTTTCTTTTTTCCTTCTTTTTTTCTTTTACTTCTATTTAACATGTGTTAAATAGAAAAAATGACTTTTTTAATTTTGTCTGTTTAATAATAAAAAATATAGGTTAGGTTGCTTATATAATTATATATAATCAACCTAAATGAAAACTCCTAAAACCGCCGTACATAAAATAAATCGTCCACGTAAGCAAAAATGTTCATAAAATGAAAATTACTAGGCCAAACTATGTTAAACTTTTATGAGACCAAATGACAACTATTCCGCATCAAACTAAAGAAGAATCACGTAAATCCAATTATAAATCTTAGCGTAATCGGTGTACCTACATACATAAAAAAATACCAATCGAATTGAGAACCTCCTTCTTTTTGAAGTCGGTTAAAAATAAAATCGGTCAGGTGCGAGTTGGATTCGCACACGAAGGTTCCCTACCATAGTACATGTATTTTTTATTAATATGACTTTCACTCTATGTAAGTAGTATATAGACATCGATCCGACGGATGGACGGACGGATAGCGGAGGCAAAGTAATAGGGTTCCGTTGGCACCCTTCGGGAACGGAACCCTAAAACCAACATACTAATTTATAATATCAATGAAACAGTTCGATGAATTTCATAATATCATTGAAGTGTGACTATAATTATTATTATGTATATAGGAAGTGTAAGAAGACAGTGGTAGCCCAGTGGTAACGGATTCGCTTAAAAAAAAGAAAAGCGGGTTCAAACTTCGGGTGTCGCACCTCTGATATTTTCATATGCGAACCATTAGCAAAATTATTGCCTTATGGTGAAGGAAATACCCCTTTGAATTAAGAGAAGAAAGCTTGGTTTTAAAAGGGCCAATGCGAAATAATATATAAAATCTATTTTTTTAATCATCATTTTTAATTATACACATAGTTATTACCTATGATTATTAAAACAAAAAAAAATACTATTTAATCCTTTTATTCTACTCGCACTAATACGGTAATGCCGCTCAATAGACTGCGTGCGACGTAGACCGCTATGTATTCTTTCTATATGCAACATGCCTTGGGAATGCAATTTCCTTTAGTAATTTTGCATTCAATTACACAATCCAATGGAATAGAATTTATTGGAAAATTTGGTATTTTTTGTTTCAAAGTATTAACATGCAGCTTTTAAAATGCGAAATTCATATCGGAAAGCTGTTTATGCCATAGCCAAGAAGTATCGACGTTATATGATTGCTATAATCTATAGTACATAATAATAAAATTCTGAGTCAAATCTGTACATTAAATATTTTTTGGGAAATCTTATTGAAATAGTCGTTTATCAATATAGAGGCCGAATCTATAGTTTTTAGAATTGTCGTCTGTCCTTCTGTCTGTCTGTCTTTCTGTCTGATAGTGAGAAAACCGCTGGACAGATTTAGATGAAATTTGGTATGATGATACTGGTTATCCGTGTCAACATAATATAGGTTACTTTTTACTCCGGAAAATATCTTAGCTCTGAAAAATCTATAGTAACCGTTAAAAAGTATCGATATCGACGAACCCGAACGGTGCGAGGGTAAGTTACTAGTGCACTATAAATACTAAAACCAGGCATTGAAAATGCTTATTGTTCATTAAAATTGTGGCAAACATAAAATAATACTCGATTTGACTTGGTTTCACTTTTACGGTTCATTATAACGGTTCAAGCTCTATGAGAACTAATAAAAGCGCTTTCACCATATTATAATACTACGATTCATTGCAATGAATGCTGTAATTATGAGAAATTTTAATATTTTACAATAATTAATAAAAAAAAATAACATGCGGAACATGTTATATACGTTCATAACTAAAGTGCAAACTGAATATGTATAACAAAATATCTGTAAATATGAATGAAACAGACGAATATCATATTGGGAATAGGCAGTCAAAGTATTAAGCTCGCTACAGACTGCGATTGATTTAGATAACTCTCAAGAAAATAGTATACAAATTTTGTTATTAAATGTGTCAAAAATTAATTTTATTCAATATTTCAAAAATATACATATGATTTCAAAATTATTTTTTATGTTAATGTTCGTTTAAAATTAAAAAATAAATATATATTTTAATTTTACAAGCATATATTTTAATTATATTTAGCCTTTTAAACGTCCCTCTGCTGGGCACGGGTTTCCCCTCAATATAAGGAAACAGACTACACTCCACCACGCTGTTTAAGTACGAGTTGGTGGATACCACGTGTCTATCGAAAACTTACTAAGTTCCTTTAGATATGCAGATTTCCTCACGATATTAGAAAGTAATAATAATGTTCAAAATATGAAAATACCAGAAGTGCGCGATCCGAGATTTGAACCCGCTTCACTTGGTTTTTGAAACGACCGCGTAACCACTGCGCTATCATTGCTACATTTTAATTACACTAAGGAAACAAACTTCAGAATAAGTGGTATCCATTAATCGGTATACCATTTAAATAAGCTCACATCGACTAGTAATCACGCAGTGGAATCATGACATCACGTCTCTCCCTCATTGATCAACTGTGGATTATGTACTTTAACTCAGGTTGTGTTACAGTGACGAAAATAACGCGAGCGACAAGTGAATATATTTTATTTAAAAGCAAATATGAGAAAATGCTGACAATATCATCTTTTATACCTTTGTTCTTTATAACAAAAAACAAAAATAAATGATTATTTAAATATTATTAAAAAAAATTAACTTCACTTAATAGTTACTTTTAATTATAATTTTTAAATTATAACTTCTGACAGACTCTTCACTGTACTTTCATATGAACAAAAATGAGAGAAATATAACGAATATAATATATAAATATATAATAATATCCAATAATCGTTATTTCTATTCTATATTTTATATATAAGCGGAAATTCAAAAACTTCTCAGTCCGCCTAATCTTTTCACTAAAATCTCACCTTACGATGAACCATATGCAAGTAACGACAACAGTTTGCTGAGTCTGCCCGCCACATTGTAATTAATTTGATGGTCAAACCTACGAGTTTCATGTCCTACACTGAGGTTTACAAGCCTGTTTTATTATCCCTATCTCCTCAACCTTTGTTTCAAAGACGAGGTTAATTATCTAGGTCGTGTTGACGTATCAAAAGCTGCAGAAGTAATGAAATGCTGTTGAATTAATAGAATAAATTAGTACCGTTAATGTAACTCCGTAGTCTCTCCTCTTCTTTAAAAAAATATATTTAGTAAACTTATCTTTATCTATGTCTTAATCTTTCTTTATCTATGTCTTAATACTACGTACACGTAGTTTGTTATGTTTGTATTAGAAATACAGACCTTCTCATAAAAAATGTTAAGCTCACTTAGAGATAAAAGTTCATGCAATGTCTTAACATTTGCAATAGAATAATATTTATTTAACAACTGGCACTATGTTTATTGTAAATATTTATATATATTTTTTAATAAATTTTAAGGATTATAATAATAGCAATTAATATAAAAATATTTAATTACATAATTTATTAAAATTAAAGTAAATAGTTTTAAAATAAAAAATTAAGAAATATTGTGAGATACTTTGTTTGGTGTTACTTGTCTATTTCTTCCAAATTATTGTATTAATTTTGTGGGTAGATACTAAATACTGTGTGTTAGGACGTCTAATACCTTAGTTTCTCCCGTGACTGTTTGCTGTAAAGCATTCGAAATATCGAAAACCAAAATATAAGAAAGAAAAAACAAAACCACGACAAAATCCAAAAAGATAGTTTAATTTAAAATGTTAAATATTCGCGTAAATCTAAGAAAGTATTACATAATTTTATTTTGTCTTAATATTCATTTCTCGTTACGCAAGAATGGACCGCTATATTTTTTTGACCGAAACAATTTTCAAATGAAGATATTATTTTTAAATTTTGTTCTGAGCACTGAGCCTTAAATATAAACATTGAACGTTGTTTATTTTTACTAAACGATTGCAAAAATTTACAAATATTTTCATTTGAAAATTGTTTCGGCCAACAAAATATTTATAAAATATATAAAGCAGAATAACTTGTTTTTGCCGCGAGTTATTCTAATAAAATCATAGAAAGGTCATATTTTTACATTTTTTTTTGGAATATAAATTACGTATTTTAAAAACACATGGCGACATCTATTGATGATGTTTTAAAAAAAAAATTTTTGGTATTATTTTAACGATAATTTGTCATCCGTAGTTTTTAGGAGAAGCTATTAATAATTATTTTACATTATTTTGTAAATATTTATATTATATGTCAACATGGTTTTATTCTAACTAGTTTTAGTGCCTATTTTTCGCATATCATATTGACCCAGATAATCCGATATCACCATACTAAATTTCATTAAAATTCGTTTAGTGAATTACCAGTGTTGCGGTAACAGAGTTACAGATAAAAAATCGGGAAACAAAAATCAAAATAAATCCGCCAAATAATCCGAACAATTTTTTTTTTAAACTCGCGTAAACCTAAAAAAGTATTATGTGACCATTAATATTAATAAACACATTTATTACGTACATAAATAAAAAAATCTATTCCTAAATTAATCTCGCCTGTACACAACATGTCGATGTAAACCATACCCTATCGCGAAACACATACGAAGGCGTATATAACAAGCTGGGGGACGTTTGGTCCGCTCCGGCTATTTCACACGACAATTTGCCGGCATTCAGTTACGAATCTCCTATTCAACGCATATGCAATTCTATTTGTGTCACGCCAGAACAATAGTTTGTGTCAGTGTATTTGGGCGTTTTCAAAAAAGGATTACTGATAGGGTAAAAAGAATATCTAGGCAGTAGCCTGGCTGCGGATTTTGGACTTGTGACAGTTTGTTGTAATGGCAACAATGCGCTTTGTTAGATATCGTTCTATTTATTACATTTAGTATGTAAAAGCGCTTTTATATGGTTCCACTTTATCTATATTTTTATTGTACATACCGACTTCGAAAATATTTGATTAGGTATGTATAGTAAATGAAAACTACCAATCAGTTATTTTTTACTTTTTAGTGCTTTTGTTTGAAGTCAGTTTTTATTTTTTTGTTAAAAAGTTTTATTTTAATCGTAATATTTAATATAATGTTTTTTAAATATTTAGATGATTTTTTAATTAATATGATATAATTTATTTTATTTATATGGGTACATGTTTGGGAAAATATGTCATATCATAAACAGTCATAATATATCATAAACAGTTTTAATGTTACCTTGTATTTGCCCAGGGGTCGAAATTTGAAAAGCTCTAAAGCTTATCAAAAGCTACTAAACAAAAAAAACAGTTGATCAACACAGGAGGAAAAGGTACTGAACCGTTTTGTCTTTGCCTCTATTTATTTATATATATATATATATATATATATATATATATATATATATATATATATATATATATATATATATAATTAATTGCATTAGATGACTGACTCGACGACTTTAACTATTAATAACATTTTTTTTAGATAATTATATATAGAAAAACATAATCTTGCCTCACGTAGTGTAATGTAAACCGCCACTACCCAATAAGTTTGGCCAAATAGGTCCTTTCCAAACAAACACGGAATCCTCGAAAATAAACATCGGTCCAAGTGAAACCTTCAAGGCTTAATTAAATTGTGGCTGGATTTGTACTAACATATTTATTGCAAATGAACAACAGAGATGTGTTACAATCCCTATTATTATACTCTAAATACGAAAGTGTGTTCTTTTACTACTTTGTCCTTCTTTCATTCAACAATGAATGTATATTGTATACTTAGATGAAGTATATAATTATTACTGTCATCATATTTTTACACAGAAAAATGTAAGATATTCGCTAGTAGGACACATTTTTACGCACAAAAATATAATATTGTATTGCAATATTATTAACGAATATCATTTTAATTAAAAGAGCAACTATTTTTTCAGTTTTTCACTGATATTTTTCAACAGAACTGCCTTCCAAGCCAGTGATAGATTCCTCCCAGATTTACATATCGGCACTTAATTAAAATTTTGTTTTAATTTAAAAGTAACGATTCAATAGTGCTTGTCTATTTGGATAAAGTGTATTTTGAATTTGTTCCAAGCATACATATAAAAAAACAGTAACTTAGCGAAATCTGTACATGAAATATTTTTTAAAACAATGACTACCTATAATGCATTATGTACAGAATATAGACCCAAAAACAATAGTTATTAAAATTTTGTCTGTTCGTCTGTATGTCTATTTATCTGTTCGTCGGTTTGTATGTATGTCTGTTTGTGTGTGCGCGTTTCACGCAAAAAGTACTCGATGGATTTTGAATATTTTTTGTGTAGTGATAACTTATTATTCCCCTCAACATTTAGGATACCTTTTACTACAGGATAATCTTTCATTCCCACGGGAAAACACAATAACCGGTTTGAGTCATCCTTAGAAATTTACATGGCTAACATTGGTTAAACATGCTAGGCTTACCAAGGTTTAATTTAAAAAGGCCTACAGAAAAATCCGCAATATCAAGCATGGCTCTATCAACTAAGGTACACTCGCAATAATTATTTATATTTAAAACATACCTAGGGACTCACCAGAGCGAAGCAAGTGTATGTCGCTAATCTATACTAATAATATTATTAAGAGGTAAAATTTGTGAATTGTGAGTTTGTGACGTTGTAGGGGGTAATCTCTAGATCTACTGAACCGATTTAGATGAAATTTGGTAAGACGACAGTTTGAGATTCTGGAAAGGACATAGAATACTTTTTATCCCAAAAACCATCAGGGGGTGAAAATGGGGATGAAAGTTTGTATGGGGAATCGATCTAGGGACGAACACGAGGGTGATTCGCTAGTATTATATGTATAATATCACTAATCCTTAAGTTATGGATAATATCGAACATAAAGTTATGAAATTTATTCTTTAGAAACTTGTAAAATTTTCAAATTCTCATAATGTTATTGTAAATTCTCATACATGTAAGTCTAAAAACTTGGAAAATTTTGTTTTTTTTAGACTTCAGCGCACTGAAGTATTGTGTTTCTTATTATCATAATCAAATTAATCTAGTTCTACTAATGAATCATAACCATTGTTTCGCAAGGAGCAATTTACTTGCCAAGATTTAAAACCACAGTAAATAAATTTAAGTATTTGCATACAATGCACTTGGCGCTTTTAAAGCTTGGCAAAATAATTTAAACTTAATTATCAATGGCTGCATTCAAACAAAGTCCTGAGTAAATTAATTATTTTATCGAATAATCTAAATGCTCAAGTAAATCTCTATACTGCGAAGAGAAGTGAAACCTCTTAATTAAATAAGCCCGCATGACGTCACTTAGACTGACTCGCTACGATCTAAACGGGTGAAGAAGTTGAGATGAAAATCTTATATCGTATTTTTAATTAAGTTTAGTCGTTGAATATACCTTGATATGTGTTAATGGAACATATTTATTTATCGTGTCATATATATATATATATATATATATATATATATATATATATATATATATATATATAATAAAATTCTTACTGAGTTGAATCTGTACATTAAATATTTTTTGGAAAATCAAAATAGAAATGGACATTATTATCGACACAGAGGCCGAATCTACAGTTTTTAGAATCTTTGTCTGTCTGTCTGTCTGTTACCGCATCACGGAAAAACCACTAGAAGGATTTTGATGAAATTTGGTATCATGATAGCTGGTTATTCGGGTCAACATATAGGATACTTTTTACAGCGGGAAAATATCTCATCTCTGTGAAATCGATACTAAACGTTAAAACGTAAGTAGAGACGAACCCGAGCGAAGGGAGGGTGAATATATATAAAACAAAGTCGTGTTAGTTACACCATTTATAAGTCAAGAACGGCTGGACCAATTTTATGATATTTGATTTTTTTGGAGTTCCGGAATAGGATAATAAAAGTATAACAACATCACAAAAATTTACGAAAAAAAATAAAATTCATATGGCTAACGCTGGCTAATGACTATTTATATCTATTTAAAATGTACCTAGCGACGAACCCGAGCGAAGCGAGCGTGAGCCGCTAGTATATGAATATGAAGTTAGCGATTCTGCGTGATGTGTTCATTTAGCTTTCCAGTTATACCGGCTCTATAGATTTAGGTGAATTTTGGTATGGGGCTTATATCATGTACTAATACACACAATAACTATTACTAATTAGACTCAGACTAAGGGATAATAGTCTAAACATGAAACCAAATAATACCGTTTTATAACAATATAGTACAATATTATTAGAAAACTCATTAGTGTGATAAGTAAATAAATATTAAGAATTAAAAATCGTTAACGGATTTTATGATAATAAAGAAAGAAAGCTAATATTATGCCATCTCTCTTTCAAGGGGAAGAAAGGTAATGCTTAAAGTAAACAAAAGATTATAGTATTATCTATACATACCTATAATAAAATTGTAACTAAACTGAATCTGTACATTAAATATTTTTTGGAAAATCTTATTGAAATAAACATTATTATCGATATAGAGGCCGAATCTATAGTTTTTAGAATTCACATCATGGAAAAACCACTGGAGGGATTTTGATGAAATTTGGTATGATGGTAGCTGGTTATCCGGGTCAACATATAGAATACTTTTTATCGCGGGAAAATACCTCATTTAAGAGAAAAAAATACAAAAATGTAATAGTATACTAATATTTAAAACCTAGTCATCTACACGCGGGCGGAGCTGCAGGCAATGCTAGTTAAAATTATAATCACTCATATTTTCTTATAAAAATCGTAAATTAACAACTTTTTTATAGATAGTACTTACAAAAGTTCCCTTATTATTTAAATAAAATAAGCGAACCGCATGGAAAAATCGATTTTTGACTTAGATATTTTTGGAGAGGTCTGTCTAGATTATTCTTTAATCTGAGTAATAAGAACGTCTTTTACTTATAAAAGTAATTTGATATAGTAGTTAGTAGGTTACCTAGATAGAATTACCTACTAATTAATCCGTAACCTCTGGGTTTGCGGCTTCGAGACTCTTGTACTAGAAGACTCCCAGTAAGTATATATTTATTAAGTATATAGTACATGGTTTATTATACTATATAATATTTGGATATCTTGAAAATCACGTTTGAAGTACACATTGCTAATCTATATAGGTGTATATATTTAAATTATGATCGATTCGTATCTGTATATTGAATATTTTTTTGAAAATGTTCTACTAATAATTAATTAATTGACTGAGCCGGCGAAGCTGCTTCAAGTCTGGCAAAACTTGCTTTCCTCTGTCAGTTTGTTGGTGTTCCTCTACAGGTCGTATTTTACAACCGATTTGGACAAAACTTAGCATAAAGATTAAAAACTGTACCTATACGTATCTCCGCTTTATAAAATCTGATTTCGATGGTTCTTTTCAATTTGAAGAGTAGTAACTTTAAGTTGAAAACATAAAAAATTGGTTAGGATTTGATAAAGGTCTTCACCGGGATGAGCAGAATAAATTGCTGCATAAAAGTTTGTTCTCGCGAGGTCTACTGTTCGCAGAGCTACTAGTTATTATTATCGAAACATAGGCTTATTAAATTCTTTTTAAATATTGTTTATATAATATATTTGTCTGTCTGACACTTATAAACGATTCGCACATGAAAATATTACAGATGCAAGACCCGGAAATCGAACCCGCTTTACTTGGTTTCCGAAGCAAGTGCGTTACCGCTGGGCTTACACTGCCTAATTTCGTTATACCTAAATATTTAAGATATATAATAGGCAATTTAACAAAATTTAGAACAATCTTCTCAAGTAGTGCCAGATTCAGCGATTTTAATTATTTTAAACTTTACTGTGCAAATAAAGAGCCTGAATTAGGAAAATAGATAGGTTAACTTTAATTTAAGAGGCCCCCAAATAGGACCACAAAACTGAGGAATATCGTAGGAAGAAGCTACTAAATAATATTTACAAATCAGCCAAATAATATTCAACAAAGAGAATCGTCCAATTTCCAGATACGTTATAGTTAACAATAAAACTCCTATAAGCTATAAAATTTATAGTTTCCCCTAAATTCTTCGTCAAATAGCTTATATTGCATATCGTGTTCGTCATATTTCGCTCAACTACATTTTATTTTATGTCCCCTATAGCTGTCAAACAGTTGATTGAACATTTCTTCATAAGAAATGCGGCTTCAGGTTTCTGAATAAAACTTTAGAATTAGCAATGGTTTCTTCCGTAATAAAATGGGGAAATTACGTTTTTAGTAGGTACCTAATGTGGTACATTTTTCTTACTAATATTACAAATGTGAAAGTTTAGATATTTGGATGTTTGGATGGATGTTTGTTTGTTTTGTTACTCAATCAGAATGGCTGAACGGATCTAGATGAAGTTTGGCACAGAGATAGATTATACTCTGGAATAGCACATAGGCTACTTTTTATCCTGAAAAAATGTACGGTTACCGTGGTTTTCTAAAAGCAAACTCGAGCGAAGCGAGGGTGAACCGTTAGTCTATAATTATAAATAGGTACTATGGAAATATCTAAAATAAAGTATATATATATATATATATATATATATATATATATATATATATATATATATATATATATATATATATATATATAAACAAAAGACGTACTATTAATAATTTATTTTAAAATACTCAATTTACTCAATGACTGATTCAAATCTACAAAGCAAACACCTACATACATAATTTTATTTTTGTGAAATTAAACACATGTATATGAAGAATGCTCTTGAAACTGGCAATGTGGTTCTGTGGAAAAATAGTTCAACTGAACGTTGTTTGATGGCGTTATTAAATAGTGTTAAAATAAAAGGTAAAAATATCTTCGCAAGCAAACTTGCGAGAAGAAACAAGTAAAGTATAAAAAGTAAAGATGCATTTGACCGCTTCAACGCTATAAAGTCATATTTTTAAGATATTTATTTTACATCACTATTTTGTTTAAGCAAATAGAAGGTTTTCAACTCTTCATACAAATATTATTTTCCCTTATTTGGTACTAATATTTGCCCGTGGCTCCACCCATGCATTATATTAATTATATACATTATAAATAAAACTATTTTTTCGGATTATTTCGCGGATTTATTTTGATTTTTCGTAAATAAATAATTTATTTATTTATTTTGTAATATTGCTATATATAATTATAATATTTATTAAAAAAAATGTTTAGAATTAAAATTAGCAAATATTATAAGGTACTCTGGTGCCATTTTTAAATTTTTGAAATAATTTTTGTAAAATTGTGGGCAGGCACTGTCTGTAACAAGTATATAACGTCTTTGAGACGTCTAAAGCCTCAGTCTCTCCCGTGAATGCTGGCTGTAAAGCAGCCCATAAACTTATAAGAATTTTTATGTTAGACTAACAGTTGCAGAGATAAGCGCGTATAAACAAACAAACAAACAAACAAACAAACAAACAAACAAACAAACAAACAAACAAACAAACAAACAAACACACACACAAACAAACAAACTCTTGAACTTTATACTTTAGTATAGATAAATTGTTTAGCTTACCTGCATCTTAAATAACATGTAACCGTTGGTGTTGATTTATTTTGGCAATAAGTGTCATGTTAAGCTCCGCCATTATCGGCGTGGGTCGAGAGGCAATCTATTGAAACGGTATAAATTAAAAACGTAGGCGGAATTAAAATTAATATTATAAACTAAATGCCACGTAATATTAATAATATATACTATAATTTTAAATATATAGACTAACTGCCTGTGTTTGGTAAGATGGAGTTTATTTCTATTTGATCACATACCCTCGCTTTATATACGAACAAACACATTCTGATGAGGAGTTATAACTTTATCTGTGAATTTGTTACTGATTAAATTTTATTTTTTAACTAAAAAAGTACACTGGCTTCAAAAATTAATACAATTTTTTTTTATTTAAATGATAATTATGAGGTTTTAATAGTAAGTGAGGTGTCATTAACTAATTATTACAAAAACTATTATAAATTGGTTTACAATTGGCGGAAATATTGCGTAATATTTAACACTTAAAAAATAAAAATAAATAAATATGTTGGGACATTAACACATAGCACCATCTAGTTCCATGGTAAGCTACTAGGCCTGTGTTATGGATACCAGATAGTTGATACACTACACATATATAAACTTTAAATACATACATATTATAAATATAAACACCCATGACTGGAGTACAAACATTCATGCTCATCACACAAATGAATGCCTCCAGCAGGATTCGAACCCGCGACCGCTGGCACAGCAAGTAGGGTCACTACACACTGAGCCAAACGTGTCGTCACTATATACACCCAGATCAAGCTTCTTTTTTGAAATTCGTTAAAAATATTATATGTACAAATGAAAAAAGTGTAATTGCTCCATTCATTTTTAAGTAACTCGAAATGTAATGGACACACAAAAATAATAAATGTTAATATTTTAGATCTATTACATTCCAAACAAAACTGTAAAACTTTTGGTTTTAAATGAAGAACGTATAATCCATATAATATTTTTATATTTACTAGTATTCTGTATCTGTGTCACAGTGACTTGTTAAGATTTTCATGTTAATAAATTAGCTAACCAGAATAAGAACTATAAAGTTTAATTTAATAAAAAAAACAGGTTATTCTATATATCTAACTAATAAACCATTTAACAAAGAAGTTATGATAATATTATGGAGTCATAAAAAAGTCACTTTGAAAAAACAGAAAAAAAATTACGGTTTGTTTATTATATCATAATCACATGATATATATGAGGATGAGGATGACTTTTAGATCAACTACTTCTCTAGATTTTTCATTTGCACCATATCCTCAAAGAAAAACGAGGGAAACAGTATTTATAGCGATTATTAAGCAAGTGAGCGTGATTGACGTCAGTTAGAAACACTGCAAAAATATCTTGTTTATGAAAGCTGTTTTTGTTTACGATTTTTCTCATTATATTTATTTAATATTTTCGTTACAAAACTGCTTAGGAACTACTGGATCGATTGTACAAATTCTTGAACTATTAAGAAGATATGTTATTATTGAATGCTATTTTTAAGATGAGTTTTCAGTAAGAAATATCATCATAATCTCTTAACTCGAGTCGTCAAGGCTTGATTAAAGCGTCCTCGAAGTCAAATTCGGCCAATGATTTATTCTCGATTTGGGCTCGTACTCTCTTATTCTTACAGTCTCATAGTCTCGTTGATGGAAATTTCGTTACGACCGGAGATAGGTGCAGGACGGCTTTGTGCATTCTCCAAAGAACGGAGGTGTAACACGGCCAACAACCCCAACTTTTGACTGGTATTGAGAATTTATTGAGAAAAAAACTTAAATTATTAATGATTAGTAAGTTAAACTGTCAGTTAGCTAAACTGTCAGTTAACTTAACTGTCAGTTAGTTTAACTGTCAGTTTGTTTA
Source organism: Brenthis ino (assembly GCA_921882275.1). Lineage (NCBI taxonomy): Eukaryota > Metazoa > Arthropoda > Insecta > Lepidoptera > Nymphalidae > Brenthis > Brenthis ino. Next base: position 3,884,649 of record OV170232.1, read on the forward strand.
ACTGTCAGTTGGTTTAACTACAAGTAAGTTTAACTGTCAGTAATGTAACTATCTGCAAGACTAACTGTCACAATCTGACAGTCAACCTAACAGACAGTTAAACATACTGACAGTTAAAAAAACTGATAGTTTAACTAACTGACAGTTAAAGAAACTATTAGTTAAACTAACTGACAGCTAAGCTAACTAGGCGTTAATCTGACTTATTGGTTATCTAACTGACAGTTAATCTTACTAGCCATATACCAAACTGACAGTTAATCTAACTGACAGTCAAGCTAACTGACAGTTTAACTTACTGGCAGTTAAACGAACTGACAGTTAAGGAAACCATTAGTTAAACTAACTGACAGTTAAGCTTACTTACAGTTAAAATAACTGTCAGTTAGTTTAACTGTCAGTTTGTTTAACTATCAGTAAGGTTACTGTTAGTTTGATTAACTACCTGTTCGTTTATCTGCCAGTTAATTTAACTATCAGTAAGTTTAACTATCAGTTTCTTTAACTGTAGGTATGTTTAACTGTCAGTTAGATGGCTGTCAGATTGATTAACGGCTAGTAAGCTTAACTGTCAGTTAGACAAACTGTTAGTTAGTTTAACTGTCAGATAGTTTAACTGTCAGTTTGTTTAACTATCAGTAAGGTTACTGTAAGTTTTATTTACTATCAGTAATGGTAACTGTCAATTAGATTTACGGTCAGTTTGGTAAATGGCTATTAAGATTAACTGTCAGTTAATTTAACTTCCAGTGAGTTAAACTGTCAGTAAGGTTTGGTTTGGGAGGCTGTCCCGCCACCAATGTTAAAAGCCCGTGCGTTGATCGCAGTGCCGGAGTGGGAGACCGGTGTGGAACACGGCGATCAGTGTCGGGTTGGATCGGGGGCCCTTCCGTCCCCCATACCAGCAAGACACACAGACTGGGTGGTCTGGATAGACACAAACCTAAATGCTACATTTGTCCTGGGGGCGCCGAAATCTTAGAATTCCTCATTCTTCTCCTTTTTAGACACTCATGGTTGCAACAAAAGTAAGAAACGTTTGCACAGCGGCCACCCCTTCCACGTTTAACGTGGACGTCTGCAATATAAGGGGACTACATTCTAACCTCATTGCTGTCCATCACCATCTTGAGACAGCTAAGCCGGCCTTACTTTTTTTAACGGAGACGCAGATATCCTCTCCTGTCGATACATCATATTTAAAATATCCCGGTTACAGCTTGGAGCATGTCTTTCTGCCTAAAGCAGGGGTTTGTATGTTCGTCAGGGAAGATATCTGCTGTCGCCGTCTGAGCAACCTTGAAGACAAGGACCTGTCAATTTTATGGTCACGAATTGAATATGGGGGATATACCCGAATCTATGCGTGTATCTACAGGTCCCATAGTGGGAACGCTGAAATAGACCGACTCTTTAGACACGTCCAAGAAGCGACAGATTTCCTGCTCCAGCGTTATCCTTGCGCGGAGGTTGTGATCCTCGGGGATTTTAATGCCCACCACGTTGACTGGTTAGGATCTCGGACCACAGACTACGCAGGGAGAATTGCCTTTAATTTTGCGCTGACTTATGGCTTCTCACAGTTGGTACCTGAACCCACCAGAGTACCGGATGTCGAAGGCCATGCGCCGTCTCTGCTTGATCTTCTCCTGACCACGTGCCCAGATAACTACCAGGTGTGCGTCGACGCCCCCCTGGGTTCTTCTGACCACTGTCTGGTACGTTCGAAGGTGTCGATATCCACCTACTGCCGCCCAAGCGGGACGCGGCGAGTATGGCACTATAAATCAGCTGATTGGGATGGTTTGCGCGAATTTTTCGCATCCTACCCATGGAAGCGCATCTGCTTTTCATCGGATGATCCCTCGTATTGCGCGGATACCGTTGCGGATACGATTTTACAGGGAATGGAATGCTTCATTCCCAGTTCTACCGTCCGTATCGGCGGTCAATCGCAACCTTGGTACGATGCATCCTGTGCTAGAGCTTCTAGCGAGAAGCAGGAATCCTATCGAGCCTGGGTTGCTGCCCGCATAGCGAAGGATCCTAACGTCACCGATCTCAAAAAGAAATTTAATGCTGCTTCTAGATCGTGCAAGACACTAATGGCCAGGGCAAGAGACGATCATATTCGCAGCATTGGCAAGAGACTTCTAAGCCTTCCATCTGGATCGCGTGCTTTTTGGGCTCTCGCCAAAGCTGCGGAAGGAAATTTCTGTCGACCATCCATACCAACTCTGTGCAAACCGGATAGCACGCTGGCACATTCTGCAAAAGACAAAGCAGATCTCCTGTGCTCTTTTTTTGCCTTAAATTCTACTCTTGACGATGGGGGATTATCGCCGCCTACCATCTCGCAGTGTGATAGCATGATGCCCGAAGTACGCTTCACGCAACGTGAAGTGCGTCGAGCACTTATCTCCCTAGACGTCAAGAAGTCCAGCGGGCCTGATGGTATTCCGGCCATTGTACTTAAAACGTGTGCCCCAGAGTTGACACCGGTCTTAACCCGCCTGTTCTCTCAACTCTACGCCGTTAGCCAAGTCCCGTCTTCTTGGAAGGTTGCCATTGTTCACCCTATTCCCAAAAAGGGTGATCGCACAGACCCGTCCAATTACCGGCCCATTGCGATAACCTCTATACTCTCTAAGGTGATGGAGCGCGTGATTAATACTAGGCTCCTAGCATACCTAGAAGAGAACCAGCTCATTAACGACCGACAATACGGATTTCGACAGGGTCGTAGTACTGGTGATCTTCTAGCGTATCTAACTCACCGTTGGGCAGCTGCCATTGAGAGTAAGGGGGAGGCGTTAGCACTTAGCCTTGATATCGCAAAGGCCTTCGATCGGGTCTGGCATAAGGCACTTCTATCGAAGCTGCCATCATATGGACTTCCCGAGAGATTATGCCAATGGGTCGCTAGCTTTCTTTCTGGACGTAGCATAAAAGTTGTCATTGACGGTATATGCTCCGACACTGTTCAGATCAACGCTGGCGTACCCCAAGGCTCAGTGCTATCGCCTACACTGTTTATTCTGCATATCAATGATATGTTGTTAACTAACAACGCTCATTGCTATGCAGATGACAGTACAGTCGATGCCTATTATACTGGCCGAGCTAGCATCTCTCGGGCTAAGGTTGAGGAGAATAGAGTCCAACTTGTGTCTGAAATCGAGACTTCCCTAGAGCAGATCTCCGATTGGGGCCGACGAAATCTCGTCCAGTTTAACCCCTCAAAGACACAAGTTTGTGCGTTCTCCACAAAAAAAAAAACCATTTACTATAGCGCCAAAGTTCCAGAACACTTCTCTTAACATCTGTAAGAGTATCGGGATCCTAGGGGTCGAAATATCGAGCGACGTCCAATTTAGATGTCATCTGGAAGAAAAAGCCAAATTGGCTTCCAAAAAAATGGGTGTCCTTAACAGAGCGAAACAGTATTTCACGTCAGGGCAGCGACTTTTGCTTTATAAAGCACAGGTTCGCCCTCTCATGGAGTACTGTTCTCATCTCTGGGCCGGCGCCCCCCAATACCAGCTTCTTCCATTTGACTCTATACAACGCCGGGCAGTTCGTATTGTCAACGATCCCGTACTCACAGACGACTTAGACACTCTAAGCCTTCGGAGAGATGTCGGCTCTCTGTGTGTTCTCTATCGTCTATACAATGGAGAGTGTTCTGATGAACTTTTTGACATGGTGCCACCGTCGCGCTTCTATCATCGCACCCTTCGCCGTCGGGTAGGATGTCATCCACACATTTTAGATGCTTGGCATTCTACAAATGTACGTGCGTCTCGATCTTTTTTACCTCGCACGTGCAAGATGTGGAATGATCTTCCTGCCGAGGTATTCCCTGAGCGCTATAATATGGGGCTCTTCAAGAGTAATGTCTATAGGTCCCTTAAAGGCCGGCAACGCATTCGCAACTCCTCTTGTGTTGCAGATGTCCATGAGCGACGATAGCCACTTACCATCAGGTGGATCGTTTGCTCGTTTGCCCCTTTTTTCTATAAAAAAAAAAAAGTTTAACTGTCAGTTAGATGACCAGTAAGTCAGATTAACGCCTAGTTAGCTTAACTGTCAGTTAGTTTAACTAATAGTTTACTTAACTGTCAGTTAGCTAAACTGTCAGTTAGCTAAACTGTCAGTTAGTTTAACTGTCAGTTAGTTAAACAAACTGACAGTTAAACTAACTGACAGTCAAGCTAACTGACAGTTAAACATACCTACAATTAAAGAAACTGATAGTTAAACTTACTGACAGTTAAATTAACTGGCAGAATGGTAATCTAGAGGCGAATCCGAAAGAAGCGAGTATGAGCCGCTAGTAATTTATAATTTCAATATAGTCCAAGAAAATCTTTAAATTTAAATTTGTGGTAGGTAAAGGTGTCATTTACCGGGACACTCGATTGAATTCGCGTCCTAGCGTGCTTTTATAACGACGGGGTATTAATTAAAACGTCCAACGTCGAGTGCAAAGGAAATATGAAGTAAATATTTAATTTGCGCAAATGCAGCCTGAAAATAGTCATAATAATATTTTATCTGATGAATTTTACATTCAATTTATTAATTGAATGGGACTTATAAGTTCTGATGGTGAAATAATATTTCTATTTAAATGAAAATTTTGTTGTGTATATAAATAGATAGTTGGTTTAGTGGGAGTAGTGGTAGTGGATACTAATAAGGCTTAATGTTATATTTAATTCTTTTGATTTATGTTTATTATTAAACCTTTTTCTTATACTTGGAAGGTCTTTTCATGTAATCATTATGTATGATGATGATGATGATGATGATGATGATGAGATACTTCTTCCAGTCTGCGTAAATTTTTAAAACTGTGATTGAAAATTAAAAATTACTTGAAGTAGTACGAGTAGAAGGTATCATAAAAGATTTAATAGATCTTTAATGAAATAGATGAGTATGTCGTAGTTTCTTGTTTCCTGCCTATTATTTTCCTCCGAATTTAATATGAAAAACCCTATTATAACTGAAAACAAAGGTTTTTTAAACAATATATAAATATCCTATGTCACACTTTAACACATACACTATCTCTTCCCAAACAATCATGCTAATCGCGATAAATCAATAAACACTTTTTCACATAATTATAGAAGTCACAGCCAGAGGATTCAAAACAAATGTTACTTTGTATTATAAAATATTAGCAGAAACCCGCGGCTTCGCTCGCACTAAAACTACAAAAAAATCTCTAGTTTCATACAAACTTTCATCCCTAATTTTATCCCCTTATAGGATGAATTTCAAAAAATGCTAAGACATATATTTATTTAATTTTATTAAAGAGCATTAATACCAAATTTCAAGTAATTCTGATCATAAATATTTTTTTTGGATTATATTCTAACGTGTTATCCCGTAGGAATTAGATAATTTCACGCGGTAAAAAGTAGCCTATGTCACTCTCCAGCCCTCCAACTATCTCCACACAAAAAATCACGCCATCCGTCACTCCGTTTCGACGTGAAAGAAGGACAAACAAACACACTTTCACATTTATAATATTAGTATGGACTATACTAATCTTAATCTTACTTCTAATACTTTTATAAACTAATTATTCTGAGGTGATTCGACACGATCGAAGTATGAATGAATGCAGTAATAAAGTCTTAAAAATAAAATGTGCACTCGGATGTCGCAACATTGTCGCACCACGAGAGTTATGGTGAAACACGAAAATGACGCGGTGCAGGTGGGGAATGCGATATTTGTGGTCGGTGCAAGCTCGGTGGTCTCCATACATTAGGGTTGCGTAACATCATTCATATTATTAGTATTTAGGGTTTATTTGTTTTATTTTCAGATGGACTTACATATATTTACATAAATACATATAGCGCTCCCCACTTAGCGTGAGCCAAGCTTATAAAATACTAGCGATTCACGCTCTCTCCGCTCGGGTTCATCCCTACTTACGTTTTAAAGTTTAGTATAGATTTCTCAGAAATAAGATATTTTTCCGCAGTAATAGTATCCTATATGTAGACCCGTATAACCAGCTATCATCATACCAAATTTCATAAAAATCCCTCAAGCGGTTTTTCCGTGATGCGGTAACAGACAGGCAGACATACAGACAGGCAGACAGACGAAAAATTCTAAAAACTATAGATTCGGCCTCCGTATCGATAATAATGTCTATTTCAATAAGATTTTCCAAAAAATATTTAATGTACAGATTCGACTCAGTTACAATTTTATTATAGGTATGTATAGATTATGTGGGTATAGTGAAAAAGTAGAAATCCGCATTTCAAATATTTATTTTTAACGTTACGTTCAAGGTGAGTCTTTACTTTTTACAGCTAACTAAATAATTTAAACTTCAAACTTTTGAACTCGATTTACGCTCACGCTTCTAAAGCATTTTATATGAAAAGCACGTTACGTACATCTTTAACGATGTTAAATATTTATATTACTGATAAATTAAGCATATGTTTGTAAATATTTCTGAAAGAGTTTAAAAATCAATTTATAATATGTTCTCACTAGCAGAATCCGCGGCTTCGCTCGCGCTAAAACTACAAAAATAAACTCTTTGGTTTTATGCGAAAGTCATTTTTGAAGTAGTTGCTTTCCGTACTAACACTTAAACATATTATAAACATCAGTTTTACAATAATGTATGGAAGTCTGTCCGATTTGTTAACATTAATAATTACTGCTCCGCTCCCTTGGGTAGTAGCATGATTATATATAGCCTATAGCCTTCCTGAATAAACGGGCTTTCTAATGCAAAAAGATTTTTTTCAATTTGATTGTAGTTCCTGAGATAAGCACGTTCAAACAAAGAAACACACAAACTCTGCCTCTTTATAATATTAGTATAGTTTTGCTTGAAATAAAAATATTCGTAATTTTATTAGTGTTTATAAAATAACTGGCCAACTAATTTAAGATATTGAGTAATTATGTATATATGCTTACATCGTTATTCCGTGAAGTGATTGCTATCTCATTTATGATATATATTCAGTGAGATTCTATCGAAAGGAAATGGAATAAATTTCACACGTGCATTCTGCTTCGTAGGATTTATCGATATTATTTACTCGGTACGGATTTTTACGCCTCAAGAGTCTATTTGGAGTATTCATAATATGTACTCGTATATATTTAAAGTTATAAATGTAGTGTATCAACTATTTGGTATTAATAACACAAGCCTCGTAGCTTACCATGGAACTAGATGGTGCTGTGTTTTAATGTCCCACATTTATTTATTATTTTATTTATTATTTATTTTATATTTTATTTTGTAAACATATTTAATAATAATAAATGATGCGTTCCCACTGTGTATTTACTTAATATTATTATCAGTACATGATATTTGTATAAGGTAATATGTACACAATAATTGTACTAAAATATTTTAGCTAGCGCAATAACCTTGACTTATCGACAGTAGTATCGATTAAAAATAGTTTTACTTTCCTATAGCTATAATTTCATAAACTGCTATGGGACTTTATCGCTAGTTTTTTTTAATATTTGCCAAGACAGAATTATTATTGTCTCTATATCCAACAATTACAGATTTTGTAATATAAAGAACTGGCTTTTTAAATCTATATAAAACAGAAATATTTTTATGAAAGTTTATTCGATAAAAGTGATCAGACAAGTCGAAAATTAATTCATGTTGCATAATGTTTAAACGACTGCCAAATGACCAACTTATCCCATTTGGCGAGCTGAACAGTTTTTGTAATTAGCTTCGATATCATATTTGTAAAAGAGAAATAGTAATACATATTAATTAAGTTAGGCATAGGTTCGTCACTAGGTACGCTGTAACAGTTAGTATTGAATTGATAGTCGATCACTTGCTGTGTGTAAAACAAGAACAAATCTATCCCACGGGAACCGTATATTTTTCCGAGATAAAAAGTACCCATGTGTTATTCCAGGCTATAATCTATCTCTGTGCCAAATTTCATCCAGATCCATTCAGCCGTTCTAGTGTGATTGAGTAAAACAAACGTCCATCTATCCAATCTTTCGTATTTATAATATTAATATAAATAATGGAAAGATATAAATTTAATTAGTTCCAGCATAAGGCTCTACCTACATGTATATAATGTTAGAGTATGACATACAAACGAATGGAGAGAGAAATGGCATAATCAAAAAAATACAGTAAATCAAATTATAAATTTTTCACAATCACTATTGTGTCACGTTGTAAATTAAAACTTGATTATAAGCAAATAAAATATAAGTCCTGACAATATAATTCATCTAAAATTATAAAACAATTCATAATAGCAAATCGCGTGTCCCACAAACATAAAAAAACTTACCGCATTCCCGCTGTAACTTGAGCGAGTTTAAATTAGCTGCATTCGAATTTCTTTTAAAAGAAACTCTGTTCGCTCTTTTAATTAGTAGCAAGACGCTTCGAGGTAATCGAGCACGTGCCATGTAATTTGTCTCGATGATAACCGGCCTGTCAGTTTCAGGCTGGAGCTGATAAATTCTCCAAATATTTTTCCTTTTCTAAGGCATTTTAGTTTCATTATATTTTGGCACTTACTCTTTTGAATTAAATCGTTGAAATTTAATGATATTTTTCTAATAAATAAACTTAGTATCTTAACTGTTAGGTTTTTTCATCCTATTACATCGGTTTTATAATAACAATTAATTCAGTTATAGATATAACATCACTTTTTATTTGTCCGCTGACCCACCAAGGGCAAAGTTGTTACGCTTTCGGTAAAATTAATTAACCATTTAAAAGGTCAACGATTTTATCACCAAATGTAAACGACTCGGAGAACAAGGTTAAAAAGATTTACGTGTTTCGTTAAATGAAAGAGTTGTTAGATTCAGTGGTATTTAACTTTGATATACATGTTTAACTGACTTCAAAAAAAGTAGGTTATCAATTCGACACGTATATACGATTTCGAAAATATCTGATCAGGTATCTATATTCTATATTCAATGAAAACCGTCGTTCAGTTATTTTTTTCTTTTTTTAGTAATTTTTTTATGAAGTCGGTTTCATTATTTTTTTTATTAGTATTCAATTCTTGCTCATATAAAATACTTCATTGAATAAATGAGTCATATATATATAAATATATATATATATATATATATAGTATATTAGATATGAGTCTTAATATAGTACCTTAGACAGGACTAAGTGGTTCTTTGATACTCATATTTGTTCCTTAACTTAAATTTTAAACTACACGGTAAAAACTAGCTTCATTCACGACATCAATTTTGTGGGTTTTGTGTTAAATTATGTAAAAAAGGTACAGAACAGCTAACAAAAAATACATAAATTTACATACGAATTTTTATAACGCTGTAAATTGGAAGCAAGATAACTTTCATAACGATATATAGTAGTTATAACAAAATATATTAAAGTATTAAATAACGCCTTTATGAGTATGAAGTTTGCTCTCGCTACCCTTTTACCTATTAGCCTTAATTTGTATTCTGTAACAAAATAAATCTATTTACCGGTATACTGTTTTTTGATTTATATAGAAAACAAGCATTGCCCGCGGCTCTGCCCGCGTTCAGATTACCAAAAACCAAATTCTTAAGTTTTTCATATTAGTATACTCTTACATTGCAGTTTGTGTTTTTTTTCTCAGAAATGAGATATTTTCCCGCGGTAAAAAGTATATATATCCTATATGTTGACCCGGATAACCAGCTACCATCATACCAAATTTCATCAAAATCCCTCCAGTGGTTTTTCCGTGATGCGGTCACAGATAGACAGACAGACAGACAAAAATTCTAAAAACTATAGATTCGGCCTCTGTATCGATAATAATGTCTATTGCAATAAGATTTTCCAAAAAATGTTTAATGTACAAATTGGGCTTAGTTGGAATTTTATTATATGTATAGACTACTGTATTAGGTACTTTATTTATGCAACCATTAACTTCGTCTATATTCATTAAGCCTTACTCATATTGGCAGCTTCGTTAAATATGAAAATTCGAAATGAATTAAAATGTTACTTTAAGAAAAGTAAGAAAGGTGGCAAATTCTATTTCAACATTATTTATTCAGTATTGGTATTTCAAAAATATTTTTTTTTATAAATTCTAGTTCAGAAAAAAATGTTTCAGTACTGAGAATAACTATAAAAAATTCAGCGGGACTATAATACTTTTTTAATAGTTAGTTATATAAAATAAATACAAATTTTACTATACAACAAAGAAAAAATATGTGTATGTGTACTTATATACGCACGTAAGAAGTTATACCTACTTTGGCGTAACAAAACAAAAATAGCTAAAGATTTCATCCCGTATGTCACAGCTCTCTGTTTGTAAAAGGAATGATAAATTTATAAAATATTTAAATAAGGCATATTAGGCATATTACAGTCACATATTTAAAGAATATCATTTAAGGAAAGAATATAATAATATTATGTATCATTTATTAGACAAGAACAACGGTTATCATGGCAACAAACAGTTATCAGCTAACTATGGAGTTAACATGATGGTATGTCGCTTTTTGGCTGTCGGTGTGCGCGCGCATCGTTAAAATTTTACTCTCATATTTTTTCCAAACGTCCCAAAAGAAGTGTAACTTCATAAACCTGACTGTGTTATATTCTAGGAAATCATTTAACGCACAATCGAACAATCGCACATAAACTTTATTTTTATTTTTTTTAAATATGTAATACAAGATTTTTAAATTTTTCCGGCATTGTTGTAAAACGTATAATTTCCATAAAAAGAACACGTCATATTAGTAAGCTCTATGCGATCAAATCAAGATTGTGTTTGTTTCTGGTATTAATGTTCATGGCTCATCTAAAACCCGTTTACAATTCTTATTTTTGATCTTTTATTTTATATTGCAATAGCCATGACATAAAAAAAGTTGACTTTATATCAAAATTTTATATTTAACTACCTACAATATATAAACGTGATCAACAAAGCTCAAAACGTTAGTAGCTATCATCTGTTATTGTAACTTGTTAAAGATTTTATTGTATAGAATTAAAAAAGCTCTTACACACTTACTAAATGCTTGGTATTGAAGATTCAATTTTTATGATTAGTCTGAGACTAACAATTAACACGTCTATGATCAATAAACACTATAAATTATCTATATAAGAGTACATAATATGTAAATAGGTAAAGACAAAACAGTTCAGATTTGTTTTCTTTTCTGTTTGTCAAATGATTTTGCTTTTTTTATTTAGTAGCCATTAGCTAGTTTAAGTGTTATAAATTTTTTTTTGGAAAGAATTTCATTTTTTATTTAGATAGATAAATTCTATTCATATATAAAATCCTCAAATTTTAATAATGATTGTAGTTTAATTTCCAATACTATGCAAACACTAATATTATTTAGAAAGCTATTTATCAAATGCGTTTAAAGCAATCAATTGCCAGCAAATAAGCTTCCCTGTAAAACTCTGTGACGTCTCATTCAAACAGCACACTGCGTTCCGCTTACGTAACGTCAAATTAAAAGGAATTGTTTAAATCTTGGCAATGTTCCTAAAGTTCTAGCTCTAAACGAGTTCACTCCAACAATGGTAATGGGAAAACTGCGAATGAACAGGGAGCAGTCAAGACTGTTCATCAAATGGATAAATAAAGTCCAGAATGTAAGGTACAGGAAACAATATGTAGAATTAGCCTTTTGAAATACTTATATTAAGTAATGTTAGCTATATATTATAACGATATTTTTTTTATAAGATACATCTGGCTAGAATGTGTATTTCTTATTATGGACACTAAGTTTTAATCGGCTGAAAAAAGAGAAAATACTTATTTCATTCGAATATTTTGGATATTTTACATGATTTATGGAATGTTGGAACTATAAAGACAAAGACTTTAATCGATTTCTATCGCAGTTGACTAAGTGTTTGGCTTTAAAATTAGTATTATCAATATAAAAAAATTAAATTTGCGACTTCCTATGACTGCTTGCGCCTTTTATCTCTCCTATATTAAACAATATCACTGTGTGACGTGGTATAGAAAAAAATGACCCTTTAATGCATATTTTTGCTTTATTCCTCATTTTACAAAAACAAAAACATAAGATTAAAGTCGTATTTATATCAACATATCTAACTTGTTGAGTAGCCTTTTATTACTCTAACACTATGTAAAAAATCCTAAAGAGTAAAGAAAATAAGAACAAATTGCACAATAATTATATAGAATAGTTCATGCTGTTCAAAAAACATGCATTGGTAGCAATTTGGTTTAGTTCCAACAGTCTCTAGACACTGCATAAACATTTACGGCCTTGTTAGATCAGATCCAACTTTGAAATTCCCCAATCTCGATTCTATTTGCTTTCATAGGAAAATTGTACTGTAGTTCAAGATCTCATTGACGAAATAAGAATTTTATCAGTTCCGCTAGATCGAATGGAGGGTATGGAATGTACCAGCATGTAATGGCCGAGGGCGAGTTTTATTCGCATTGTTTTCTCTATTTAGTAGTAAATATTAGCTACTATCACTGTTTATTGTGTAGATGGTATAAAAATGTATTTTGTAGTTTAATGGTTATATACTTGCAATTATTTATATGTGAAGTGATCGCTGGTTTAATGTTAGCGAGGACACACATTTGTATTATTTTATTCTGATCTGATATAAATGTTGGATTAGAAACTATAATAGAACTTCTAGTCTTAAATGGCTTATAGAACACTGTAAAGAAATACTTCCACAGCTTCTTCATACGTAACATGATGAGGCTACAATATTTATATTTGCTTCCCAATACAAACTTTCATCCTCATTTTCAACCCCTTTAGGAATGATTTCGGTATAAAAAGTATTCTATGTCATTTCCAGGGTCTCAAACTATCTTCTTACCAAATTTTATTTAAATCGATTCAGTAGATCCAGAGATAACCCCCCTCCAACGTCACAAACTCACAAACTTTACCTGCTTATAATATTAGTATAGATAAACTCTTGTGATACTCAGTCACATAGTTGCGAACTTAAATTAAATTAACCCAATTCAATTAATAGTATATTACATACTTTACAAGAAATTTCTCTGAATTTTCAAAAATTCATTTCCCTTTAACAAATTTGAAATAATTTATCGCGTTTAATATACAATAAACTTGCAAAAGTTGAAAATTTCAACCCCACTGTTTTGTAATATTTGGAGCTAGGTACATTATTAACAATTTCCAAATAACTGGAACCTATTGTAGTAAGTTCTCAGTCAGTAGTTAATTAACGCAAACCGCAACGCCTGTGTTGTCTAGTCTAATTTACGGTCCATGTTAAGAGTGACAGTGATTTAAATATATGAAATATGATTATAATCACACAATTTTCTATGAAAAACTAAACTAGTTTCCAAAAGTAGTGCAAATTCTCCCTACACACATTTGACTAACGTGATGGGTCAAGTTTTATTGCCCTCAGATTGAGGAAAGGTCTGACAATAGAATATTAAAAGAACTGAAGTATAGAGTGCATATGTGACAAAAACCATTCATATCATTATTATCGATATGATTCGTAAAAGCGCGTAAAATTGCGGGTTAGAAATACATAAAATAGAGCTCTCTGACAGACGGACGGACAGACGGACAGCGGAGGCATAGTAATAGGGTTCCGTTAGCACGCTTCGGGTACGGAACCCTAAAAAGGATAGAAAGAAGGAAGAAAGGAAAGGAAGCAGATATTTGCATTATTTTTAAAATATTTACAATATAAAATCGCTCGAAACATTATATTGGGCTAAACTGAAGCAATGAGCATCCGTGTGGGAGGACACTACAACTCCCCAACTTTTTAAGCAACAACTAAGCAATTTTGAAAATTTTGCTTTACCGACATTTTTTACAGACTTCGATTATATCAACTATTAAATATAAAACCTAAGATAAGTGAAGGAATATAATATATTCATGATCAAGATGAACCAAAATTATAACAAAATTTGAAATTATGTTTGAGTAACGCGAAATGTACGAATTTTATTTAGATTCACTTGTTATATTTGTTTCAAATAAACTTCGTGCAAAGTCTTAAATACTTTGAATCTTACCCGTGTCCAATTACAAAGACATTGTCGGAGTAACAATAATTAGCACGCACGAAAAGTTAGCAGCTCGTTAAATGGCAAAATGTTTGTTTGCTTGAATAAAAAGGCGAATATAAGCTTCATTAAATAAACTAACATTTCTTTTATGAAAATGGAATTCAATGGTAAAATGCTATCCACACTTCTCTCAACACAAAACGTGGGTTATATTCTAATCATATACTACGTTCTTCTCTACATAAGTAGTTTAATAGCCTCGGTGGTCTAGTGACTAGCATTTACGGCTACAGATCCAGAGGCCCGGTGTTCAAGTCCCGAGTCGGACCAAGTTTAGTAAATAAGTATTTTTGTTAAGAAATTCTCAGTAAATGGTAAGTAAGTTAGTGCCTTGGATAGCACGTTTTCACCTATCTGCAGCTAATCTCACGCCAGTCGTGTCGAGTTGTTATAACATCGGAATTTGAGAGAGAAATGTATAGAGAGTACACTTGTACCTGCGCGTACACAGTAGGCTAGTCTCAGTGAGATTGGTCGCCATGGCTGAAATCGATTATGATCACATTCTTTCCTAGTGAATTCTAAAATAAGTAATACAACTTATAGTTGTACTAAGTCAAAGTAGCTTAATATAATAAAACAATAATGTTTAAAATATAATATAAACAGCCAGATATTCGAAACGACCTAGATGCGCAACCAAAGCCACCAAAATGTAAACGTTTTGCTTTACTTATTGCAAGTAACAGAACTATGTAAATACGCGAAATTTCAGAACAAACGGACAATAGGAAGTTGAATAAAATTTCATCATAAATTTTCAACTCAACACAACTCCGTAGAAAAATATATTTTAAACCAGAATTTATTTCCAACAAAAAAGTTTACAGTACAAAATATTCTGTGAAAATTTCAACCAGTATCAGTCGGGCATTAGTAACTGCCTATCGTCAGAACAGAGCTCTCAGAGTTATTCCTGTATAGGTAGAACGAGACTATTTTCAATCATCCCTTTGTCGTATTCCGATCGTGAATAGGAACGGCTGTTATTGTCAGCTTCCATAAAACCGTCAATCAATTTTATTTTCCGTGCAAGAAAGGCCGAAGCACTTTTACAAGCTTAGTCAATTTTATAACTAAACCAAAGTAAAAACTTAAGAAGCAACGGCGGGAATTTAATTAAAATTTTCAAAGGAAATTTTTGTTAGTCCTTTGGCGTTGTAGATTATTAGCGAGCTTATTATTTTAGGGTCCGCTAAGTAATCAGGTGCTTTTATCTTTGTTTACATAAATTTTGTATAATATTAAATCCATCATTAGAACAAGAGTTACGTGAATATGTAAGGATTGACAAAGTTTAAAGTTAACTTTTATTTTTATCCGACTGCCACCAGAAGGAGGGTTATGATTTTCGAGTATATGTATGTACGTATGTATGTATGAACATATGTATGTATAGTTTTTTGGCACGCTCTGTAGGCTAAACGGCTTCATGGATTTTAGCTTGAGAGGTGTCGTTAGATTCTTCTTAATTAAGAGAGTAACACTGGGTATATCAAAATTATACAAAATTAACATGGCTGATTTTTGGCATCATGTTATGTCATCAAAAAATGTTTTCTCAAAGCCCGTCGATTGCAGTGTCAAAATAAAGTGTTTTATAAATAGCTTACAAAAATATATACAACTTATATTTTTAAATGTAATTTAGAATGAAAAATCCTAAAAAACAACAAATAAAAAAAATATATTTACAAAAATAAAAACCCGACTGCGTAAAAAGCGAACTAAAAAGATGAAACCGAGTTGACGAAAGAACAAACACACTATTATGCAGTCGAAGACATACACAGATGCAGCTATTATAAAACATGTACATATATATCGCTACAACTGCATAATACTATGTCCCTTTTAGGTCGATTCATCTTTTTAGTTAATTTTTATCTGATATGAACTATCTGGTATCTATAACACAAGCCTTGTAGCTTAACATGGAACTAGATGGCGCTGTGTGTTAATGTCCCAACATTTATTTCTTATTATTTATTTATTTATATTTAACTAATTAAAATAATACTTAGACAAATTCTAAATCTTTCCTGTATATAATGTATTAATTTCCAACATATTCATTTATTTTTTTATTTATTTATACATGAATATAACGCAAATTAATGTCAATAATAATTCTTTCTCCTTTAAGTACATTGGTTGTATCCATAACCCCAAAATATTTTTTATTGAGTAGATATTCATTGTTGTAACATCTATTAAAATGGAGAAAATAACAATTCTTATATCACTTATCAAGTCAATGATACTAGAGACTGACTGTTGAATAAAAATTTCTTCAACAAGAAATAAGTTCGCTCTATATAATCAATTAATAATCTTGTTTATATAAAAAAAGGTTACAAAATATCACACATCTCGACACAAAGAAAAGGTTTCCCATATCCATCAACATGTACGTTGGGTGCGGTAGGGAAAGGGATTTTTGAAGGTACAATTCCAATAAAGTACGAATGGTGAATGTAAGGAGTGTAGGCACATTGGGACCGGCCCGTCGACTTTCTAAGCAAATTTGGGTAAATTTCTATTTTGCGACATCAGCAAATTTGTAATGGATCCTTTGAAAAACGGATCTCAAATTGACGAGGAGTTCGACCCGAAAACTCGATATTATACGGTTCAACTGTGCGTTGTTTTAGAATTTAAAAAACTGCTTCATGACTAACTTTTCCTAGCCGATGGGTAAATGGTAATAAGGTGGTCTGGAGGACGTAAAAGTTAGGTACAGTTTTTATTAAGAACAAAATGTTGGTAATATTCTACAAACTAAGGTCTCACAATTTTTTCTGCCTATAACTTTATTTGTCTGAATAAAATTGTATTTCGGGACCTAAGTCTAGTAAATATAATACGAAGCACAGTTATTAAGATATGAATGGAAAAGCTGTTTCTGAGGCTGGATTGGTTAAAAGGTTGATTATTGAATTACGTAAGCTTCTATATAGTATTATATAGACTAAATTGATTAGAGCGTACATATTTGCAAAGGAAGCTCAAGTAAAACTAATATTATCTATTTTTGTATTTAATTATAAGAACAAAATCCACAAAGTATTAAGGGGGCACCGAGCTTTTTATTTTAGTAGGGCGACAGCAGACAGAGGGGAGGGGAGAGGGGGGGGGTCTAGGATGGACGGAACGCGTGCGAATTTAGGTATTTTCTTCGTATTATTTAAATAAATACACATTTGGAAAATGTTACTTGTATACGTTATAGAAAACGTATAGTTTTGTTATTATTAAAAAACTGATGAACTTTCTTGATTTATTTACGCCGCACTAAGGGTTTATTTTGTTTTTTAGAGATCATTTAGGATTTTTTTTCTAAAATGTACGATTTGTAGAATAAATCCTTAAGTATCCTACATATTAATTGCATAATTAAAGTTTTAGTAACAACAATACAGCAAGGGATCAAACGAGCACAATTATTTCGTAATTGCCTCGGTGCGCCCTTAAGAAATATTCTGACCAATAAAATATTACGTTTTTGAATAAAATGTATAGATTTTTTTATTTATTTATCATTATTAATTACCAGGATCTAGCCACTAGGAATATATTCCAGCAATATAATACAGACGATAGCTATAGATGTTGTATTGAAAGCAATAAACTTAATTCAATACGATTGAAAGGTTACGTATCTATACTTAATATACTTAATAATATTATTAAGAGGTAAAGTTTGTGAGATTGTGAGTTTGTGACGCTGTAGAGGATAATCTCTGAATCTATTGAACCCATTTAGATGATATTTGGTAAGAAGATAGTTTGAGACCCTGGAAAGGACATAGGATATTTTTATCCCGGAAATCATCCCTCAAAGGGGTGAAAATGGGGATGAGTTTGTATTGGCAATCAAACCACACGTATATCTTAATATTAATCTTATAAGTATATCTTACATATACTCGTCAAAAGCTACAGGGGCGTGCCTATAAGAACTCACCAAAGTTTCATAGTAATTTGATTAATTATTTACGAACCCGTACTAATAAATCTCCAATTATCCTTTATATCTCGCGCGATATATATTGTATATTAATCGTGTTTTGTCAAAATCTGTTGTGGGTTTACGAACAAGAACTAATCAAAATTTCATAACAATTAGAATTATATGGACACACATTAATGAGCCCCAAATTCTACTGCAAAATTCATGCTTTAGATCAACTCATGCAGGATAATAAAACTGTTTCACCAACTTTTGCAAGTCGGTACATTATAGCTTAACAATCTGTTTTCAAAAGCAACGAAAGTTTTTATAGAATCGAATGAATAGCTTAGGAATGTTACCTGAACAAACGGACAACAAACACACAGACAATATATTATTATAGATGTACTAGCAACTCACTCTCGCTCCGCTCGGGTTCGTCCCTAGTTACGTTTTAGCGTTTAGCTCAGACATACCTATCATTATACCAAATTTCATTAAAATCTGTGTAAAGATTTTCGCGTGATTCGTTCCGAGACAGACAGACGAAAATTCAGAAAATTATAGATTCTGTCGATAATAATGAATGTTTATTACAATAAGATTTTCCAAAAAATATTTAATTTACAAATTCGGCTTAGTTAGAATTGTATTATATGTACCTATAGAGAATAGATATTGATAAAATACTAAGTAACAAGCAGTAAAGGTGGCAAGATTTTACCCTCGTACCTCGAAGAGCATGCAAGCCGTCTATCTTGCGCCTTATCTCTCACCAGTCATGTCTCATAATTGCCGCCGTGGCCGAAATCAGTCATTATGAAAGAAGGACATTACTATATAACAAATATGCTATTCACGTCAGTCTCCTAAACTTTAAAAAATATACAGGAGGGTTATATTGACACATCTTATCCACTTTCAATTGATTAGTGTATAATATCCAATAAATAAATAAAACCAATCTAAGCACATTGTGTGTTATCAACTCTGCTACCGTAACGCGTAGATAGTTGGCAATGCTAGTAATACGAGACTTACTACATTAGCTTTTCGTGTCTCGTTCTTAAGGGATGATTTCCCGGATAAAAAGTTTTCTATGTCCTTCCCAGGGTCTTAAACTATCTTCTTACCAAATTTTATCTTAATCGGTTCAGTAGTTTCGGAGCCTATTCGGTACAAACAAATAAACAAAAAATCGAATCTAGTATAGATAATCGCCTATCGTGGTAGATATCGCTCAAGAGGATATTATTTCAACGTTATTATCTTAAAGCGTATAGATTGTTTTGACCTTAACATTTCGGGTACATATCACGTGGGTTCTGATATCTAAGAAAAAAACTTGAAACACATTTATTCACGTACGTTCGCAATCAGCGAAGGTACGCCCAATAAATTCCAGTCTCACTTCACGATATATCGAAGCTTCTAGAATCCTAAGGCTCGTAACGGCTTACAAATTGCCTGTAGTTACTGTTATTTACGTGATGCGGTTTTAAGTGTACGCAATATATGATGAACGTAGGTTTGAATAATATTTAAGAATTAGTTGGTTTCTTCGCGCGAAAGTTCAATTAATATAATGGATTCTTGATCGTTTGGTAGTTGACCTAGAATTTGAAGTATGTATTAAAATAATGTATAATTTTTATGTTTTTATTTACCTCTGCTTAGGATTTTGGCTATATTAAACGTTGATTGACTGAGTAAAATAAGCATCTTTTTAAACTAAATATGTACAGATTAATTTAAAAATTAATTTAGTTTTTCTAATATAAGTTAGTTAGTACTAATTCATAATTATATTTTCTTTTAATATTATCTTTATATTTATTAATTTTCAATTTAGGAAAACAATATCGTAATAGTTATATATAAAAATTACATAAATATTATTGTCTCGCTTACGCGCGAGCCTCTAGAGTCTGTAATGTGTATATAATATGTATATTCATACTAGGCCACTACATAAGTTTTGTCGTACTCTGCGCCTATAAGCTCTTCATCTTTAGAGAACTTACGCCCTTTTAACCGTTTCCCTGTCCCATGAGTTATATATGAACATTTCGATTGTTTAACTATTGTGTCTATTTTGCGGACAGTTAATCTGTTAATCGTTTTTTCACAAAAGAAAAAAGCGCAAAATCACTTGGCGCTAAGTCTGGGCTGTAAGTAGGACGCCCTAGTAATTTCACTCCAGCTTCACACAAATAATCTGTAGTTTTACCAGCCCGATGTGCGGGAGCGTTGTCCTGATGCAAAAACCAAATGTCAACGTACGTAGTTACTCCGTTGTAATCAGACTATAATATTGACTGATATTAAAATCTTGGCCGAATATTTATAAACAGGCAAAGACACAACAGTTTATTACCTCTCTTTAAGAACCGATTTTGTTTACTTTTTGTTTAGAAGTTATTATCAGAAAAAAAGTTATTCTTATATAGATAAGTAAATTTTATACATATATATTTTACGCAAATTGGCAATATAAATTATGGTCGAAGTTCTTCATTGGACGAACATTAGATGTTGTATGTGTGTGTATATTTAACCCTTTTTAACGATTCAATACGAGGGGGGTCAGGCCATAATCCCACCACGCTGGCCAAGTACGGGTTGGTGGCCTACATGTCTTTCGAAAACTTTTTAAGTTATTTCAGTCATGTAGGTTTCCTCACGATGTTTTTCTTCACCGGAAAAACAAGTGGTAATCATGTTGGAAATGATTCGCACATGAAAATATCAGAGATGCGAGACCCGGGATTTGAATCCACTTTACTCGGTTTGCCATGCGAGGTGCTACCACTGGGCTACCATTGCCTTCTTAGTTATAATTATAATATTGGAAAGCAAAGTCTGTATTATAAGTAGTGACTAGGGTATAGTAATCTTAGTCAAGCTCATTAATTATTGTCATAAACTTTTATATCTCACTCACAGATAATGGAATCTAAGGGATTTTTTGTCAACGTTTTAACGAGAGCGGTGGATTCTCCTTTAAATAGAGGCTCACGTTTCACACGATTCATCCATTTAAAGATTGTTTAGTCATTGTTGCGCTTTATTTTAAAAATTTATTATACCTTCTGAACTATATACTAAAAAGTAAAACTAATTGGTACTAAATATTATAATAATAGATATGTACCTATGTAGTTGCCGTTTTACAATACTCGCCATTTGGAACGTAATTTATGAATAGCCGGCAATAAATTCTAAATTCAAATGAATTTTATTTTAAAAGTATGGAGTTCTATATTAAAATTCAGTGATTTTTTATTTCACTAGATTTGTATCTTTTTCATCAATATAGACTCAATAAAAATACGAGTAATATTATTAAATAATTATTATTTAGTACTAACTATAATATGTAATTATAATATACATAAACTTTCATCTCCTATTTAACCCCCTTATAGGATGAATTTTGAAAAATGCTAAAACACGTATTTATTTAATTTTATTGAAGAGCACTAATACCAAATTTCAAATAATTCTGATTATGAATATTTTCCCGAGGGAATTAGATAAACTCCCGCAGTAAAAAGTAGCCTATGTCACTCTCCAGCCCTCAAACTATCTCCACACAAAAAATTACGCCAATCCGTCATTCCGTTTCGACGTGAGAGAAGGACAAACAAACACACTTTCACATTTATAATATTAGTATGGATGTATATAAAAATGTACTGTACTCATTTTTTTTAACGTTGGGAAATGCATTTACGCACAACGTGTGGGACTCACCGGCGTAATACAGCCAGTACTACCCACTAAAACCCAACAAAACCTTCCCCCGTCTTAATGGGGCGTCGCAGGATCGCTTACGCATTCAACTACGACGCCCCAACGGCAGATCTGCCGAAGCAGACCACCACAACAATGGGGTTGCTCCAAGGTCCACTCTGCTATCAGAGAAGTACCAGGAGCAACCCGCAAGGTACACCACCCCCCGAAGAGAGCCACCTCCCACCGCCCACCGAAGTGGGCAACCTCCCTGTGCGTTTCTTAGCTTCGCGCCCGGTTGGATTGCCAGGCACTACTGAGTCCCCCCACCACGACAAGGTGAACGCACGTTGGGGTGGGACTGTACTCATGTTCAATCAATGTCATATAAAGCCTTACTTCTAGAACTAGTAAACATATTTGTATATTATATTTAAATCACTCCGCTATGTTTTGGCTTCATTAAAATCAAAATATTTTGCTTTATGTCAATCGCTATTTATTATACGCGATAGCAAAGATTAGGTCAGGAAAGGGAGTGGTTGCATAAACATAAGGAGGCCTATAGCCAGCAGTGGGTGGAATTGGGTTGTAAATGATTAGGATTGTAATCGATTAATTAAAAGCTCTGAAAAATGGTTTGAAAATTGCGTTATGGGCGGGATATACTAGCAGCAGCCACAAAACACCATCATCCATTCATATTCTGCGTCGTTTTGGTTTGTAAGAGTGCCGGAAGCCTATTAAAGCTTCTCCATGTCAGATATTTCTCCCTATATATAGATAATAAAATGTTATCGTGATATTAGACCGCTCGCATAGAACATAAGAAAAGATAATAAGTTATCTAGTTAAAATAATTACAATGTAATTAGTAAATGGAGAATAGGGTTTAAATTTACCATCAGCTAAAGGATAGTTTGAGGTTACTTGTACCGATTTGGTTACTCGTATTACTAAATAATAAATAAATAAATATGTTGGAGCGTTAATACACAGCACCATTTTTTCCATGGTAAGCTACGAGGCTTGTGTTATGGATACCAGATAGTTGATACACATAATATATCACTTTAAATACCTACATACATGAACGAGAGGCTAATTCGTTCATGCATGCATATTATAAATATAAGCACCCATGACTGAAGTAAAAAAAATTGTACTCATCACACAAATGAATTCCCACAGCGGGACTCGAACCCGTGACCGCTGACATATCAAGTAGGGTCACTACAATTTGAACCAAATGTATCGTCAAACTACTATGATAAATATAATAGTATCTAATCAATTCCCAAGAATATTTTGCAATAATTGATTCTTGGCAAAAGCTATTCATATTTTTATAGAATGTGGAATTAGAAACATTTCAAACTTGCCAGAAAATTGAAAATTCCAGCGATTAAAGATATTTTGCTAAATTGACTTCTCCAAGCTTAATAGCTCTTGGTCTTGTGAGGTTTTAAAAGTAATAATCTTTTCTATGAACCTTGGAGTTAAAAAATGCAATGCATCCTTAAATACCGTATTGCGTGACTAAAAATTGAGTCTTTTTATTAATATTGCAGTACCATATTGTGAATAAATTCAAACCAAACATCAATTATTTTACTTGTCTTCAACTAATATTCTACTTCGCCGTATAAAATTGTTGATATAATAGCATATTTAAGAATATGTCATTTACAAATATAAGGTAATTGTACAACAACATAAGATAATAAGAAATTTATCATACTTTTAATTATCATATTGACTTGAAAATTTGCAAGTGTTTCTATTTCCGTCGACCTGATCTGATGGTAAGTCCAGAAAGTGGACAGGTGGAACTTTTCAACGACTAATAATAGATACTTTGAGTTTAGGCTTATTTTGTTTGATTTGACAAGCCCAATACGTTTGAATTTGATTTTATAGCCAGATTTTTTAGTGTTACTAATAAAAGCGAATTTTAGTTTGTCAATCTTCATATAAAAATTGGTATCAAAGTAACTTAGGCTTAAGCGAATATTTCATAAAATACTTTCTTTTTACTTTGCTACTAATACGTCTACACTAAAAGGGGAAAAATAAAAACTTTTTAACAAAAAACTAAAAACCAACTTCAAAAAAAACACTAAAAAGTAAAAAAATAACTGATTGGTAGTTTTCATTTACTATAGATAAATAAACTCACAAACACGGTGCCAATAGGTACAAATGATGTTGCAAAGTCTAAAATCAAACGTAAAGTATTTATTGGGTAAAATCAAATAAATTAATAAATCATAGAAAACAACAAATAAATTATATAAATTAAAACAATGCAAAGATATGAGCGGTACGGGAAAAAATATTTCTTCTAATAATATTTTAAATTAAAATTATAAGCAGAATGATGATTTTTCTAAGAAATCATTATTTTTTGTTACATTAATCATAAATATTATTAAAATTAAAAAAAATGTTAGTGGTGTCGTGGGACACCAGATAGGAACGAAGTTCCTTACTACATAAATATTAATTTCAAGTTTTAGTTGAGGTAAAAAATATATATTCGGATATACATTTTTTATTATGTTTTTATTATCGATAAAAATCAAAAACTACTTAACAAAATTATCTTAATACTTTTATTTTATTCTCAATGATTCATAAAAATATATAATAACTAGCATTGCCTGCGGCTCCGCCCGCGTTCAGGTGACCAAAACAAAATTCTTAGGTTTTACATATTAGTATACTCTTACATCGCAGTTTTTGTATTTTTTCTCAGAAATGAGATATTTTCTCACTGTATCCCACCAGCTATCATCATACCAAATTTCATCAAAATCCCTCCAGTGGTTTTTCTGTGATGCGGTAACAGACAGACAGACAGTCAAAAATTCTAAAAACTATAGATTCGGCCTCTGTATCGATAATAATGTTTATTTCAATAAAATTTTCCAAAAAATATTTAATGTATAGATTCGGCTTAGTTACGACTTTATTATATGTATAGATAATATCAGTCATCACGTAGACATAACATACATTAGACACTATAGCGAAAACCCATCAACTACACATAAAAAGCTTACTCCACGCATTTTCGTTACGGACGTTTTAGCCGGCTAGGGTACCCCCTCGCATCATCTCATAAGGAACTTCGTCCCAATATAATAAAGTTATATTTTATCTATACTAATATTAGAAAGAGGCAAAGTCTGTTTGTTTGAACGCGCTAATCTCAGGAACTAATAATCCGATTTGAAAAATTATCTTTGCATTAGATATCCCGTTCATAGAGAAAGGCTATAGGTTATCTATTCCATACTAACCGTCAAAACCTACCTACGGACGAACCCGAGCGAAGCGAGGGTGAGGCGCTAGTAATCAAATAAAACTAACAGACAAACATATTGTGTCTCAAAATTAATAATGTTATCCCCATTAAACACAGCTACAGTAATTGTTATATTATCGTATCCAGAAATTATTTATGTGTTAATTTTAATTAAAAATAAAACATTTAATGATTATACTCATAAAACAACCAAACTGTCGATTAACTGATTAATTTTATCATTCATCTATAGACATAAAGTAACAAGAAAACTAACAATCGAAATTTCATTGACCACGCATAAGTCACGCGAGGTATCGTTTAAGAATTTTTTCCTATATTCGCCTTCTTTCTTCAGTATACCTATTTTGTAGAATCCTTTTGACATGGCATCCGACCATTAAATCAGATGATTGCTACGTCAGCCATGGTAATGCTATAGGTATCTACTTAGCTATGAAATATTATACCTGCCATTTTAATCTTTAACCTTTAAGAATTAAAGATTACAATCGCGCGGAAGTTCATTGTTATTATTATATACATATATACGTATTATATAAAACTTACTTTTGTTTTACGTGTGAAGGTAATGATTAAAGGCGTTTGATTTATGTTTTTTAGGCCTCTACGTAACGGTTGTATTACTGTTACCCAATACATAGCTATTAATTATTCTATAATTATATCCTCAGACTAAGGAATAATCTAGATAGTATCATAGAACTAAATATGAAGCCAAATAATGTTTTAATCTATACATAAAATAAAATTGTAACTGAACCGAATCTGTACATTTAATTTTTTTAATATCTGTACATTGGGAAATAGTCATTACTACAGATACAAAGGCCGAATCTATAGTTTTTAGAATTTTGTCTGTTCTGTCTGTTAGTCTGGAAACGCATCACGAGAAAACTTTAGGATAGATTTTGATGAAATTTGGTATGATAATAGCTGGCTATCCGAGTCAACATACTTTTTATTGTGGGAAAATATCTCATCTCTGAGAAATCTATACTTAACGTTAAAACGTAACTAAGGACGAACCAAAGAATAGCGAAGATGAGTCGCTAGTGTAGTATACAAAATATGATAATTTTTAAATGGAGTAATAAGAAAATACGCTAATATTATAATATCTAACTTTCAAGGGGAAAAGCTAAAGCTTAGAAATACAATATAATATATTATTTTTATTATTCATATTCTCAAAGTTGACTTAATACCTTTCACTGTCCTTTATTCTTTAAAAAAAGTAAACGATCTGTATGGCAACATCGAGAGTAGTAACATAAATAGCAAATCACGCTACTATTTTTGGCTTCGACATTAATTTTGACGGATTCCGTCTATAGAATCTTTTAGTCTGAGAATATAACTTAAAAAATTACATATAAGTATAATACATAATTAAGATAAAACATAACAATATGTTAAAGTGGTCTACAACTATGATCATGTACCATGGTATTTTTCTTAGTAATTACTTTTAATGTATTTGAATTTTTGATGTGTTTAATTAACCCAATGTACTTTAAGTCAAATAAATTGTAAGAATTCATCAAATATGTAGCGATACTTACTTATAATATAAATGAAATGAAATTATTCAAATAGACTTACTATAGGTAAGCACTTTAGAATCGTCAATTTAAAGAGCGTCAGTGTAGTCAGTCCGTGAGGAAGCTACCATATATGTAAATTTACCATATAAATAGTTAAATTTACAAAAAAAAAACCTTAAAATATGATTTTGTCCACTTGTAATATTTGGAACTAATCAAATCAAATGAGCCCAAACTACCTAGAGGAGCTTACTAGAAGGCATTGTAGAGGTCTACTCTTCACCACCTGGTTCCATCATCAGAACAGTTTGTTGGAATCCAATTCAAGCTAATAAAATAATATATTATTATTCAAGTAATAATACATATTGTCATAAGTATCACAAACATATACATAATTTTTATCTATAACACAATTAGAAGATGATTGAATTCTACTTCCAAAATTTAAAGGTAATAAAAGCATATGCATTTTTTTTATTAAAAACAAGCCAATGGGACCGAAAATTTCCAATGTAAATTCTTTAACTATTCTTTAGGTTTCTTATTATATTCTAAATAACCCTAGCATACTATTTAAACAGCTTCAATATAAAATCTCGCCCTTCGTTATTATTTTCTTACATGTACTATAAATCTGGGTAAAGACCGCACTTTGTAAGTTCTGTGAACGACGGTCGTCGTCTAATTTGAAGAAAATTCTTTGATACATTTTTTTAATTCTAGAGATAATTAAAATGAAATAAATGATTTTATCCCATTTATGACATCCATATTTGCCTTATATTATACTAGCAGAACCCGCGGCTTCGCTCGCGCTAAAACTACAAAAAAACTCTAAAATGAGAAGTTTCATACAAGCTTTCGTCCGCTATTTTACCCCCTTATGGGATGAATTTCGAAAAATGCTAAAACACGTATTTAATTAATCATATTTAAGAGCATTTATACCAAGTTTTAAATAATTCTGAACATAAATAATTTTTTAGATTGTATTATAACGTGTTTTCCCGTGGAAAAGAGATAATCTCCCGCGGTAGAAATATATAATAGAAAGTAGCCTATGTCTCTCTCCAACCCTCCAACTATCTCTACACAATAAATCACGCCAATCCGCTAAGCCGTTTCGACGTGAAAGAAAGACAAACAAACAAACAAACAAACAAACAAACAAACAAACAAACAAACAAACACACTTTCACGTTTATAATTTAGTATACACAACAGTGTAGTGCACTAACAAAATGTCAGAAAAAACGTACTACATTTTTTTTAGTTTTAACACAATTTTCTTAACTACTACGAGCTGTAGTGGACATATTTTAGTTTCTATCAACTTCGAACATATTTAATGTAAATATTATATTTGTAAGCTACTTTTATTTTCACAAGTTTGCATTTAACTGGATTTTACTCTAAAATCTTAATAAAACTATAGGTACATATATAGGTACATATATAGCTTGGAACGATACATATGTAGAGTCTTGAGCTTGGAACGAGCTCTAGACTCCACATATAACTGCATAACAGTTATTGTTATAGATATATTATTCTAAAACCAACTAAACTGCTCGATTCAAAGGAAACAAGCAAAAATTATT
Source organism: Brenthis ino (assembly GCA_921882275.1). Lineage (NCBI taxonomy): Eukaryota > Metazoa > Arthropoda > Insecta > Lepidoptera > Nymphalidae > Brenthis > Brenthis ino. The sequence continues at coordinate 3,912,995 of OV170232.1, forward strand.
ATTCCTAAAAGCCAATAAACTTATGGTATACATTTCGAGCTTGGAATTACGTAGTAAAACCGTCGTTCAGTCTCAGTTATAATATTTACATGTTTTTTATTCGTTATTACAGTATATCGATTCAAATTATTCAGGGTCTTGCGTGTTTTGCCCCAGTCATGACCTAATACTTTGTAATATTTAAGCTTAGATGTAGTCGTAATAATACATCTGTGCCTAGGCGAATAGGTTCGTGTAATTACTAAGCGATTATATCATAGAACATATTTATGCTGAAAATTGCTTGTGTGACATATGAATAAAACAATGTTAATTCAACTCGATGATGAATAAAAAATAATGTAGACTGAAAGCTACATGAAATGCTTTCTTCAGCATCAAGATCTATTTTTATTTTAAAAATTTCGTACCCAAAGGATCTCAATAGAGCTTTATAACTTAGCCCACCACACTTTATCTGTTATCAGTTATATTGATAAGCGGCTATATTTTTTAAATCGTAATAGGTTAAATGCGCTAGAACATCACGAGACGACAATCGTGGTCATGGAGTTTGTGCCACGCCCCCGGGTACCAAGTTTTATAAAAAAGCCGTTTATACAGTTATCACTGCAAAAACTGTTTTGGATACACGTAGGAAATACTTTTTACTAAACTTAAAATGGTGAACATTTTTAAAATATTTTTTTATATTATTTTTTATTAAGGTATATATTATGCTATGTGTGATCTTTTTGTAAATATTGCCTGAAATAAATGATTAAATAAATAAATAAAAAATTAATAATTAGTCAGTCAGACGATATTTTATACAAAAGTACACAATACATATTAAGAAAGTGTAAAAAATAGATTTGGAATCGGTCAACCAAGCTGTTTGGTGAACTAAAAACTATCGGATTCTCGCCTTTTCTTTGAACTGAAACGTGTGTTGTCTCCAAAAATCCCACTGCGGTATAGATACTTGAGCGAAATGGCTGTGGATTCCTTGTAAAGCATTGTTTTTAGGCCACCTAACTGCAGTCACTTAGTGGGAGGGATAATAAAGAGATAATATATTATGACGAAAATTTAATAGGGGCATTCGTTTAAGCTTATGTGTGTTTATTTTGTATTATAATATAGTTTTAAATTTAGTCATACTATCACTTAAATGTGTCAATGATAAATTAGATAGAGCTATTTAACTGCTTATGGTTGGTAACTAATTAAATATATTACATAATACTATAAGTATGGTTTAGAAAACCTTACGAATTTTGGTCTATAGCTCATTATATTATTATTCAAGTAAAAATATACCTTCTGGTAAAAATGTAGGTTAAATGAAGCAAGCACAAATAGCTAGTCATTACCAAAGTTTTTCCTCAACACCTTGTGATTTCCATCTGGCAAACCATTTAAGGTGTCCACACAAAATAGGCTAATTCCGCAAATATTATACGGCCGGGTCGGTCCGGAGGCGTTTACATTTTATCCGACGTTCGGGATCTCAATTGTACTAAACACAGGAATTCCACATTTCGTCGAGTCCACATTAAGTGAGACTTAAGGTTTCCTTTTATTTCCAGACGAGATAAAAATGGCTTGGTATAAATTCATCCAATTTTTCCACTTCGGCTGGCTTCTTCCGCTGTCACGTAACCTTTAATTTATTTGAAGTATTTTTCAGAGTATTTTTAAATACTGTCATGAAACAAAAATGTAAGATGACGTTAAGATTTTTTTAATGTGTCTCTGTTAGTGATGTTATTCTCAAATAAATATACAGGGTCATTTTTAATTTACTGAAAACCTTTTGGGAATACACTATTTACAACATAACAACCTGTATGAAAAAAAATCTTAAATTTAACAAAAATAAAAATATTTTTATTGCATCTTCTCAACGGTAATAGTCCAGCATTAGCAAAAGAAAGTGCGTATCCGGTGGAGGGGGAGGGGTGGAGGGGTGTAGGAAGCCACGCTTACTCATCTAAACTTGGCCAGATGCTAGAACTTTAAAGTTTAGAAGGTGCAAAAAAAATATTTTTATTTTTGTATGAAAATAAAAATTTAAGAAATATTATTTTTTCTTGTTACAGATGTTGTTGTTATGGTGTAAATAGTATAATCCCAAAAGGTTTTCAGTAAATAAAAAATGACCCTGTATAATAGTTTTATTAAATAACTTATTAATACAATATCTGTGTAAACTTTATTCAATTTTGTAGTTTCTTGAATGCGTTCTGCCATATAATTGAAATGAAATCAAAGCATGAATAAAATGTACTGTTTTAATAATAATATAGTTCTCATTTTGGGATAAAATGAAAGCTAATTTTACAGTATTTAGAATAATTGTCTTAATGTGAGACCCAAAAATTGGCTTATACTCGTACTTTGGTCAAACATAATCGCAAAGAGAGCAACGTCTAATTCTTTTTTGGACATTCTTAACTAAACCTAGTATGAAAACCAAGTACAAGCTGCAAAACATATTGTGAAATTATTTAATTAATATTTAAAGTATATTCAGCATAAAATAATACTTAAGCAATGTTAACTTTTAACAAAACACATTCCGAAAACAATTGGCCAAAAACGGCTCAAATTGTTACGCCGATTTTATTTCAATGGGAATTTTGTATTCTATTGACAGGAAAGATTTAGAATTTGTCTAAGTTTTATTTTAATCAGTTAAATATAAATAAATAATAATAAATAAATGTTGGGACATTAACACACAGCGCTATCTAGTTCCATGGTAAGCTACGAGGCTTGTGTTATGGATACCAGATAGTTGATACACTACACATATATAACTTTAAATACATAGACATGATAAATATAAACACCCATGACTGGAGTACAAACATTCGTGCACATCACACAAATGAATGCCCCCAGCAGAACTCGAACCCGCGACCGCTGGCACAGCAAGTAGAGTCACTACCAACTGAGCCAAACGTGTCATCAAATAGCCAATATTAGAGCTTTACCTTCTTTAGGCTTTTTTTAAACATTGTGTATATGTATACTCGTAATGATTATTAAATATTTCATGTATGTATGTAAATATGTATGTTTTAGACTATAATAAGAATTTAAACTTTTAAATACTCCTGATTTTTTTCTCTACGACTAGAGTAGCATTAAGTAGTAATAAGTAAAAGACATACTGCTTGAGCACATACGTAAACACGTTTGCACTCTGTATTTTCACGCATTAAATTGTGTTTTATTTTAACTGGAATACTATGGTCTGCCACTCTTTGCTCAAGAAACCCTATTAATTTTTCAAACCCCCTCAAAATCCCATGATCCACTTTCAGTCTCTCAACTTAATTAATTTTTATGACATGTTATAAGTGCTTAAATCAAAGGAAAATGCAAAGAAAATCGCGAATTAAGCTTGTGAAACATAAAAATGTACGCGAAATAAAATCATTTATAGTTGAATAATATTCCAAAACAATTTCAACTGAATTTACAAATATCGGACACGGAGGTAATATTAAAAGTTATTCCAACTCATTGCAGGTCCAAGGACACCGGACGATGTTAATTTATTAAAGCTGGTATCTCGACGCGATGTGATTGAAACACATGTTCGTTTTAATTGCAATTTTATATAAACACATTCGAATATTTGCTTTTCTTTCATTAACCACCTATCTTATTTGTTTGCAAAGGTTAATTAAGCTACAAATCTCTATATAATTTAACAATTCAAGTACTTAATTTAGTTTAAATAATATGTCAAGCTTTTACAATTAAACTATATTGTAATTTTGTACATAACGCTATTATTCAATTGCGAACCTTCGCTTCGCTCTGGTCTGTCCCTAGGTGTCTTTTATATTTATTGTATTACTAGCGACTCACCCTCGCTTCGCTCGGGTTCGTCCCTAGGAACGTTGTCACGATTAGTATAGATGTCTCAGAGATGAGATATTTTCCCGCAGAAAAAAATATCCCACATTTTGAACCAGGTAACCAGTTATAATCATACCAAATTTCATCAAAATCTGTCCAGTGGTTTTCTCGTGATGCCTCCCCAGCCAAACAGAGAGACAGACAGACACAAAAATTCTACAAATTACAGATTCTGCCTCTATATCGAAAAAATATTTTTTTCAATAAGATTTTCAAAAATATATTTAATGTACAGATTCGGCCTAGTTACAATTTTATTATATGTATAGATATACAACCAACGCCACCTTTTGGCAAATTTTATAGTTCACATTAGCATATATATTACACTGTAAATCTGTGTACTAATAATTTTCATATAAATACATCCAGCTGTTCCATCGTGAAGGAAAACGAACATACACACATAAAAACTTGCACATTTATAACAGTTGTATGATGTTATTATTAAAGAATACCGTTGAAACAAATATTCTTTATCAAATAAAGTTACACGGTTTGAGCGTACAAAGCCATGATTTAAAATAAATAATTGGAGCTGCAATCAACTTGTCCCCTCGATGAAAATCTAATCTTTTATTTGAACCTTTTCAGACAATAACGGGCTTTGCTATAATGGCTTAAGGACCACAGATTCTGACACTGAGTCGGCTTGATCAAATTATTCAAATAAAGCAGATTTTCTCGCCTCACAGGCGCCGTCGAGTATTCTACAAATACTTATGTTTACTGAAGGCAACTTGTTAGAGATTGCAGTCCGTGCTACGTTTATTTTGATTGTTAGAGATAACTATGTGAATTCGTGGGTGAATGACACTGTAATGTCTGTAATATTCTTATTGTAACCAAACTTTTAAAATTTGAGAAAAATGCTTTTACCTTATTTACTGAATTGAATCATGCAGTGAGATATGTATTACGGATACTATTCTAGAGATTTTCAGTTCGATTCCCACCTATTTAAATTTGTATATTTGACGTAATGAATTACGCACTCAGTATTATATTGTATGTTGGTTTTTGTCTGTTTGTAGATTTTATAAAAAAATAACTTTCTCACTTCGCCTCATCCTTCAATACACCATGTAACAAAATATTACACATTAGCCTTAAACGACCTTTCGACCATTTACTCTACCCGCCATTGTAAGTACCCTTAAAATCTTCTTTCTTCTTTTTTATGCAAAGATAGTTTTTCCTTCTTACATGATACATACCGTATCAGCTAATGAAACACTCATTAAAATCAGTTTAGCCATTCGGGGCTGTTACGACAGGCAAATGTTTTGTTGATTGGGTTTTATTGGCGTGTAGTCATATAATATATCAATTTCATTATACTAAAATATAAATAATCGATAAATATATATAATTATGTAACGAGCTATGGTTGCAAAATCTTTTATATTAAATTGCTATATTAGAAATATGTAGTAAGCCCATTTAATTAAACTAGCGAAATAGGAAATAGGTGAATTAACATTACATTTTTATTTATGAACTGATTGAAATAGAACAAATACTAAATGTTAAGTAAAGCTTACCACGATACATTAGTGATAGCAACCAACCTAAATCGGTTAAGTCGTTTCTGAGATTAGCGCGCACAAACGTACAGATAAACAGACAAAAATTCTAAAAATCCTTGTTTTGGGTTCTGTTGCCATAATAAAGCCAATAAAAATAGTCTTTCTCAAATATCTTCCATGTACAGACAGCGATCAGTTACACTTTTATTTATATGTATTGATATAGATTTGATGATATTCAAGCTTCGATACATTGAAAATCTTTAAAGCAAAAATAAAATTTTATTTAACTGAAATATATTTGGTCTTCGAGTTGCAATAGATTTCTAGTGATTTCCCAGAGGACAACGAATTCATTGCTCAGAATGAATTGAAGATTACCGCTCTTATTAAGTAGTTTTTAGAAAATGATAATGATATTCGATCGAATATCATTATCATTAGCTTGGCAAAACGTTACATTAGTAAAATATTTTTAAGCAACTAAATAAATCAAGTTCTAATTAATAAGCATAAATATACATTTTAAATAAATCGCATAAATCTAAGAAAGTATTATAAATATACAGTTTTATATGTACAGATTCTCAATAAGTTGTTAATAAAAGACCAGAGAAAAATATCTCTCTATTACAAGTATTTATGTTTACTGAGGTACATACATATGTTTAAGCTTTTTTAACTGGTAAAACTAATATATTGTGCAGATTTAACAGCTAGAAAAGCCAGTACTACCAAATAAAATCCAATAGAACCTTCCCCGTCTTAATGGGACGCCGCAGAATCACTTACAACCACGACGCCTCAGGGCTGGCTTACCAAAGTAAGCCTCCTCCCGCCAACCATAAAAACATTTCATTTTTCTAGAACCCATAGGTTGTACCTTGTTTGACTGTATCTAAATAAAATTAAGCTTAATGTAGATATATTTATATTGTCGCGTTGTTACGAGTGTCCGGCATCTATATATATATATATATATATATATATATATATATATATATATATATATATATTAAAATGCTGAGTCGAATCTGTACATTAAATATTTTTTTGGAAAATCTTATTGAAATAGTAATTATTATCGATATAAAGGAAGAATCTATAGATTTTTAGAATGTTTGTCTGTCTGTCTAGAAACGTATCACGAGAAAACCACTGGACAGATTTTGATGAAATTTGGTATGATAATAGCTGGATATCCGGGTCAACATAAGGAGCATTTAACTGTGGGAAAACATCTCATTTCTGAGCAATCTATACTATATAATAAATTGTTGAGATAGTATATGATAATGATGAAATCTATGACAAGGATAGTTAATGGAAATTGCCTTCAGCGGAAAGATACAAAATTATCCATATTTGATAGAAACGGACATTTTTAGAACATTTTTTAAATTCCTTTTACTAGAAAGTTCTTTATTTTATATGTATACTAGCATTGCCCGCGGCTCCGCCCGCGTTCAGATGACCAAAAACTAAATTCTTAGGTGTTACATATTAGTATACTCTTACATTGCAGTTTTTGTATTTTTCCTCAGAAATAAGATATTTTCCCGCGGTAAAAAGTATCCTAGGATCGCGCGCTACATCGCCCGGTTTATATAGCTTGAGCAGGCGGTCGAGCGATGCGGGGCAGAGGGGATGGACTCGCCGTAGGCATCTCAATGCTCGCCAAGCATTAAAAATGTTTCGCTACTAATTACTTCTAACAACGATATCTCAAAAACTATTCATCTGATTGATTTAGTGTAAAGAGCAATTTTAATCTGCATTAAATGACTAAGCTAACTAAAATATTCATTTGGATAAGGATTAATACCGAACTAAAGAAAATAACTTTGAAAATAACGTAATGTTTTTAATTAAAAATGTTAACATAAAAGTGGTTATTGTAAGTCAACCGTAAGAGATAGAGATATGCTATCGCGGACTTTTTTGTAGCATTTTTATAGATTTTGAATTCTCTAGTACATTACTTAACTGTATCTTTGCTAGTTTACGCGGCGTTCGCGTGGAAAGTTCCCATTTGGCGAGATTTTTTGCGACCTCTTCAACATTTGTCGCCGTATTTCAGCTAATTTACATAAAAGCATAATAAATTATATACCTAAACCTTCCTCAAGAATTACTCTTTCTATTGTTGAAAACCGTATAAAAATCCGTTCAGTAGTTTTCGAGTTTATCGCGTACAGACAGACAGGAGGACAGACAGGAGGACAGAAAGACGCGGCCGGGGGACTTATTTTTATAATAAGTATAGATACTATGCAGTGAGAATTTATTGTATAACCAGTGCGAGTTTGGAGCTAAATAAAGATTGATAAGAGATACGAAGAATTGAAAGTAAAGTTGAGTGAAGCAGTAGAGTGATAAAAGAACTAGTGACGGAAAAGTGATCATTTATTGAATTATACAAATTAGAAGCGTAGACTACAAATAAGAATATTAGTTTTAAGATTTGATATGATATGATTTATATATATATATATATATATAATGTATATATATACAATTAAAAAATACGTGACCGTCCGTCCGTATGTACTCTATCAATTTATGTTCACTATAGTATGAAGGTAACCTTAGTCTATTGTGGTAGTAAAGGGTTAATTGGATTTGAAATGCCAACTACTGTAACGTAAACCATCTGAATACTCAAGCCAAGTCGCTTTTTGAAAATCTAATGAGGCAAAGCTATTATCAGTATGGCTCATTTGATTTTACGCTTCCCAATCCCAGCGACCTTATTCTGTGCTGTGGTATGGGATTTTGAACTTTATTCATAGGTAGTTATGATTATACGGTAGATGATTGTTAGAGAGTCAACTGAGGTAATCATTTAACCGTCCGACTGCAAAATCTTTAACGGAACTTGTGTTTATTGAATATTAAATCGATTCAATTAATTCAACAGTCTTTATTATTACAGAAAGATCTAACAGACGGAAAATAATAAGTTATTTTTTGTTGAACGTATAGTATTATGTTGTTATCTGTGGTCGAACAACATGCTTCGGAACCTAATAAATATCTAGCACTAATTATGTTCCGATTCGATCGCACTAGGAAAATGCATCTACTTATTTTAATTAAGCCATGCATATGACATTTTTTTAAGTATTAAATGACTTATTTTTAAATTTTAATTTTAATATGTAGTAAGTTACATACGTATGTGTAACAAACACATCTATTATATATTTTAAAATATTGTTTGATTGATTCAATTAATAATAAGGTGCGCCCTCCCGCGTATCTTCAATCGACCTAATTGCATGTTCCAATTAAAAAATATTTTTTAACAAAGTATAAATATCCTTTTATGCGGTTCCTGTGTGATTTTTTTTTAATATTCGTAATAATTAGGTAGTAGTAGTAGCACCTTGCTCAATAACATGGAAACTTGGTTGCTTAGTGCCTAGCATATCCGTCTGAAGATTAGAAAGTCCTGAGTTCGAGTCTTGGGGTTGGGCCAAATTTAGTTTAGTTTTTCTGTTAAGAAATTCTCAGTAACAGTCCTGAATTAGTGTTACAACCCCATGCCTCGAACAGCATGTAAAGCCACCGGTCCTGTTCCTGTTCTCTCACCGGTCAAATTGTCGTTCGACAGGAGTTTAAGAGTAAATGTAATCGACTATGCGTATTATTTATTGTTATTATTGCATGCATTCTTGTGCATTGTAATATATGTTGCGCACTTGCTAGCACGTGGCTAGCCTCATTGAGTTTATTCGCCATGACTGATCGTTCAAGGGGATATAATTCTCATAAATATTATATATAAAATACATAAAAAATATAAGCTGCCACTAAAACGTATCATGTAAACTGATTTATTAGTATTCGGTACAATAGCCTAAATAAACATACAAATAAATATACAAACATATGGTATACATCACGGGTGTTTATAATTAGCTTTTTTTAAGTCGGTTAAAACAAATTCTTTATCTCTTATCTACCACGAAAAAGAACACGAAATTGAAGAAAACATTATGATTATGCCCCGAGGCAAATAGGGTTGGTATAGGTTTGCCTGTATGTGTGAGTTTATGTGCCTGTGTGTGAGTGTGTATTACAAAACGGGTAGATCGATATTTTTTTTTTGTTTAGTTTTGTAAATTATTATTTTTGTCTGATTGAGAAAATCTCTAAAAAAGTGAACAAAAGGACAATTTACAAACAGCTTGTATTTAATGAAAATTGAATATGGTCACTGCTTACTATTTAATTATTTTTTTAGAAGCTATATGAAGAATTTTATACAAAAATAATGAAATATCTTTTTATTTAACAAGATTTTACATTTTACATTGATATTTTTATCATATATTTAAAATTATTTTAGTAGTACTAAAGTTTAATAAGTTTTATATTAATACCCCGATGTATAAAATGATGTGCCTTTAATGTGTTGGCGGGCCGTTTCGTAAGGAAAATAGGTTATAGGCGAAAATTTAGAACCAAGTCTTCCAACCAAAATAGTATAATTTATTATATTTTTGCTTTTCAAGAAATCATTTAAGATCTGCCAAATTTACTTACAATCGGGTTTTAACTTTTTATTATATGAAATTTGAAACTAAGGCATTGTGGCGTTTTATGATCTGTAACTTTAAAAGAAAAAGGCTTTGACTCAGAAATAATATTTTATAAATAAAAATATTTTCCAAACACAAACGTGTCGTTGGTCAGGATGATTTATCAAAGCTCTGTAAGATATTCACGTGGTAATAACTATTCAATAACCCATCGCTCTTGAGATATATATATATATATATATATACATATACATATATATATATATATATATATATATATATATATATATATAAAACTTACAAAAAAAACCGACTTCTTTGCACTAAAAAGAAAAAATATAATAAACGGGGGTTTTCATTTAGTATAGAAACCTAATCAGATATTTAAAGTAGCAAAATCGATCAAGCCATCTCCGAGAAATAGGTGGACATACATAAAAAAAGACATACAGACGAACATAGAACCTCCTCCTCCTTCTCGGAAGTCGGTTAAAAAGTACACATTATTATATAGACATATAATGTGTTAAATCAGAAGGTTGAATTGTAAATAACTTTTTAACAATTCAACCTTCTGATTTAGACATTCAAAGGCTACATTGGCCTTATACAAAATGAAATAAAAGAGACAAAACATTGTAAAGCAAAGTAACTTTATGGCAAAACGGTTATATCCACCAAAATATCAATTACGTAACAAAGAAAATTCTTTGTAACGTGTTCGGTGATAATAAAATGCCGCAAAATTTTATCCAGCATTCGCCGCTCCGCTTACCGAGGATTTCGCGGTAACACAAAATATGTCGTTTATTTTCATAGTGCTACCCTAAACCAATAATGATTGAATAAAAGCCAAAATAGTCCCCCTGAATTTTACTAGCACGCGGACTGCTAATAGGGATTTATGTGATACTAGTTTTAGTTAGTGACTTTGTTGTGGTAAACGTTGTGTTAGAGTTCATTAGGCTTATTGAAATAATTTTAAATGTTTAAATTGAATTGTTTCATTTGAAATTACTATTGTGGTATGTAGAAATAGAAATCTCGCGTGCACTATTTACTACATATGAGCTTACAGTTTCGATTTTTGTCTACTGTCTGCCTCAGACGCCGCGGATTCATACTTTACTCTATGAATGAAATATTTTGACACTAAGGTCTACCATCCAGGGTAATAATTAAAAAAAATTGAGAACTAGCTAATTTTTATAATGCATACTGTATATAAAGTAAATTATAATAAAAGTAAAGAAAATTATATAATAACCTCTATATATATTTAACATGCATATATAAGTAAGTATAATTTTGAAAATGCAATCGCCAATGTTAGCGGTGGAATTAAATGATTTGTCATTTTGATCTGGCTCAAGGCCAAGTGTTTATATCGAAGTCTAGACTTAGGTAATTTAGATATGACCTGCTCTACTTCGATAACATCACTTTATTAGGGGTATTGAAATATTCTATACTCTACTGGTACTATGTGAAATAATATAAATCTATTCTAATATTATTAAGAGGTAAAGTTTGTGAACTTGTGACATTGTAGGGGGAGGGGGGGGGGTTAATCTCTGGATCTACTGAACCGACTTATATGAAATTTGGTAAGAAAATAGTTTGAGATCCTGGAAAGAATATTTTTTCGCGGAAATCATCCCTTAAGGGGGTGAAAATGGGGATGAAAGCTTGTATGGGGAATGAAGCTAGAGACGTGAGCTAGTCGATTAAAATTTGATAGACTAATTTTGTATTCTAAAATTTTAAAGGCTTTGCATGAAAGTCTAACGTTACTATATAATTTAGAAATTTATTGCCTAATATATAAATTTAACATAATTTTATCTCAATCTTGTAATTAGCTATCATTCTAATAATACATAGAAGTTAGATTTTATACTAAAATGTTACTATGCCGACGTTACTCCGACGCGTCCTTTACAAGACCTTGAGTGCCCTGAGATGGATGGTTCCACCGGTTACTTGTTTTCAGGAGATAAAGTACAAATTACAAAAAAAACTAAAAGATTTTACAAAAATAGTAATTCTAATCCTGAAAAATAAATAATTATCTTATTTGCGGTTGAAAAGTAGTCATATTTAAACAGAAACTAGTGACTCATCCTCACTATGCTCGGGTTCACCTCTAGAAAAACAAAGACAAATTTATCTCACGGGAACTCATTTTTCTGGGATAAAAAGTAGCCTTTATGCTATTCTGATATATGAGCTATATTATTGTAAGGTTTCATTAAAATCTATTCAGTAGTTTGTGCGTGAAAGAGTAACAAACATCCATACATCTATACATACAGATATACATACACCCTCACAAACTTTCGCATTTATAATTTTAGTAGGATAAGTAGGATAGGACATATTATTAAAAATAAACTATATTGCAGCATCCGCGATCTCTAAAACTTTTGTTATATTCGAAAATATACTTTGAATATGTTTCTTGCAAAGCGTAAGATTAATTTCCACTTGTAATTAAATCGTGATTCTAGAAACTGGGTCGACTGCGTACCCACGCGATGCCAGGCACGGACTAGATTACGGCTTTATTATAGAAAATGTGGATTCTTCTTGGCAAATTAAATTTTATTGACTAAAATTTCTGAAATTTTGTAATGAAATTTCATAGTTCATAAATTGTTCATTCTCCATTCAATTACGTTGGGTTCAATCCTATTTGAATGTCACGCGGCGGACCTGGCCAATACCAAGGTTCACGTAATGAACATACTGATCGTACTGCATTTTGATTGGTTCCGGGCTGGAATGAATGGTGATGTGTTGCTACCGGTACAGGCGCCGCTATAAAATTCGTTTTCTATTTAAAATACGCCCCACTCGTCTATTCCTGCTCTAAGAGAACACGCGAATCACATACAACCCTTAACTCGAAGTGAATTCAATAGTGTGAACAGTGTCGCGTCCATATACCAGCTTATAGCACAAAGTCTGTGCTGGGCTGCCCAACTTAGCTCTGCCGCCATCCACGAAGATACGGCGTTAAACCTCGACCAGGCACCTCGGCTTGGATTGCCACAGTACGACCGGTAAGTGCTTGTTGTTGTCCAGGCCCATCATGCGTTTCATTTGAATATCGTTGAACCGATCGTTTTATCGGCAGAACATCCTGTTCTGATCCAGAGTGTCGTCACCGGACCCTCGGCAGGTCCGTGTCGCCACATCTTTTGGTGCCGAAACCCGGGAACAAAGGTGCCTAGTTATATCGCTTGCCGTATTTGAATTCGTTAATATAGCTGGTATTTTTTGTCCGTAAAGTAATAAGTATACTACCTACTCTAGTCGAAAGTATTACTCATAATACATAATTTTACAACATTACAAAGCATACTTTTTTGTAATATATAAAATATAAAAATAATCTATACCTACTTTCGGCCATTGTCTCATACATCATACTTAATACTGTACCTTAATACGCTCCTTCACTAACCGACATCTTGTTCACCACTTTTGAATATCATTCACATTCAATTGCAACGTTCACATTTTCACTTAACTTCGTTCGTTATTATTAATAATACGTTATAAAATCTGCATACAGTTTAAATAATATAACTACCTATCGCAGATGATTCGTGCACTTTCTTATACGTAGAATGTTAGATAGTTACAGATCAAATATAAACAATCTATACATTTATACGGTGTTTATATAATCTTAATCGGCTGTAGCAATTTAATATTCACTAACTCACAACATAACGAAACTCAATCAACGTATTTACATCTAAATATTTGTTCCTTCGCAAGATATACCTACGTTGCATTGTACTCATACACGCCACCGTCACGCAGTAAGACGCGCATATGACTAATTAGAGAATTGCAAGTTAAAGACAACTTATACGTAGTTATAACTATTATTCGCTTATAACATTATATTGCTTTATTACAGTTATCTCGTAACCATTATATTTTCTTTTTATTTTACAAAATGTCGTTTAATCCAAAACGTAGTAGCCGTAAACTTAATACTTCTAGTAAATCGAAGATAAAACAGACGGGAACAGAATGCTATACTGTTCATGACTTACCATCTCTCAAAAGGAAACGTACTATTGCATTAAATCGTATGTTAAAAGCATTGGAAATCGGTAAGAAAGCAAAAGGCGATGAGGTTCACTGTGACCTTTTTTTCTCGTACTGCGATCAGGCAAAAAGTTTGTGTCTGAGTTTGAAGAAGCGCATTTCTTTATACTCGAACTTTTGGACTCGTGTGATGGCAGCGTTGATGATGATGACATACGTGCGCGTTTTGACGATGCATACTTTCAAGTCATGGCTATACTTCGTAGTTTAACGAGAGGTGAATTGAATTTATCTGACACGTCTAATATGTCGGCTGGCACGAGTTCTAACATCAAATCTCCTTTGTCTCATGTACGCTTACCGAAAATCCAATTACCGAGTTTTTCAGGCAATATAAAGAAGTGGCCTGAGTTTATCGATACATTTAACGCTCTTATACATAATTGTAACTCCATAACGGACGTTGAGAAATTTCATTATTTAATCTCTTCGTTAAGCGGCGATCCGTTGTCAATTATTCGTGTGTTTCCCGTAACCGGTGACTATTATTCAGATGCGTATGCCGCGTTAATCGCGCGCTATCAGAATACTCGTGAATTAGCTTATACCTGTTGGAAGGATATTTTAAATGTAAATTTGAAAATTCAAAATATAAATGACTTTCGTCGTAGCTTGGACAGTATTGATGAGAATTTGAGTATTTTAAGAAAGCTAAATTTACCTGTTGAGCAATGGGAATTTATAATCGTTTATCATGTTCTATCGAAATTAGAATCGAAGTTGCGCCGGGATTTCGAAGAAAGTTGTTGTAGTTCTGAATTTCCTAAATATATTAATTTAAAAGAGTTTTTACATTCAAGATGTGAAGCGCTTATACGAGATAATCATTTTTCTGAAGCTACTAAAGCCGCTTTTCATGTTGTAAAGGATTCGATTAGGCCTCCTTCTAATATTGTTAAACGTCGTCCTGTTACTCACACATTAGTCTCTAGTCATTCGGATGATAAACTAAAAACTGGAGAAACGCGGCATGACTACTCCAAGGTTATGCCTAAATGCTCGTTTTGCACAGATGCTACTCATTCAATTGCACATTGTAAGCGATTTCTATCAAAATCGGTAGATGAACGCATGTCTGTTGCAAACGAAAAAAGATGGTGCTTCAACTGCCTTAAATCATCTCATCAATTAAAAGAGTGTAAGTCGATTTTCCGATGCCTTAAATGTAAACATAAACATCACACATTGCTTCACAAAGAGCAATCTACCGATACCCCGTCTCGTTCTGTGTCCTTAATCGCCAAGGCCTCTGGTTACGAATTATGTACAAAATCTTCACTAAACACAACTGTTCTTCTTGCTACCGCTATAGTGCAGATAGTAGATGAAAAGGGTCGGTATCATTGTTTTCGGGCACTGTTTGATACTGGCAGCCAAAACAATTTAATTACTTGTGACGCCGCTCGAACCTTAA
The DNA here is from genome assembly GCA_921882275.1 of Brenthis ino. NCBI lineage: Eukaryota > Metazoa > Arthropoda > Insecta > Lepidoptera > Nymphalidae > Brenthis > Brenthis ino. The sequence continues at coordinate 3,928,531 of OV170232.1, forward strand.
ATATTAAACAAGTACCATGCGATGCAAATATTAACGGTTTAGGTGGAGTGTCTGCAGATGTCAGTCACATGGTTCGTTGTTCACTCGCATCAAACAACAAGGTTTTATTCGATGTTGACATGCATGTCATATCAACTATTTGTGGCGATCAGCCTATTGCTAAACTTAATACGAATGGTTGGTCTCACATTCAATCGTTACCCTTGGCAGATCCAGGTTTCGATATACCTGGGCCTATCGATATTTTGCTTGGTGCAGATATATTCGCTGATTCTCTATTGGACCAATGTATGAAGGGTCGGTCTAATCAACCTGTTGCGATGAATTCAGTCTTTGGATGGCTTTTATTAGGTAGAACACACCTCACATCCTCGTCCTTATTACAATATACAGCCAAATCCGACGAGCTGACTTCTATGGTTCAACGCTTCTGGGAGATTGATAATGTTCCTCAAGCATCAATTCTCACACCACTAGATATGGCATGTGAAAAGGCATATGTCACCGACCATTATCGTGATTCAACAGGCAGATACGGAGTTCAGTTACCTTTTAAGGATGGTATAGAGCCAAAGTTTGAGAATTCTCGTAGTCTTGCTTTAAGGCGTTTCAAGGCCATTGAGAACCGTCTCTCCCGCGATCCGACGTTATATAAGCAGTATTCAGAATTCATGGAGGACTATGAGAAGAGTGGCCATATGACGCTTGTCCCCGTGAAGGAGCTCGGTGAAGGTAAATATTATATACCACATCACTGCATTGTTAAACCAGATAGTAGCACCACAAAACTTCGCGTTGTTTTCGATGCATCGGCCCGAGACGCCAGCGGTAGGTCGTTAAACGACACGCTACTGACAGGCCCTAAGCTTCAGAGTGATATAGTGCAGGTTCTTCTCCTTTTTCGTTTACACGTAGTTGTGTTTTTAGCGGATATACGTCAGATGTATAGACAGATTCTTGTAGCTGATAATCATAGAGATTATCAACGGATTCTTTGGAGGTCTAGCCCTGGTGAAGTTTTGCAGGAATACAGGTTAAATACTGTCACCTACGGAGTCTCCTCTGCACCGTTTCTAGCATGTAGAACTCTTAAACAGCTAGCTGAGGATGAAGGCTCTGCATTTCCTCTAGCAAACCAAATTCTGCATAGCGAGATTTATGTTGACGACATTGTAACCGGTTGTGAGACTCTGGACGAGGCTCTAGAGGCTAAAGCACAAATTATAGAGCTTTTGGAATTAGGGCATTTCCAGTTGAGGAAGTGGGCCAGTAACATACCAGAGTTACTTTCTGATATTCCTCAGGAAGAATGTCTGCTTAGTTCCAAAACATTTACCGGCCATGACTCTTGTAGCCTAAAGGTGCTTGGTTTAAAGTGGGAGCCAACTACCGATACATTTTCCTTTGATGTTAAATCTTCAATCCGACCTTGTACAAAACGAGTTATTCTTAGCGAGATCGCGAAGATCTTCGACCCCTTAGGTTTCCTTGCACCTCTAACCATCAAGGCGAAGTGCCTCTTGCAACGGCTCTGGCTGCTTGGTATCGATTGGGACAGTGATCCACCCGAAGATGTGAATAGCGTGTGGGAAACATTTTGCAATCAGCTGTCTATATTAAAGGACCTGCGTATACCACGGTGTATGACAATTAACAACACTTTAACGTACGAATTACATGGATTTTGTGATAGCTCGGAGCTTGCGTATGGAGCAGTTATTTATATTCGAGTTTCAACTGCAGACGGATTAACACAAACACGATTAGTATGTGCCAAAGCTCGAGTAGCTCCCATTAAGAAAATCTCTTTGCCTCGATTGGAGTTGTGTGCAGCCGTCTTGCTGACAAATTTAGCAAAATTTGTGCTGGATACATACTTAACAAAATTAACGCTCCACGCTATTTATCTATGGTCTGACTCGACCGTCGTCCTATCTTGGCTTCGTTCACACTCCTCTCGATGGACCACGTTCGTAGCTAATCGTGTGGGACATATCCAGGATATTTTCTCTACGGAGGTATGGCATCACGTAGCGTCTTCAGACAATCCTGCGGATATTTGTTCACGTGGGAATCTTCCTTATGATCTATTTCATAACTCATTATGGTGGTCAGGGCCAGCGTGGCTAGTAAAACCGTCCGATCAATGGCCAACCAATAGAAAAACTTCTCAATCTTATAGTTCTGAGGACGAAAACATCGTAAGAGCTGAAGAGCGCCGTACAGTTGTTTTGGCTACTTGTTCAGAAGATGAGTATGGCACTCTTATCCTCAATTTAATAAAATTATATTCGTCGTTAGAAAAAATAATGCACATCGTTTCTTATATTCGACGATTTATACATAATACGAAAAATCCACATGATCGTCATAGAGGCTCAATTCTAACTGAAACCGAAAATCATAACTCATTGTTATTTATCGTGAAATTTGTCCAATCTTCGTCATTTGCTGGTGAAATTCAACGGCTTCGAGCAAAGCAACCACTACCAAAACCGTTGCGTAAATTAAATCTGTTTCTGGATGAGGATGGTATTCTCAGGGTGGGCGGTCGGATATCCCGTGCTGGTCTTGAATTCGAACACCGACATCCCGCTCTTTTACCTAGTAACCATGAATTTACTTATAGGGTTATCGAATCCATACACCGTCAACATTGCCATACGGGGCATAATACTACGCACTACTTAATATTGCAACGGTTCTGGATATTGTCAGCTAAACGTGTTATACGACGTTGTCTTTCCCAATGTATTAGATGCTTTAGAACAAAACCTAAATCGTTAGAGCCATACATGAGCGATCTTCCTTCATTTCGTGTTAATCAAGTGAAACCATTTTCTATCGTGGGTGTTGACTTCGGCGGACCTTTCCGTATCAAACAAGGTACACATCGTGGAGCCAAAATAGATAAGGCTTATCTCTGTTTATTTGTATGTTTAGCTACAAAAGCCGTCCATTTGGAAGTCGTATCATCGTTGTCAGCTGATGGATTTTTGGCAGCATTGCGTCGTTTTGTTGGACGTCGTGGTCGTTGTAATGTGATCCATGCAGATTGTGGAACAAATTTCATAGGTGTGAGCAATCATCTATCCTTACTAAAGAATGCCTTGCATACGGAACGAATTAAATTTGAATTTAACCCTCCGTCAGCCCCTCACTTTGGTGGTGTGTGGGAAATTCAAATCAAAGCGGCCAAATCTCATCTGTATCGCATTATAGGTAATCAGGTTTTAACTTTCGAAGAACTGTCCACGCTATTTGTTCAAATTGAAGCAGTGCTAAATTCGAGACCTCTTTATGCGTTAAGTACCGATCCAAATGACTTAAATGTTCTAACTCCTGGTCATTTCTTGACTTTAGAACCTCTTACGACCGTCCCAGATGTAGATTATACTAATATAAAACTTCATAGATTAACCCGTTGGCAGTTAATTCAGTCCTTCCTACAGAATTTTTGGATTCGTTGGAAAAACGAATATTTACACTCATTAACCTTACGTGCTAAATGGACAAAGACCTCTAAGCCACTCGATGTAAATGCTGTTGTTTTGATAAAGGATGACAATCGTGCTCCATTGCAATGGTCTTTAGGAAGGGTGACGGAGTTGCATCCCGGTCCGGATGGTATCGTCCGAATAGCAACCGTTAACTAAAAGCTTGATTAAACGACCTCTTGTAAAGCTATGCCCTCTTCCTATCGAATCGTAATTCACATGATCTTGAGCTATTGTATACTAAACTAACGTTTTTAACATATATCATATTTTATACTATAACATTATCAGTCGTAGCATATATTATTCGTAACACATACATATACAATATACCTTATACTATTATTTATTTTATACTTAGATTATCGTTATTATTTACCTATTAATCTGGAAAATACCAGCTGTATTTTGGTGGGCGGTATGTTCATTCTCCATTCAATTACGTTGGGTTCAATCCTATTTGAATGTCACGCGGCGGACCTGGCCAATACCAAGGTTCACGTAATGAACATACTGATCGTACTGCATTTTGATTGGTTCCGGGCTGGAATGAATGGTGATGTGTTTTCTATTTAAAATACGCCCCACTCGTCTATTCTGCTCTAAGAGAACACGCGAATCACATACAATCAATAGTGTGAACAGTGTCGCGTCCATATACCAGCTTATAGCACAAAGTCTGTGCTGGGCTAGCTCTGCCGCCATCCACGAAGATACGGCGTTAAACCTCGACCAGGCACCTCGGCTTGGATTGCCACAGTACGACCGGTAAGTGCTTGTTGTTGTCCAGGCCCATTATGCGTTTCATTTGAATATCGTTGAACCGATCGTTTTATCGGCAGAACATCCTGTTCTGATCCAGAGTGTCGTCACCGGACCCTCGGCAGGTCCGTGTCGCCACATAAATAATACTTTGTTAGACTATGTTAGGTATTTCATATTGAAAGAATAAACGTATATAAGAATAGTTCCCTAGCTTTAGTCTTCAGTATGAAAAATTTATGATATTAAAAGAAATTTAACCTGTTAATGTTTAGAATATTTATAAAATTGTATAAAGCATTTTATAACTGTACTAAATCTTCAGTAATTTAAAAAAAAATCGATAGTGGAAAATATTTAAAAAAGATATTTTATAGCAATTTCCTATGAATTATGTAGTAGGATGTAGGGTAAAATATTTAACATATTTTTAGACATTCGCATATCCAATAAAAAAATTAATAGGATTATATTTGCTTTCCGTAGTATTTTACTGAACCTCTTGAGCGGTATAATAAAACGAAGAAAGATATGAAAAATACCTAAGTAATTGACGAAGATTAATTTCATCTAGATTATATCGAAACCTAATCCATCCATCAAAGGAAACATGACAATAATACAAGTTTAAAATTTTTATAAGCTATTACCGACTTACCTCCGCTCCGCTCGGGTTTGTTTCGTTTTAACGTTTAGTATAGATTTCTCAGAGATAAGATATTTTCCGGCAGTAAAAAGTATCCTATATGTTGATCCGGGTAACATATCATCATACCAAATTTCATTAAAATATGTCCAGTGCTTTTCCCGTGATGCGTTTCCAGACGGACGGACAGACAGACTAATAACTATAGATTCGGTCTCTGCATCGATAATAATGACTAATTCAGTAAGATTTTCAAAAAAATATTTAATTTACAGATTTGACTCAATTAGGATTTTATTATACGAGTATGTATAGAAGATACATAGAATTTAGTAAACATATAAAGGAGAACTATGAACAAATATTATGAGAGGTATTGAGATATCAAGAGATACAAATAAATTTAGCCAATACCCATACTAATATTATAAATGTGAAAGTGTGTTTGTTTGTTTGTTTGTTTGTTTGTTTGTTTGTCCTTCTTTCACGTCGAAACGGAGTGTCGAATTGGCGTGAATTTTTGTGTGGAGATATTTAAAGGGTTGGGGAGTGACATAGGCTACTTTTTACCGGGAGAGAATGTCTAATTCCCACAGCAAAATACGTTATAATACAATCCAAAAAAATATTTATGATCATAATTACTTGAAACTTGGTATTAATGCTCTTCAATAAAATGAAATAAATACATGTTTTATCATTTTTCGAAATTCAGCCTATAAGGGGGTAAAATAGGGGATGAAAGTTTGTCATACAAACTGCCTATTTAGAGATTTTTCTGTAGTTTTAGCGCGAGCGAAGCCGCGGGTCTGCTAGTAATATAATAAATATGTACAACAACACAATCTAGGGATATTTTAAAAGAAACTACTAAGAATGTCTTAAAGCATCCTAATATGAAAATGCTCAGTATTAAAACCCTACATGGAAATTAAATAAAAATCTCCGGCTTAATTTTTAAAGGATTATTTTAGTAATATACAGAAGCTTATGGTATTTCGATCATATCAGTACTTTGTCTAACCGCTTGATTAACGACATCACGGGATTGTACATTGGATTTTTTCCCAAAAGACATCGATCAACTTTGACAAATTCGTGACATATAGAAAAATGTTACGCAGATAGTCATCATATATTTTATCTGTATGATTTTAGTCTTTATATCTGATAAAAATTGAAAGAAGTGTAGTATATTTTAACAATTTTGTATTAACTTGTTGTTAAGGGTGGCTTTATAGCCTAATGGCGATTTTTAAAGGCAATATAGGCTTGGTTAAAATTTTATTATAATAGTATAGATAAATGATCCAATCTCATCAAAGATCAATAAAAATGTTATAAGCATCAGGTCACTACATAGTAAAGAATACAAGTTGAAGTTATTTCTCTAATCCTAGAAATGAAAATGGCTTTTGATGAAAGGCAGAGTAAACTTAATAAATAAATATATACAGAAAATAAATAAATATTATATAAAGAAGAACGAAGAGAATATGACAAGGTAAAGTCATAATATACATTATATACTATTTTTATAAAATAGTATTATCCTACGATATACGATACTCTAATAATGAGAAATAAGGCAAAGCGTGGATAGGCCTCTCCCACAAGGTGGGCCCACGATTTGGTCATAGTTGCTGGAGCCCACTGGATGCGGATGGCACACCACCCGTTGTCGTGGAAATCTTTGGGGGAGGTCTGTACTGGCCCGAAGCTCCACGCGCATAAGTATTTAAAATTATGATAACCTTTAATTTTGAAACAAGGAAATAAAAAGATAGATATGATTATTTTATTTTATGATATTGGAAAAGTTTCGGAAAAGCTTTCGGAAAAGACATCTTATTCAGTGATTATTATTTGGTATTAGGTTAAAATAACTATAATATCCATTATCCATAATATAAATGTGAAAGTGTAAACACACTTTTGTTTGTTTGTCTTTCTTTCACATCGAAACGGAGTGACAGATTCGCATGATTTTTTGTGTAGAGATAGTTAGAGGGCTCAAGAGTGATATAGGCTACTTTTTACCGCTTGAGATTATCTCATTCCCACAGGAAAACACGTTATAACACAACCCTAAAAAATATTTATGATTAGAATTACTTGAAACTTGGTGTTAATGCTCTTCAATACAGTTAAATAAATACATGTTTTAACATTTTTCGAAATTCATCCCATAAGGGGGTAAAATAGGGGATGAAATTTTGTATAAAACCTACTTTTGTAGAGATTTTTTTGGTTTTAGCGCGAGCGAAGCTGCGTTTTCTGCTAGTAAGGTATATACATATAGTCAATACTTACAATAATTTAGGTAATAAGACTACGTAATCTATAGCTTAGTAGGCTGTATATTTGGCTGTACCAGCCAGTAACATTATACAGGGCCACGTCGGTTATTTGAATTTAGAAATAGATAAAAATCTTTGTCATAAATATAATTTAAAGCTTTTATGAAAATTAAGTTTTGAAAGGAGGTTTATGCATAACTATAAGTAAAATATCTAAAGATCAAATCGATCTATGATCGAAATTTATAATCTATGATATTATTTGATATTATTATTCGAGCCTGTGGACAGTAATTTTGTTGCGTGCGTGAATGTGTGTGTGTGTGTGTGTGTGTGTGTGTGTGTGTGTGTGTGTGTGTGTGTGTGTGTGTGTGTGTGTGTGTGTGTGTGTGTGTGTGTGTGTGTGTGTGTGTGTGTGTATGTGTGTGTGTGTGTGTGTGTGTGTGTGTGTGTGTGTATACTGAAATTAAATACACAGACAGATTAACCTGGACCTGACCTGGAGTACTACATATGTAAGTACTGCCCAGGAACATACCTGAGCAAAGCGAAAAAGCGACCTCTAATACCTACATAAATATAATAATAATTATCGCATAGGTAAGAAACATCACATGAAATTTATATTTTTCATTTAATGAATTTAATTCGCTAACACAAAGTTATTAAGCGCAACATAATATTTCAAAATTCTGTAGTCTTAAGAGGATTCATTGAAATTCCTAACAAATCGCCATCTACTTTAAAGTAGAAAAGGTACTTGTCATGTTTTCATAATACGTACATTTTATGAGAAGCGTTGCTTGAATAAGGATTTGTAAATGAAAACATTCAATGGCTATAAAATATTACGGTAACTTGTTTTACTGAATGAGTCTAGACTGTAAACTACATATTTTACATTAATAAGCTTCGTTTTATGACTATAAATAATATGGTGTAAATCTAAAATATTTTCTTCGTAAATTCAATTTATGCAAGTTGAAAATTGAAACGTATAAGTAAATAACTTAATATATGACTTATGTTCTGGCTACGGCGTAGGCGGTGACGTAGCTACACGTGTTAGGGAATGATAATATTATCAAACTTTATGTTTCAATTGAATCGACAGTAAGGTCTATATTACTTCTCACTAGTATTATTGTATTTATTTAAAAGTATTTTTCTTGGACTAAAACCAAAACAAAGGATAGATGTAATTTTAAACATAGATAGTTTACTGACCGCAGAGTGGCCAACGACCATATTTAATACTAGCGACTCACCCTCGCTTCCCTCGGTTTGGTTCCTAGGTTGCCTCCTCATATAAATTTTCATCCAGATTTTCACCGCCTTAAGAGATGGTTTCCGGGATAAAAATTATCCTATATCCTTCCCAGGATTTCAAACTATCTTTTTACTAAATTTAATCTAAATCGGTTCAGTAGTTTCGGAGCTTATTCGGTACAAACAAACAAACAAAAAATCTTTCCTCTTTATAATATTAGAATAGATTAAGTACATACCACATTTGATGTTTTACAATAATGCAAATGCAAATAATTTTTTATATATAGTTACATAAGATTACATAATATGTAACACCGTAAAGAAGAAAAATACCTTTTTACTTAAAAATAAATCATAATCATCAATTTGAGTTGTTGAACAAACAGTACAAATGTATTAACAATTTAATCTTTATGACATAAAATACTAACGTTCAAGGCTTTTAAATTTTATTATAAGTGCGAGTAAAAATAAAAACCCATGAAAAATCTATAAAATATAAAGACACTTAAGCGCTTAGACTGTGATTAAAGAGAAAAGTCATCATACATAATTCATTTCAATTTGGTTGGCTAATCATAATTTCTGTACAATCTACATTTTCTAGGCAGTGGGCGTGGTTCATATGAATTATATCTTTAGACAGTTTTAATGAATTACAGTATAAATGAAGATTAGTTGGTCGCATAGTTGGAGGCTTATGTGAAACTTAGGTCATATGTCAGCAGCGTCAGAATAAGCCATTATAATATGGGGTAATGGGTTAAATAGCAACGAGTTTTAATTGTTATTAATACTCCCTGATTTTAGGGCTGAGTTACAATTATAATTACATTAGACTAGGACTTCATTAGTTATACGTACTATAACATCATCATCATCATAATATAGTATATATTTTTAAATAAAACTATCTATTATTTTTTCGCTGAATTATTTTACATTTTTTGTTCCCGATGTTTCGAATGCCTTACAAATCATGGTCACGGGAAAGACTTAGATTTTAGAGATTTTAGATGTTTCAAAGGTAATCTGTAACAACTATATTAGTTATTTAAGTAATTATTAGTGTTATTTAAAATGTTTTAATATTCGCATAAAAGGTATTAATTATTATGAAGGTATTAATATATATATATATATATATATATATATTGTTGTTTTGCATTTATTCTGATCATAGATACTACAAATGCACTATTCTTATTATTTAATCTACAGTCTAAACTTTTAAAGCTTACAAAATAAATCAAGTAAAATATAGGACGTTATGTATATTTTAATTTAACATAACTCCAATAAGGCGTTTCATTTCACAGTTGAATTGTAATATTGGATTAGGAGCAGATTAGTAAACGTCGAATGGATGAAGACACATTGCGCGAGATCGACAGGTGGTCACTTCAACATGATTGATGTTGTAGCTGCCGTGTTTCGGATGAAAGATGTTCAAAGATTAAATAAATAACAGATACGAAACAGAAGCATTTGATTTTATATGATTAGGTACTTTTGGTTGATTCCATATACAAATTTTCACCCCCATTTTCACCACTTTAGGGGATTATTTCCGGAATAAAAAAGATTTTATGTCCTTCCCAGGGTCTCAAACTATTTTCTTACCAAATTTCATCTAAATTTTGCTAATAGTTTTTGAGTTTATTCATTACAAACATTAAAAAATACAATTTTTTCCTTTTTATAATAGTAGTCTAGATAAAATTCATTCGTAGATTTTGTTTTGTACCTACCTGTGTAAAGATTTTCACAAAATAATAAGTGAAGCAATGAATAAGAATATAACAGAAGAAAATATTTTTAAAATTTTTGTTTGTTTTGTCTTTTGTCTTTTTTCATTTGACTTAAATAATCTTATATAATTGTTAAATCTAATGTTATAACCAAGTTGTCATGTAATTTAGTTCAATTTTTAACCATTTATTTTATTTGAAGTATAACACACTAACAATACGTTTTTATATCTATCATAAAAACTATATGAAAATTTAATTATGTTTTATAAATAAATAATTACATTAATTAAAACCCATTATAATACAAAACATGCGTTTTTTTTATATTTTCATATTTATTATATTTTCATATTTCATATATTATATTATTATATATTATTTAATAATAACTAAATTAGAGGGTCCAAGACCAAGATTTAACTTAGTTTGTATACAATAATTCCTAGAGATTAATTAATCAAATTTACTTCTAGCTTTATATTCTAAGCAATATAGGAAAAGTAAATACATAAACACAAATAATGATTTTTTAATTATGGTTTCTTGTTATAAAATAGATAATACAAGACAAGATTTTAGAAAAAGAAGTATAATGCATTTTTTTACAAGATACCCAATATTGTAAAAAAAAGTATTAGAATTATTTTTTTGTTATAAAATATTTATTTATATATAATAAATACGTATGAAAATACACTTTCTCATTTAGATTTATCCAATGTCACATTCGTATGTATTGGATTTAGTAGACACGTGTATGGCATAATGGTATATTGTCGGTCGGTCAGTGAACACTATTCCATTGAAATAATCATATCACTACATGGGTTTTCAGCACAAAAGAGCTAAAAAAGCCTTTATTTGATAGCTTTGATAGATTTTTCAAACTCTATATTTCATTTTCAAGTAAGATTAATTTCTGCAAAGCGTAAAAAGTGACGAAGTAGCAAAGATAAACAAGATTTATTATATAATTATTATAGACAGTAAATATATTATATTAACTTTTGAGACGTCTACAACCTTAGTATCTGAAATTTAGTAAACTTGTAAAGAATTCGAAATGTCGGTAACAAATAATTAAAATAAATGCTCAAAAAAAGCCGAAAAGATATTTTTATTTCGAATGTCAAATATGCGCTTAAATCTAAAAAAAACCGATTGTGTCTAATTATACAAAATCTGAAATTCTTATGGTACGTGGCAAAGTTGTAACGTATTTTGTATTTAACAAGCTGTCATCTTAACATATAAATTATAGCAATTATATTCATGTCAACAAGGGACGATTGAGCTATTATTGTCCTTCTATACGACAATTAATAGACAATAATTGATCAAATTCAATGGCTTGTGACAATCAAATATAAACAAGTTAGGTGAACAGCGTGATAAAATATTTACATAATATGTTATGTATGTATGTATGTATGTTACATAACATAGGCAGTGGTAGCCCAGTGTTGAAGAGCTCGCTTAGGAAACCGAGTTAATCGGGTTCAAATCCTGAGTCTCGCACCTCTCATATTTTATGTGCGAATCATTTCTAACATGATTATCACTTGCCTTACGGTAGAGGAAAACATCGTGAATAAAGTTGCAGGTCTGAGAGAACCTAGCAAGTTTTCGATAGACTTGTGAAGATAGACTGCCAACCCTCACTTAGCCAGCGTGGTGGACTATGGCCTAATCGCCTTCGTATTGAAGGGAGGCCTGTGCTCTACAGTGGGACGTTAAAAAGGTCTGAATACACATGTATGTTACATACATAAATATTTAAAAGTTTTATATTAAAAAAACTAATTATTTTCATTTTATAAGTAACACAGAATTTTCAAAACTTATTAAATGACTAGTGACTCAACCTCGCTGCGCTCGGGTTTATCCATAAGTGATTCTTTGAATTGACATAACTTTTTTCTTAATAAACCAATTGATATAAGACAAATGCTAAATATTAAGTGAAGCTTATCACAATATGTATAGATATCACATGGTTCCACAATACTAATAAATGTAACGATAGATGTATAATAGAGGCAACAAATAAAACTACCCGATTAATGACTGTTATTTGACCAGAAATTGCCTTTATATTAAAATTTTGTGCTTGTGGAATTTAAAGAGACTTGTTAAAAATAATTCGCCGTTTGCAGGTCGATCAGGTAGGTTTCAGCACTTAAAGTGGTTAGTATTGCGTCTTCAATTTATTTTACGACTTCTGATCCCTACGTTTTATTTAATTTTTGGGCTATCTTTACATAGAAAAATAAGATAATGTAGCGACTATCGCTCTTACTATACCAAATATACTTATATTTTACGCCAGACGGTATAATTGTAATTCACCTTAAAATGGGATTGTTTCTAAAATACATATCTTTCCAACTACTACGATCACAAACAGATCATAATAAATATCAACCATTTAGGCTCTGAACTTTCTACAATTTTTTATTGCCTATAGTGCTCAAAGTAGCACGTGGCAAAAAAATTTCATTTTAGAAATCAATATTGAAAATTTGGCAAAAATTTGAGCTCTCAAATTAAGAAAATTAAAATAAAAACAAATATTTCGATGCACAATAGTTTTGATATGATTTTCTTATATTTTGTTCACAATTTCATGGCTTTTAATTTTTTTTGCGCAGATCCCTCATTCTTTTTCTAAAATAAAAGTAGCTAAAGTTACTCCTTATAATATCAGCTAGCTGTCAGTGAAAGTCCCGTCAAAATGCGTCCAGCCATATCGGTGATTAGCCGGAACAAACAGATGAACAGAAAGAGAGACAAAAATTTAAAAATTGTTTTTTTATAAGTAATACATAATAAGTAAAATAGTGTCAATTTGTACCATAACTCCTCTTTTTTTGCTTTGAAAAAATAATGTAAGATCATAATATACCAGATTTCTTAAAGTACATAAAAGTATTTTTATGTATAAAAACAGTATTAACACCAAAAAATACAGGTACTAGTCTGTTTTGTAAGTCAAATTTAATTTTATTACCGAAAACCATTTCCCTTTTACAGGATCAATTCCAATCCACGTATCTTTATAATAATCCGTACACGAACGAAATATACCTATAGGTTTAACGAAAAGGATTTTTACATACATTTTATTCATGAAACAAATTTGAGACTCCTTAGATAACAGCTTTAATGCCGTTTATTTAAAAAATCTAAAAGTCGACGAACGGATTTATTTCGTCTCTGAGATGAATTCATTTTAACACAACGGCGAGATTTTATTTCTAAATCATGTTATACGACTCGTTTTTTTCTTGGAAGACATTTGGTATACCATTAAGATTTTAGATAGCCTTTGTTATAATAAACGAGATTCTTGATCTCTTTTGTCGTGTAAATTGTGTTATAGATGTTTTTCTTTTCTTAAAAATATGAATGAAGTTGATATATTATAATTATATATGAATTTTTCGATAAGTTCAATCAGTCTCGACATATCTGCTGCTGCTTCATGAATTTATTGTGACTACAATATGGCTGGACATTGACCCTGTCATTGTCAATAATTTATTTGGAAACTGAACTTATTTTAATATAATATACCAAATTTAAATTGGACAAATTGCAATATTTTAGGGAGCCTTATTGTACCGGTTTTTGTTAACTAATACACTATTTTTAATTATATGTTCGGACATTATTAACACACAGCACCATCTAGTTCCATGGTAAGCTACGAGGCCTGTGTTATGGATACCAGATAGTTGATACAATACACATATATTACTTTAAATACATACATATTATAAATATAAACACCCATGACTAGAGTACAAACATTGGTGCTCATCACACTCGCACACGCATATGTACATGCACACGCACATGCACAGCTAAACAGCAGCAAATAACTAAGCGATATTCATCTAATGGATTCTAGGGATCTTTACGGGAAAGTCGGTTTAACTTTTGTGAGGCGCACGTGCCCTTGGGATTCGCGCCCGCAACGCAAAAACTCTTTAGCCGTTCCAGTCCGTCCGCTCTACAAACAATTTTCCTTACTTACTTTGAGCTTCCTCATGAGGCCAATTGTGAGCGACTGTGTATCATTGTTAATATCAAATCTTATTATTAAATAAATTATTTCATTTTTCATGGACAGACAGACACTTATCTGATATATAATTATTAATACATAGATAGGTTTAAATGGAAGCAGGATATTACCTATACAAGTTACAGTACTTTGTACCCTAATATTTATTTCGATTGCCTGTCGTAGAAATGGCGCGGATAAATTTTTAACAAAACCAAAGAGGGCATGATAAAATTAAAGGAATTTCATTCATTTATTGTAATCCCACATCGAACGACAGACTAATTAATTTTCACATATCTTAGAAGAAAAAATATGGAAATAACATTATTTTCACTTTATTGTTTTTTTTTTTTTTGAGAAACCTGTCTCTAAAAGGTCTTTGTCAAAAAAACACACATATGCGGGATATTTTAAATGAGATCACCTAATCGGGTTTTTTCGCGGTTTTGATTTTATATTTTTATTCTCAACATTTCTACAGCAAACATGGTCACGGAAGAGACGATTTCATCAGCTGAAAAGTTTCATTTATATGTCAAATATTCGGATAAATCTAAGAAAGAATTATGAAGGATATATAAAATTTGATTATTAATGAACACACCGCGATACATTTCATATTGTGTTGTTGATTGAAAGTGTATAATAATTATTATTAATATTATTTTTCTTGTTCTTCCTCGTTCCCTCACTGATGACGATCGTGACCACTTATGATTTTTTCCAGTTCGGTTCATCGATGCCTGGACTGCGGCATGGAGAGTAGCGCTTACTGCCTTCTTTATCGCCGACCACCTTATAGGAGCCCTTCCACGTGCGCGTTTACTGTCAATTTGGCCTAAGATCTCAATCAGATAAGATATATTAATTCTGTCAGGATATTTATTTTATCTCGTATCCGGGAGGGATGATAATAAGCCTAATATTATAATAAAATAATAGTTTTAGCTTTTTTCTTTTTATTAAAATATTATATTATCTTTTATTATTTATCTATAATAAATAACAAATACTAAACATACAAATTTTGTATATTTCATACATATCACTTCCAACCCGTTATATATTCTGAGTCACCAATCGCCAGTAAAATTCCATACGACAATAATTGAAAAACACAAAGCGAATAATCCAGATAAAACTGGGATATTGGCTTAGAAGGGTCGGCTTTAAAATTTTTATTGACAATTTATATTAATGTCACGGTGATCTTCACATTTTTATAATCTCATTATAATGCACATTACTTGATTTTTAATATATTAACACTAATATTTTGTTAGAGACATATGTATAAAAGTATATATAATAATTATTATAATATATAATATGTACTCTTATTAACTATATACTATTAAATATATACTTTTTTCTTTTATGAGAAAAAAGAATTTGAGTAATTTGATATTTTTATTAATATTCTCGCACCTCTTATATTTTCATGTGCGAATTATTTTTAACGTGATTACCACTTGTCTTACTGTAAAGGAAAACATTGCGTGAAAATCTGCATGTCTAAAGTAAAAATAGCAAGTTTTTGAAAGACATGTGAAGCCCGCCAACTTACACTTGGCCAGCGTGGTGGACTATGGCCTGATCCCCTTTGTCTTGAAGGAAGACCTGCACCCAGTGGGAAACGGGTTGAACACAAATATGTAATTAAACTCAATTTATAAAATGAGATATGATATTGGGAATAGAATAGCATATAGGCTGTTAGGCACTTACGGATCCATCAGAACGAAACAAAACCTTTAGTCATCCACTAGTAGATTATAAATCATTAAGTGCTAAATTTACTGTGAAATAATAATTCTTTTTTTTTTTTCTATTTTTGGGACATTAACACAGAGCACCATCTAGTTCCAAGGTAAGCTATGAGGTTTGTGTTATGGATACCAGATAGTTGATAGTTGATTCACTACATAAATAAAACTTTAAATACATATACATATTCCATTAAGGAATGATTTCCGAGATAAAAAGAATCCTATGTCCTTTCCAGGGTCTTAAAGTATCTTCTTACCAAATTTCATCTAAATCGGTTCAGTAGATCCAAAGATTACCCCCTGCAACGTCACAAACTCACAATTTACAAACTTTACCTCTTTATAATATTAGTATAGATAAATATTAATTTTATTTCATCTACACATACATAATAACCACTTAGGATTGAAGCTCTTAGCTAGTTGGGAATAAAATTAAGGTCACAACAGATTTCATCCCGTTATTATGCTAGTCGGAAGCGTAATGCAATACAGTGACTGGATATGAAGTCTATTTATACAAGTGTCCTACATCTAAGATGTTACGCGAATGATACTTATTAGTATGACTAGTGGCTCACCCTCGCTTTGCTCTTGGCCCGTTCGTCCCTAAGTACATTTTAACAGGTTAGCATGGGATAGATAGACTATATATTATACTAGCGACTGACCCTCTCTTCGCTAGGGTTCGTCCCTAGCTTGATTCCCCATACAAACTTTCATCCCCATGTTCACCCCCTTAAGGGATGATTTCCGGGATAATAAGTAACCCATGTCCTTTCCGGGGTCTCAAAATATCTTCTTACCAAATTTCATCTAAATCGGTTCAGTAGATCTAGAGATTACCCCCTACAACGACACAAACTAACAAACTTTACCTCTTTATAATGTTATAGTATAGATTACTGCTGATGCACGATGATATATAGTCTATAGCCTTATTCAATAAACCGGCTAATGCAAAAAGATTTTTTTAAATCGAATTTGTAGTACAAACAAACAAACAAACAAACAAACAAACAAACAAACAAACAAACAATATTATAATATTAGTATAGATAAGAATATGTTCTGTGCCTCGTAATCGTTTCCAGCACATTATACCAAATTCAATGGAACATCTACGCTTTATTAACTTAATAACTACACAAATGTATTTAGTAAAAACTACTAACAGTTAAATATTTAATGAAAAAAATGCTATAGAAAATGTAACTATTAATTGAAAAATTAAGTTACTACGACGTACCTTCGCTTCGCTCTGGTGCGTCCCGAGGTATCTTTTTTATATTTATTATACTATACATATGTATACAGATATAACCACCTGTGATACTATTGTCCGATTTTACCAACGTCACCTAAGTTTAAGGGATCCCCTAAGCATGGTTAGGGGGCTGTTAGGGGACAGCTTCTGTTTCACCGACAGTTAGGGGTCACCTAAATATTAAAAGGCCCCCTAAATTTAGGTGCTCGAAATATGGGCTTAAAGACGATCGTAAAACGAAATTTAATTTAGGGGCTAGTTTAGGGGACTTTTAAGCTAGTGATCCCATACGTAGGTGGTAGCTTATGGGTTGTTGGTGAAATCGGGCATATATCTAACAAACAATATTTTAATTCGAATAAGAATAGATCTAGTAATCCTTGAAGAGTTGCTGGCTACCATTACACTTCTGGGTTCTGCCTATTACATCTACGCACTCAAACATTTAAAAGCGCATGCTAAGCTTCAGCTAATTGGGATAAAAATTAAGCCAGCTCGTAACAAAGTTCATTACGTCATTCGATAGCTCGAGTGTTGTTAATGCGATGCAGCCAGTACTGAATAGATGGTGCAATTAATGTGAGTAACCCGCACCTAACGTTACGCAAATGGCACTCAGATACATTGGAAATTCTATACGTTTCTGTTACTTGGAATTATACGCAATCTCTACTGACTCCGATATATGGCTTGATTTATAAACATATCAGATGTCTAGATTAAAATATCAACAACTATATAAACATAGTGTAACAACTATATAATACCTTAGAGACATCTAATACCTCAGTCTCTCCCGTGACCATGATTGCTGTAAAGCAATCGAAACGTCGGGAACCAAAAATCAAAATAAATTCGCGAAAAAATCCGAAAAGTTAGTTTTATTTAAAATATCAAAATATCAAAAAAGAGTCATGCAAATCCCCTATGAGCCAACCAAGAGCTATACGTATTAGTACTTTGGGAAGTAATTAGTATTTTTTTAAATTTAAGTTTATATTTGACATTTTCACTTAGTCTTTATTTTTATTTATTTATTTTCAGTTCCCTGTATCGAATACTTTACAGCAATTACGGGTCTCCCCTGTAACCAAATAAAAACCGAAAAATCCAAAAAAATAATTTTATTTAAAACATATAACAGAGTATTCTGTTCAAATAAATTCTGAATCCTATATAAAAAGTTATGTAAAGAACTAAATTTTAAAACGAAGTTTAAGCACTTTGTTTAGAAAACGGGTATTTGTCTTTCAGAGAGACATTAATAGAGTTCCAGTGCTAGCGGCATTGCACTGTGAAGATTTTATTGTACACAAACTCAAACTGTGTTAACGAAAAAACACTTTTAACAAAGACCGTGTATGTACTTTTTTATATATTTTTTGTGTATCTCAGTTACGCTCTTCAAAATAGCCGCTGGATCAATTCCGTAACATGGTAAATTTTTATTTTGTTATTGAAATAAATTGGATATAACAATGAAAATCAATTTACAAGAAGTATGTGTTTCACATTTTGTTTATTTTTTATGTATATATATATATATATATATATATATATATATATATATATATGTAAGCATGCTAAAATTAGAAATATTTCATTTTAAAAGATTATATAACAATATTTTATTTAGTAAACCGGGGCGTGGCGGGCTCCTTTATCACGCGGGGCTACTTTGTCAGTACTGACCATATTTCAGTTTTATTTTTGTTTTATTTTTTGCTTCATAGATTATGCTTTTTTCCTTTTTCTATTTAATTTGATCAAAGAGTAGCTGCAGAAAATGATGCGAAATTATAGAACAAATGTAAGGGTCAAGACACTATGCAAACTTCAGCCAGGAAAAATTGACTTAAAACGTCGGCAAAAACATGTAGGTACAAGTAGCCCCGCCCCGGTTTACGGTAATATATAATAATCTAACTTACGATTATTATATGTACTTTATATAAAAATAAAATCTGTTTTTAAAGCTTTTACCAACTTTAGAAAAGAAGGATATATCATATTTAACGCGTATATTTTTTGTAACAAAAAAAATGGTTTCTGTATATAGTACAATAATTTCCTAGCCGTATAATGCAAGCATAAATACATATATTATATACATTAGATAAGCTTCACCTCAAATGTCTCCTAGACATCATGAACATCCAATGATCAAACCACATTAGGTACACAAATGTCCTGAGACGAGTGATATGTCAGAGGCATGGAGATGTACCTAATGAGGCAACAGCTGCAATGATAAGTATACGTCTCTCGTATATTAGAGAATAGAGTAGAAAAAACGCAACATCCTCAAACTCAGTCATTTTTTCACCACTTTCATTGGCAGTCAATTGCTTGAGGTTAGGCGTGGCTTAATACTTGGAGAGTTCTTTACAAGTATTAAGTTAAGTTAGTAGTATTTTGTAATAGGCATGTTCCATATTGTTACCTTTTGAAACATTTTTTATAGTATTTTTCAAAGTTAAAACCATTACAACAAAAACACCATAAACCATAAAAAGTTTTAAGCTATTTTCTGGTAAATTTTAAATACATTTTTGTATTAACATTGTAATTTTTTTTCTCTTTTTGCTAAATAATTTTGTAATAAAAAGGTATTAAATTAAAGAAACTAAGTTTAAAAAAAAACACGTAAAATGTAAACACCCCGTGCAAATAATGCAATATTAGATAGCGCTCTGAACTGTCCAAATGTTCCCAAATCATGATTAACGTTCAACATCGCAGTGTAGAAAGAAATTCAACGGCTTGGATACCTCATTTATTTTTTATCATGCGAAGGTAAATAACAAAGAAAGAAACCCTTATCAGACGGCTATGTGGGAATTTGTATGTGTATGTGTGTGTTAGTTGGTAGCTCCGTCACACTGAAGCGGTTAAACAGATTTGGATGACATTTAGTACACAGATAAACTACAATCTGGATTAACACATAGACTTTAGTGTGGCACGCAGCAAACAAAGCAAAGGTAAGTTATGAGTAGTATTATAAGGATTTCTTCATACTGGTATCAATGATTGAAAACTCTTTTTATTAAAACAAATTTTCATTTTTTTCCTTCATTTTATCACTTACATTAACATGTTTACATCTAATGTGGCTACCAAAAAGCGGAGGAGAGAGAAAAAAGGAAAAAGAGAGAGAAAAAACAATTAGTTCTTTTTGATTAGAAAATAGTAATTATATAAGGCCTAAAGGCATCTCAAACAGTTCCGTACGATATACCGTTGCTTGACTTTTATCCTTTTATTCTATGCTTCTAAAGGACGGCTTGATAGATAAACGAATAAGTACTCAGCTTGACGACAGTTTTCGCTCGTATGTCACCGAAAAGTTTGCAAACAAAATAGTCGAGCAAGTTTGTTGGCAATCCAACCAGTTTAAAATCCCTCACGTTTATAACATTGAAGGCCGCGAGCCAAAACATTGTTTAAAAAAACGAAGGATTTGTGTATGTACATAATCCAATGAAAATTTTAACATAACTTGTTATATGTTCAGGAGTTTTACTTCTCTTTGACCTTAAAAATTAATGGTGAATGAGGAAAATAGAAATTTTAACTGTACAAGAAAACGAAGTCAAATAGTAATAAATAATGATTGATTCGCATTTAACAAATATAATTATAAACTTTCTTAGTTAAAGCAGTTTAAGGAATTTCATTCTGTATTTATAGCGGACAAATATGTGAATTTTCAAGCGTTTATTTCCTTAATAATAACCATTTTTTTTAAAGTTGGGAAATGCATTTACGCACGAGGTGTGGGACTCAACGGCAAAGCCAGTACTACCCACTAAAACCCAACAAAACCTTCCCCCGTCTTAATGGGGTTGCCGGGCACTACTGAGCCCCCCCACCACGACAAGGTGAACGCACGTTGGGGGGGTAATAATAACCTATAATAGTCTAGTCAACAAGTGTCTTTTTGGTCAACTTTTTTCAGTAGTCTCGGAAAAAAAATGAACGAGGTGTCATTCGATTCGGAATGAATGGCATGTAGATGATTTTTTTTAAAAATCAAGCTCCGCTTGCAAAAATTGCAAAAGATGATATAAAAAATTAATTAAAAAAAATACTAATTATATAATATACATTTTTACAAACCATGAACACGCATTCTCTCGCTCGCATTCAAGATGATGATTTGGAACCGAAGTGAATGAGATAGAGGTTTCGTAGGTGTACATAAGAAATGGAAGATCCTTGATAAAAATATATCTATAATAAAAACAATGATAAAATAGGGTGATATATACAATGTTATATATTTGTATTGCATTTATAATACATTGATATTGTAACAAATATCTATTGCTAAAGTCTGAAATAATCCAAGTCATACTATATAATATGCAAATATATTTCAAAAATAATTATTCATAATGTTTCTACTATCAAATTTTAAGCCAACAATTGCCTAACTGCTTTACATTACAATGAAAATTCATTGCTTCCCTTTGATCACGGCTACAGAAACTACTGAGCGTTTACAGAGAGAATATTTATTCCGAAAACCGAGTATTTGTATTCTGATAGCTCGCACTAAAATATCATTCCATTGTTGCTAGCACTTATTTGCATATTTCTACAAATAAACGATCTATACCCACATTTATATATGACGCGAGATCGACCCGCTAAATGTACATATATCTATAATAAAATTCTAACTAAGTCGAATCTGTACATTAAATATTTTTTGGAAAATCTTATTGAAATAGTCATTATTATTGATACAGAGGCCAAATCTATAGATTTTAAAATTTTTGTCTGTCTGTTATAGCATCACGGAAAAACCACTGGGGGATTTTGATGAAATTTGGTGGTGATAGCTGGTTATCCGGGTCAACATATAGGATATTTCTTACCGCGAGAAAATATCTCATTTCTGAGAAAAAATGCGAAAACTGCAATGTAAGAGTATAGTAATTTGTAAAACCTAAGAATTTGGTTTTTGGTCATCTGAACGCGAGCGGAGCCGCGGGCAATGCCAGTGTAAAATAAACTAGTTCTTATCTTATTTTACATGCATGAAATTTATAATAATAATTAATTAATTAATGACATGAACTACCTTCACATACAAACTATTTAATTTTCCGGGATATACGAGTAAGTTCTGTCACTTCAACCGATAAACTAGGTATAAGTAATATTCCCCCCCAACGTGCGACCTTGTCGTGGTGGGGGGGCTCAGTAGTGCCCGGCAACTGAACCGGGCGCGAAGCTAAGAAACGCACAGGGAGGTTGCCCACTTCGGTGGGCGGTGGGAGGTGGCCCTCTTCGGAGGGCGGTGTACCATGCGGGTTGCTCCTGGTACTTCTCTGATAGCAGAGTGGACCTTGGAGCAACCTCATGGTTGTGGTGGTCTGCTTCGGCAGACCTGCCGTCGGGGCGTCGTAGTTGAATGCGTAAGCGATCCTGCGACGCCCCATTAAGACGGGGGAAGGTTTTGTTGGGTTTTAGTGGGTAGTACTGGCTGTATTACGCCGGTGAGTCCCACACGTCGTGCGTAAATGCATTTACCAACGTTAAAAAAAAAGGTATAAGTAATATTGAAAGGTATGAAATATGTAAAAAAATATATATCTATAATATGTCTATGTCCATTTAAAAAAGAAAAATCGACCTCATTTAGAATAGATATCTAATCAGATATTTTCGATCTCGGTGCCAGCCGACAATATTTTAAGATATGAATATTGAATTGTAATAGGTAAATACATATGTATTTTACGTATCGAAATATACTCGTATTAGATTTGCTTTGCATCGGCTGGCACCGATTTCGAAAATATCTGATTAGGCATCTATTTTAAATGAAAACCCCCGTTTAGTTATTTTTTACATTTTAGTGCCTGGAAGTCTGCTTTTTTTTTAAGTTTTTTTCAATGACTAATTCAGTATATAATTAATACGTAACATATTGTATTATGGTACCGAACCCTTAGAGCGCTAGTTAAGCTCACACTTGACCTATTTTTACTACCCCTACCACGTGGGAAGCATAATTCCTGAATACCACTTCAACGCAAACTCAACCCAGTTATATATCATTATGTCTGCGTAGTATAGATGTACGTACAGTCAGATAACAATGTAATACAATACGAATCGTTAATATACGTACAAGTAAATAATCGTAACTACATATCCGGGCTTCAACGCGCACAATAGAGCTTGATTTGTAGGAGGTGAGCCACAAACCGCTACGCATAACCGCTAATAGTCGAGAAGACTGGTTTACTACTTCAAATACATTTAACTATATGACATATACTTGTACATAATTCCCTTTGAATTCCAATTACTAAAAAAGTTTATTCTTGTATTCTGCCCTTTTGCAAATCCCAGTGCTTGGCATGGGCGTCCGTTTAGTGCAGGGGGATCAGGCCATAGTCCACCATGCGAGCCAAGTGCGAGTTGGCAGACTTCGCATGTCTTTAGAAAACCTGCTAGGCTCTCTCAGACATGCAGGTTTCTTCACGATATTTTCTGTCACCCTAAGATAAGTGGTCATAGAATATCAGAGGTGCTAGACCCGGGATTTCACCCTTGCCCTTTTCTACCTTAACTTCCTTTTCAATAGTAAAAAATATAGGGGCGTATGTTTTTTGCTTTATCTTCGTTCCGCTTAGCGATGGATGGACATATTTTTTGATAAAGATAGTGTTTATGGACAAAAGAGTGGCATATGTTACTTTTATTAATATTCCAAGTGATTCTATTTAATTTTTGTTGTAAAATATTACTTACAGTTATTAGTTGTTAGTAAACTTAACAATCTATGAAATGATCATAATATTACCTGAGCACATAAAGAAATGGATAAGAAATGATGGTTTATAGTACTATCAGTATAATATACTACATTCTATATGATATGGTACAAAGTTGAAATTAATAAATAATTTTACTCATTTAGCTAGAACCATTTAAACTGTATTTAAAATTTTATTATCTTTGACATTTCAATTCCTTTATAAATGAAATTCTTCTATTAGAATTTTTATTGAAAAATAACAGCGACTATAAAATATAGAGTAATTCTATCTTCTATAAAAACCTTTTCTTTGGATCTAATTTTAAAAAGTCTAGCTAAACCTCTTTTTATATACGACAAAAAATTTCTTCACAGAATTGTGGTTCCAATTCATTTTTACCTTGTGCTTGCAATTAAATTTTTCATTACATTCATCTTTTTAATTTCATTGTTTGGATAAAAGGTTGCCCTCAACGTAGTCAAATATAAATGCAATTTTGGCTAAAAAGGACTGCATCGTTAGTGTGCTCGTTCGAAAGTATTTTTAATTTTCCTTCCTAAATTCTAGGTGTTCTGATTACTTCCTATTCCAGAAGTTTCATTTTAGAAAGGAATTTATATAATTGAAAAACCAATTTTATATGTACACGCTAAGCTCTACATATTTTTCTTAAATGGAAGTCGAATATTTTCTGCCATTGAATATTTTAAATGCCATAAAGTGTTACATTGTTTGCTCTCTTTGAAGGCTTTGAATTGAAATGATTTTTTACTAAGTTATATTTTTATATTTTTTACTATGTACCTGTAACTACCTACCTGGCAGCTTATACATAGGTCGCATGAGGCTACTTTTTATTTAGATAAAAGTGGCTCTTCTGGGATAAAAATAATTATTCGTACAGTTAAATCTGTACGTTAAATATTTTTTGGAAAATCTTATTGAAATAGACATTATTATCGATACAGAGGCCGAATCTATAGTTTTTAGAATTTTTGTCTGTCTGTCTGTCTGTTACCGCATCACAGAAAAACCACTGGAGGGATTTTGATGAAATTTCGTATGGTGATAGCTGGTTATCCGGGTCAACATATAGGATACTTTTTACCGCGGAAAAAAGTCTCATTTCTAAGAAAAAATACAAAAACTGCAATGTAAGAGTATACTAATATGTAAAACCTAAGATTTGGTTTTTTGTTATCTGAACGCGGGCGGAGCCGCTGGCAATGCTAGTATATTGATAAAAATGAAAGTTATTTTATAATATTTTTTTATTCAAACAAAAAAAGGTTTAGCAAAAAGTAACAACGAATTTTAAAAAACATCCTAAAAAGAAATTATTATTAATGTTAATATATTTGATTCCCGAACTTTCCACCTATTCGCAATCGCATATCGATTTACCTGCAGATACTTTAAGCCAATGTCCAATTAATAAGTGAAAAGCGGAATGTGGTTTTTGACAGAATTTTATTATCTCATAAATTGAATATACCGTATAACTACAATAATTTTATCGCCCTTCAGGGGGTACCTAATCCACCCATGTACCCAACAGTCTAGCCACAGTTCGACGTGTACATAACTTATACTGTAATAATTAAGTCACTTTCACGGGCTCGAAGATGCCCGGTCCTTTGGAAGGCTTGCGTGGGAAGATAGGTCCAACAGGTGAAGGTCCTTTAAGAGAATCAAGATTGCTTAATGTAACGCATCAGCCGGGATCCATCTCTGAGTAACTCATGGGGAATTGCTCAGGGATGGTTACCGGATAATGCGAAGTGACTATGGAAAATATAGTAAGCAAACTGGGTGTATGGAATGAAGTTTGGATGTGCTACAAAACTGGGCTATTGAATGAGACGAGAGCGGACGTCTGACTTCTCAACAGTCTCAATATTGAACCTTATGTAGACGGTAACTCGCCTTCCACTAGATACGTCCCCTCAAAGCGGCTATTTTTCGAATTTTCTCACGGAGTTATTTTGATTTTAGGTTCCCGATATATCGAATAGCTTGCAGTTTGTAATTATGATCAAGAACCATTTCAATATATCGTCCAAATTATTGAAAACTTTGTGGACAACATTTGTAATAACTATATAATAACTTTAGATACATCTAAATGAGAGTTTTTTTTAAATATATGTTAAACACTGATATTTTATTTAATCGCTACCAGCATATTTTATGGGCCATACGGAGATCCTTCAGGTGTCGACTCGTAGGTATGCCTCGGACTTATCTCAGTGAATAATGCCTTAGGCGATTGAGTATTGACGACATTTATACTGAACTCGAAATCGTTGTGATGGGGGTTCTTAGAGATTGCGTCACGTAAGGACAATATATAGTATATGGATTTATTGAATTTAATCTTCTTCGTATAGAATTTAGTTAGTTCAGTCCTTGATCTTTTGTCCAATTTTATCATACAGTAATGAACTTCAACAAATTATTTTACTTACCTAATTATAATATTTGACTAACTTCAGAGATGATAATATGTAATTAAACATTATTTTGCTGACTATTTTTCTTTGTCTGAAATTTTGGGCTTTTGTGGAATGATTTAAGCGATTATTATTTAATGAAGGTTGTATCTGAGCGATACCGTTCGAAATAAAAAAAAAATTGTAAAAGTGAATATTTTATAAAATACAGAAAAATAGACTCTTCAGGCAAAAATACTTCAGAAGTAGATCACAAAAATCGTCAAGTTTAAAAAACTTATTTTATAACTTCTCTGCTCACCGAAGCTCTTTTATCAGATTAAAAGTAGAGAGAGCATTCTAGCGCATAAATTATTACCCTTTCAATTTTACTTCACTAGGGTTATTAATTTATTAGTTTGCAAATTCGACATAATTTCTTTAATTGCGAGAAACTTTAGCTTTATTTTATGATATATATTTAATACTTTCTCAGATTTACATGAAAATTTAGTACTTGCGACAGACCCTCGCTTCGCTTTGGGTTCGGCTCTTGACAAAAAAAAACTTTCCCACGGGAACCGTACATTTTTCCGGGATAAAAAGTACCCTATGTGCTATTCCAGACTACAATCTATCTCCGTGACAAATTTCATCCCGATCTCTTCAGCTGTTCTTGCGTGAAAGAGTAACAAACATCCATCCATCCATTCATCCTTACAAACTTTCACATTTATAATATTAGTGCGTATTTTAAATGAAACTATGTTTTCAGATTTTTAGTTTCCGATGTTTCGAATGATTTACAGAAATCATAGTCACGGGGGAGAATAAGGTTTTAGATGTCTATTAAAGGTTATTATATTATAGATTTTACAGACAGTATCTACCGACAAAATTATAAAATGATTGAACAAAGTACATTACAATATTTGTTAATTTTAAACATTTTCTACAATTTGAATAAGTTTTATAATTGATTATTAAATATTCCCTAATTTATTTTAGTCCTTATTATAATTTAAGTACAGGATAATGTCCTTGAATTTAATATCATAAAAGGTATACGAGTATAACCCCCTGGTGACTTTAAGTTTAATCTGCGCATTCATTTATTTTTTTATATTTGAAAAACCGAACTATAAAGTATTTGTTGTATTAGTAGTATTTAATGACAAAGACTATAAGGAGTTACTAGTTTCAGAGAAATGTGTCAACTAAACATATATATATATATATATACATTTATACACACACACACACACACACACAGATCTTCCCACGAGAATCGTTCATTTTTCCGGGTAAAAAGTAACCTGTTGTTTGACAGGCAATATAAGGTATCAGCATGCCAATTTTACTAAACTAGGTGCATGAGTTGCTGTGTACTAAGCTGTATAAGTTACTAAAGCTTTTTAACTATCTCACGGGAATAAAATCTAATATATTGACCGGGGATGAAAGGTACCACCATGCAACATGTCATTTAAATCGGTTCATCAGTTTTGGAGATTAGCCCGTACAAGCAAACAAACAGATAGAGAAACAAAAATGTGGAAAAAAAGCCGGAGTTGTTCTATTTCTCTTCTTATATCCACCTGACTCGGTTTTTAGCATTTTTTCTATGTACATACATTGGACCACTACAGTTTTATTATATGTATAGATAGCCTCATAAAGTTAGAATTACGATCAAAGTAGTTCTTATACGAATTAGATAAAATATTCCATCAAAATATTACTCTAAGCGAACTTGATAAAAACTAACAAAGGAAACTCTTTTAACTTCATCTTCAGATATCAATGGTTAATGCATACGAGTATACTTGTCGTCCCACACAAGAGCGTTGCTCTTATCTCCTGATTATATAACATTCTCTGAGTTTTCTGATGTGAGTTGTCTTGTGTCAGAGTGTTTGTGGTCGCATTACTCTAAAACGGCTCGACCGATTTTAATGTTTTTTTTGTATAGGTATTTGGTAGGTATGAAAATAGGTCGTAAAATATTTTTTACGCTTCTTCGCTCACACCCAATTTTTTTATCGCGATTACAGTATTTTTATATGAACAATATCCAAATAATTTTATATTATATAAATACATAGGGACGAACCCGAGCGAAGCGAGAGTGAGTCGTTATACATATAAAATAAAACAGATTTTTTTTTGTAGATTGTACGCAGGCGAAGCCGCAGGTCCTGTTAGTAATTGTATAAAAATCCAAATTCAAAGGCTGAGGAGATCACATGTCTGAGCCAAGTCATGGTGGAGTTTAGAACGGATTATAAAAATTAATTGTGAATATAAAATTTCGTTTGCTAAGTGTCAACTGTTGAAGAGTTGTTTTGTCTAGAGCCAAATAATAATTAAAATGTAAAATTTCAACTCTGTAGGATAAAAGGCAAGTTTTGACCCATACAGACATATCAAATAATAAACATTGCAAGTTAAATAAAAGCTTATAAAAATATAATGGATATCGTATATAAATAATACATAAAATTGACGTACAAGCTTACTGTACACATACATGAGTAAAAATATAGCAATAGTTTAGTGCAATTGACTGTATATAAAATGCAGAACTGTAATATTTACCCAGCGACTATAATATTATAGACTTTTTTTTTATTCCCGCGCATTAAGTGGTAACGCTGTGAAGTAAGAACATTACCAACATTTAGAGAAGACGCACGAAATAATATATGAAATCTTAGCGAAACATAAAATATAAGTGGATTCAAAGCACAATGAAAGAAAATGCATCGATATATGCACATAAAAATAATTTATCCTCGCTATAAATGATTCGTTACATTACGATACATCAAGTTATAGGGTTCGCGAAATGGGAAACTTTTAACGAACATCGATGCTCGGAGCCGAACGTAAATCATAGACAATCTTTGTTTACGACCACTGATAACTGCCGACCGTATAAAGTTGCTCGGAGATTATTCCTCTTTACAGTTTTGTTTGGTACAACTTTGAATCTGCTTTTCGTTTTTTTTGTCCTATCGTTACCTCTATTCTGTGTGTTTGATCACTTCATAATTAGTGTACTTCCTATCGTATGAGAGTAAAAGGAATGGATAGTGCACTTGTATTTGCACGCACACTTGTGTACTATAATTCCTGCGCAGTTGGCTAGTCTCAGGAAAATGGACCTCCATGGCCGAAATCGGTCAGGACGGCATCACCATCAATTGTAATATTATGTCATTAATTTTTCACGTACTTTTATATTTTAAAAGCTGTAGGAGAAGAGAAGAGAAGGCTGTCTTCGCTCTGCTCCATCAACAATATCAAAACACTAAGTATTGAGTGAATTTCTTGCTTTCTCGTCATATAATATCTTATATCAATTATAAACACATCCTACTGCACTCTTTCCAACTCAAAGGAATTAAAAGTAGTACAATAATTTATAATAAGAACAACAAATTTCATTATATATAAAAACATATATATTTACTCCACTCCATAAAATATTACAAAATTGGTACAAGCTTTCTAGAGGGAATGTAAACCAGAATTTAGTACATAGTATTGAAGTAAAAATGACTTTATTCCCAGTGAGCCCTCACTGAGCCAATACTACAAAGGTACACAATTTATCCAACCGCATTGAATTTCTAGTCTAGGAAGCCTGGACAAATATTTTGCACTTTGCACTTAACTTGGAATGCCGCACAAAGGAGACGCTTGTACGCCTGCTTTGGCACAACACTACTGGGCGCAATGTTCGCTGATAGAAATACTACTTTACGTAAGTATTACGAACACGATTTATCTCTCAAGGTCGAAAATATAAAATAGGTTCATAATAATGTTAAAGGCTAGTTACCAAATCTTAAAAAAACGTTTTCAGAAATTTTGAAAAGGAAAATGCAATCGTATCGTTTTTTTTCTTTCACCAGTAATAAACCTTAGATCATAATTAGAAGACTATGTAAAAAGTATATTAATGAAGAAAACTCGCTCAGCCGTAACAAGCCAAAGATTGTGGTTGCTATTCTTTTTTTATCAGGCGTTATGTTTTAATAAATTCTAATTAATTCTACACTATCATATGACTTCTATAGACTCCTTGCTACATCATATTATAAATGTTACTGCTATATTTGGTTATGGAATCTACGTAACAAATTATTTTAGTTTTACATTTTCTATGACTTTGTAAAAATAGTCTTAAGATATTTAGTAAATTTAAGAATAAATTGTTTAAAATTCCATAAATTTTACTAATATTATAAATGTGAAAATTTGTGAGGATGAATAGATGGATGTTTTTTACTCTTTCACGCCAGAACGGCTGGACGAATCTGCATGAACTTTGGCACAGAGATATATTATAATCTGGAATAGCACATAAGTTTAACTTTTTATCCCGGAAAAATGTACGGTTTCCGTTGGATATCCATACTAACCGTTAAAAGTGGCTGGTATGTAATAAAAAAAACTGTTCTATTACGTAAATAGGTTTATTGAAGTGGCACACTAAGCAATGTCTTGAATTGAAACTATGATAATGATATAAATTTAATTTATTTCATAAATACTTTTTCTTGAAATTTTGCTAAAACAGTATTACGCTTCCCACGATTATTAGTAAATCAAATACTCTTGTCTCGTAAACCAACCATCTATTATAGATAGGAAAGACTGTTCTCCTCTGAAAAGATAACTTCTAATTTATATCGTTAGAATGAGAGTCGTGGATTGTAAGACGAAATTAAAGGCCTTAAATTTTTTGTTGAACTCGGCTTGTTATCTCAAAGGTTATGCGCAAGTTTCGAAAGGAATCTTTTATTATTGTATTTTTTTAATTAACGGTTAAGAGGAAGGTCCTCTGAATTCTCATCTCTAAATGATACTTGAAGTGTTTTATAATTGAACAAAAAATAAAAACCTTGTTTTTTATTACTTTCACAACTTTTCTTGTTATGTTTGTATTTTTTTTTCAGAAATTGTGTATGTTAGTTAAGAGATTTCTGACAGATGCGGACAGAAAGACAGACAAAAAATCTAAATATTATTTATTAGCCTTTGTATCGACAATACTTATTGTTGATTGATGATCATTAAAATAAAATTTTACAATGAAGTATAATATTCATCTTATACTTCATTGTATCTTATACTTAATCTATACTCTATTATAAAGAGGTTAGTAAAGTTTATGAGTTTGTGAGGTTGTAGGGGGTAATCTCTGGATCTACTAAACCGATTTAGATAAAATTTGCTAAAAAGATAGTTAGAGACCCTAGGAAGGAACACCCTACAAGGACCTAGAATGACTCTTTGATTGTCCTAGGACAAGAATACATTTTATCCCGGAAATCATTCCTTAAGGGGATGAAAATGGGGATGAAAGTTTGTATGGGGAATCAACCTAGGGACGAACCCGAGCGAAGCAAGGGTGAATCGCTAGTAAATATTATAAAACTATTTAGTACAAAAATTATCCAATTTAATAATAAAACTCTATTTAGTACAAAAATTAGCCATTTAAAAAATTTCTAAACTGGTCATGTATTTAAAGTGTAAGCGAATATTACAAAGAGTCATGAATTAAAATGGAAGGCAAATTAAGAAGAATGCTCATTTTGCGTGTAACTAAATGAGGTTAAAGCATCCTTTTTAGATTAAAAGCAGGATTGGATTTGCTCTGATACTATCAAGTAGTTTGTTATCAACCGCAAATGTACAATTTTCGTTCTTTTGCCTTTCTTTTTCATGTTGTATTTTTGTATCGGATCTCTTATTTGTAGTAAAATATTTTATATTACGCTATTTAGTTTACATTTCTAAGGCTGTTTTTAATAATAGGGATAAGATTCTTATTATAAAATGTTGTATAAATTTATTTATTAGTCTCTTTTAAATATATTAATCATTTTAACAACAAATTTTGCTTTATTTAAAAAAAATATTTTCACAGATTTAATTTATGTATATAATGTGTTAGATTTGCTTGTGACTGATTATATGAAAAAATAAAACATTATAATCATTTTCTATTAGAATAATTTAATTTCATATTTTATCGTAGTTAAAAAATCTTTTACTGAGACTTTCTTGATAGTAAGATTCAATAACTAAACTTGACACGACACGGGACTCGAATCCAGGATCTCTGAATATGTTACTCTACCCAGGCATATAATAAAAACTTAAATGATAATCTGTGGTAATGGAGTATGTACTAAAAAAGAGGCAAATACAGAAATTAATCAAACAAAAAAAGAACTCAGTTCTACATTCAGCAAAAACTAGATATTAGATAATTTTATTTAAAAATTCGTATGTTTCGTAATTTTTTTCCAACGAGCGTATAATAAATTTCAATTTTATATTTCTTGAAACCACAAATTAGTTCGGAGTTGGCCAAAGAGGATTTATAATTGCCTGAAAAATTATTCATCCCTCTCTCTTAATGCACTGTCAAGGGAACTCTTGAGTAATTATATAGCGTTTTCCTTTTGATAATTATTGTTCTACAAAAAGGTGGCTACTGAATTAGTAGCCACTTTTTAGTAGAACAATAATACACTTACCATCAGGTGGAACGTAGTCAAGCACTTATACAGAATAGTATATAAAAAAACTCCTGGCATGCTTTATTTACATGGTACAGTAATGTCTTTATTTGTATATACTTTAACTACAATAAATTTTACATCTATTTACATTATTTACATAAATATTATCACATAATCTATTCTTAATATTATGAAGAGGCAGAGTTTATTTGTTTGTTTGTTTGAATGCACCAATCTCAGGAACTATTAATCCGATTTGAAAAATTCTTTTTGCATCAGATAGCTCATTAGTTAATGCTATAGGCTATTCCATACTGCTAAAATGTACCTTTTTTTCTCTGTGTGTATTTGCAATCAGCCCTAAGACTATGAGCAAATCTATTCTGTGAAAAAGTGAGTCGCTAGTAATATGATAAATAAAAGCTTTGTATAAAACCAATATACTTGGATTAAACTTAATTGACACTCTTTTTATCCCGCTGCGACGAAGCCAAAAGAAAATATGTGTTTAATAGATTTTTTGGTTTCTATGTTTTTAAATTCGCAATAATGTTATGTTATTTTCGTAATGTAATTTTTTATTGCATAAACTATTTTACACTTTTTTTAGTTTTTACATAATGGTGCTAGGTATCGAGTTTCTGAATAATCGTCTTGCCCTTTATGAAAAAAGCTAACGATTATCGATTAAACAATTTCAGAACAACAGGTTATAATAGTCTCTTACTATTTCTAAAATCTACACAAATAAGTAAAGTTTTTTAAATAAAACTTCTAAAATCCATACCTACTAATATTATAAATATGAAAATGTGTTTGTTTGTTTGTCCTTCTTTCACGTTGAAACGGAGTGACGGATTGGCGTGTTATTCTGTTTGTAGATAGTTGGAGGGCAGGAGAGTGATATAGGTTACTTTTTACCGCAGGAAATTATCTAATTCCCACGGGAAAACACGTTATAATACAATCCAAAAAAATATGTATGATTAGAATTACTTGAAACTTGGTATTATTGCTCTTCAATAAAGTTAAATAAATACGTGTTTTAGCATTTTTCGGAATTCATCCTATAAGGGGGGTAAAATAGGGGATAAAAATTTGTAATAAGTTACCTTTTTAGAGATTTTTTGTAGTTTTAGCGCGAGCGAAGCCGCGAGTTCTGCTAGTAATATCATAAATATGAATATTTCATTAGTTGCAATGATCAATCGATTATACGTCGTATCGCAATCAACAGCAACGTCGATGGTGTCGTATGCACAGAATTCCAATTTACATAGCAATGGGGTGAGGACCTTTAATTGTGTTTAACTTATGCACTATTTGATGGACAGCAAATAACAATGATTGTTTTATTTATTATTAGCTACTAGCTTTTCCGACGACTCCGCTCACTTGTTTTATGTATAACTAGCGGCTCTCCCTCGCTTCGCTCAAGTTCGCCTCTAGAAAAACAAAAACAAATCTATCCCTCGAGAACCGTATATTTTTTCGGGATAAAAAGTAGTCTTTAATTTATTTCAGACTATAATCTATCCCTGTGGCAAATTTCATCAAGATCTGTTCAGCTAATCTGGCGGGAAGGAGTAACAAACATCCATACATACTCACAAACTTTCACATTTATAATATTTATACAGATATTAAGATTTCAGATATAATAACACTAATTCTACTTGTATAATAAAGTAACTAGCAACATTATATGGTTTTAAAGTTAAGATTACTACGTCTAGTAACCACGTAGACGTTATAAATTATATAGTTCGCCCTAGGTACAGACAGACAAAGATTTTTTCATATAGTTACTATCCGATGTTATTTTTGTTGTCTTTGTAAGATGTGCCATTTTTAATGAAGCTTTATTTTTATATATAATATTTAAGTTATCATTTGTAAATAATTCTTCTTTAATTTAATATATAAACCCATTATTGTATTTTCCCGTAAGAAAGAGAGATTTTCCTATAGTAAAAGATACACTTAATGCTTACCAGTATTATAAGTTATCACTATACAAAATGTAGTTTAAATCCGTTCAGTACTTTTCGGGGGAAAGTCCAACAGATAAATAGATCAAATTTTACAACTTTTTATATATATTGTTGCGTTTTGGAGTCCATATCTCACCAAAATAAGTAACAGACATATTATATGACATACTATTTTATTATATATATAGAAAAGCATATTATAAAAAGATACAATATATTAAATTGGATACTGTAATTTTATCTCATCTGTATGTGTATTTGACTGTAAAAAAAAATTTTGTTTGTATTTTTATTTTGTACTTTTGTCATTTTATTTAATTTCAATAACTTGCCTCAGCACATATTGATAGAAAATGTAAAAATAAGTTACGTATTTACATATAAAATGCAAATACAAAGCCATAGAATGAAGTTAGTGAAGGAAAACTTTCATGTAAAGCCACAAGTGGTTTGGAGTAGCTCAGCTCGTATTACAAAAGAAACAAATGAAGTAAGGATAGAGTCGCTATACTGTTACTATAAGTGATGTGACATGTTATTTTTGAAGTAGTTGTTATCAAAATTATTCCTTTTAAGGTTATATGTTCATTGAAACTCCACACGATATCGTTTGGATTAGATCATCAACCGTATAGTCGATAACACGATTTCTAGTTTCTGTGCCGACACGTTTGGCTCAGTTTGCAGTGACCCTACTTACTGTGCCTGCGATCGAGTCGCGAGTTCATGTTGTTTGTTCATGTGGGCATTTGTGTGGGATAAGCACGAATATTTTACTCCAGTCATGGGTGTTTAAATTTATAATATGTATGTATTTAAAGTTATATATGAATTTTATTCAGTGGTTTTTTATGATGCAGTCACAGACAGAAATATAAAAAAATTAAAAATTGTAGATTTGGCCTCTGTAGATCGATAATAATAGTTATTTCAATAAGATTTCCAAAAAATAATTGGATTGGAAGAAACTACATAAATGAACATTCTTTTATTAACTTTATTCGTAACGACTGTAATAAAATCTTAGAGATCAATTTTAACTTACTTCCAATCACTATAGTATCTACTTAAAGTTTTTACCTTAGAATTTTAAATTATTGTATTATATTTTGATATTTGAAGGTCAATGAAATAAATTGATATAATGGAGGTTGATTTGATTGTGCAAGGTGGATAGTGAAACACATCTACATAATAGTATGTCCAGAAAAAAACTTTTGAGTTAGGTTCATTTGATTTGTACTAACTGGTGTTAAGTATTGGCATTTGCCAAAAGCATTTAAATATTATTTCTGGTGTTAAATTGCAATAATAATAATAATATCCTCCCGACCGATTTCGGC
Source organism: Brenthis ino (assembly GCA_921882275.1). Lineage (NCBI taxonomy): Eukaryota > Metazoa > Arthropoda > Insecta > Lepidoptera > Nymphalidae > Brenthis > Brenthis ino. The sequence goes on from OV170232.1 coordinate 3,964,966, forward strand.
CACAGCGGCCAATCTCACTGAGACGCACGAGATATTATAGTGCACAAGTGTACGCGCAGACACAAGTTCACTCTCTATTCCTTTTACTCTCAAAGTCCGATGGAACGATACTTCGACACGACAAGTGAGAGTTAAGGTGCAGGATCGATAGCTTTACGTGCTTTCCGAGGTTCGGGGATACAACACCGCCAACTTACCAACTCCGGACTACTACTGCGAATATCTTAACAGAAAATCTCAGTGATCAAACTTTGTCCGACCCGGGACTTGAACCTAGAATCTCAGAATCTAACATCATCAGCCGGTAGACAGACCACTGAGGCAACAAATATAGAGCGTAAAATTCATAAGTTTTTAACAGTTAGCTTGTATAGATCATTTATACACAATATGTTGGCCTGTAAGCGAATTGAAGCTGTTATTTTCATAAAATGAAACAATATTATACATTTTATAGATAAATTTCAGTCAATTAGTCGTCAGTGGCAATTAATGACTGCATCGAGTATGTCGTACACACAGAATTCCAATTTGCATAATAATGCAGCGAGACCTTTAATAGTGTTTAACCTATGCAATATTCGATGGGCACTAGATAACGATGTCATACAGTTCATGAATATTCCAGTGTCATTATATTTTCTTAATGTCATTAACCTTTAAACACTTGTAAGAGAAACTTAGTAATCTGTACATACAATAATAATAATAATATATATATATATATATATATATATATATAAAATCTATATATATATATTATATATGTATATTATATATATATATATATATATATATATATATATATATATATATATATATATATATATAATAATAAAAAGCTATATATTTATAATAAATAATAATAAAAATAAATAATAAAATTGTAACTACGCCGAATCTGTACATTAAATATTTTTTGGAAAATCTTATTGAAATAAACATTATTATCGATACGGAGGCCGAATCTATAGTTTTTATGAATTTTGGTCAATCTGTCTATCTGTTTGTCTGTCTGTCTGTGACCATATCATGAAAACCCACTGGAGAGATTTTGATGAAATTTAGTATGATGATATCTGGCTATCCGGGTCAACATATACGATACTTTTTACTGCAGGAAAATATCTCATTTCCGAGTAAGTCTGAGAATTTACTAAACCTCAAAACGTAAGTACGGACGAATTCAAGCAGAGCGAGGGTGAGTCGCTCGTCAAAAACTATAGTTATAAGGAAAATATTTTTTCTCAATTTATTATACCTATATAAATAGGCAAAGACAAAGTAATTTACATTTTACTTCTGTGTTTATCAACGTTTTTTTTTTAATTAGACTAGTCTTATTGTAATTATAAATAAAAATTAAAAGTTAGTTTTTTTATTATATAGTACATAGATAGGTAAATTTTATTCATAAATGGTTTTCTCAAATGTTCAATAATAATTATGGTCGAATTTCGACTATTGGGTGAAAACTAGTATAATATAAATTATTACAAAAAGTCAACTCCAAGCCTTAAATATTATTATACAAATTACTGCTAATATCCTGATATAAAATTTAAAGTCCTAACTCTAATTACTATATTAATTGCTATATAACTCCTTAATTTCATATAACATAACGCAAATTCGAATTATTCGAAAATTATTATAATGTTTGTTAAATTAAATTATCTAATGTCTTTTCAGATAGTACTCAATAATTCTAAGAGCTGATGCTTATTATATACTAGCGGCTCACCCTCGCTTCGTCCGGGTTCGCCTCTAGTGGCTGTGGGATGTGGGATAGATCTATCTGTGCTTTTCTAGAAATCGGAGATTAGCCCGTACAAACAAACAGACATAAACATAAAAAATAAAAAAAAACTGGATTTGTTCTATTTCTCTTCTTAGATCCTCTTGACTCGGTTTTTAGTATTTTTTTCTATGTACAGACATTCGGCCTCCACAGTTTTATTATATGTATAGATTAATATTGACAGTACAATATACTCTCACTATCATATGGATGGCTATAAATACTTGCATCAAGTGGAAATTGAAATTTACATCAAACGTTGGTAAATATAACGTGGTCACGTTACTATATAGATACTAAGTCAAGCGTAATAGATAATAATATAACACAGCATCCTGACTAATCTCGGTCACAGCAACCAATCCTATTGAAGCTAACCAACTATACAGGAGATATAATCGCACTACTATTATAATACATATAAAGAACATACATACAGACGAACATTTTAACCTCCTCCTTTTTGAAAATCAGTTAAAAATGAAAGTTTGTATCTGTGTAATACTTACTCCTGCATGCTGAAACAGCTAGGCCACAAGGCAGATTTGGATGAAATTTAGTGAACAGATAGATTATAGCCTGGAGTAGCTTAAAAATTACTTCTACTGTTAGTTATAAAATTTGGCAAAAATTGGCGCTGTTTTCTTTGTTTATAATATTATACGTATAGGTACGTTTTGACTTAGTATGGAATAGGTTTTTTTCATGGATTTTTCCGATGTTTTAATAGTTGTTCTGCTATTCGGTGTGAAAACAAATCCAACAAAACAAAGATCATAAAAATCGCTCCAGCAGTTCTCGAGTTATAAATGTTGTAACGTCGTTGTATAACTGTAAATAAAAAAGGCACCTAGGAACCAAATGTTAGTTACTAGCTTATAATAATAATAATATGATGATACACCTCTATAAATGAGGGTGCATTCGCTATTTTTATCTAAGAATACAATTAGAAGATAATCAGAGCTAATGCTTTATGTATTTGAAATCAGGCAAATTAATACCAACAACGTCCCAACTCTGGACTGCTACTAAGAATTTCTTAGCATAAAATCTGTTTTGTCATCTCCCCAAACTCAAACCCAATATCTTATACTTCGCGGCCCTATAATTTAACTATTGAACCTACGAGGGTGTAATAGAATAGAGGCCGTAATTTATATACCTAATAGAGTCGCCCGTGTGTCAGGTTTGTCGACAGCACACATTATGTGAGCCGTGATGCCCCACTTGATGTATAGCAACGCAAGTACAAAAGCATGTTGCTATGTACATGAATCTTCGCACGTGGGATTAGAGATTTATTTTATATATTTTGTATGAAAATTGAAAGAAATCTTTTTCGTACGGGCTATGTGACATCTTCATTATGTACGCTATAGATATTCTTAAGGTGTTATCGCTTGAGATACTGTCATGTTTACATCATGAGTTAAGATCTAATGCTGTGTTTGAATTCAAGGAATAAGTTGTATGATATATTCATATGAATGCTCAATTTTACAGAGATGCAAAAGGAGCTAAATCCATACTAATATTATAAATGTGAAAGTGTGTTTGTTGGTTTGTTTACTTGTTTATTTGTCTTTCTTTCACGTTGAATCAGAGTGAGGGATTGTGGCGTGATTTTTTGTGTGGAGATAGTTGGAGGGCTGGAGAGTGACATACCGATTTTCTTTTACCGCGGGAGATTATCCCAATCCCACGGGAATACACGTTTTAAGATACCAAAAAAAAGTATGATCAGAATTACTTGAAACTTGGTATTAATGCTCTTCAATACAATTAAATAAATACGTGTCATAGATATTTTCGAAATATCTATAATAAATAATAATATATCATATGTTATAAAAATTTGTAAGTTCAGTTTTATTTATCATCCATGATGATATATATGATAGTCTTTTGGTTGATATCGTCAAATATTACTATTTTTACTAATTTGTTTTCAAATGTGCAAAATATTTATAAAAAACGAAAACACTAAAAGCGACTCGCTGAAATAGACGTTTCAAGTTAAACCAACGGCGGCATTGTGCAAAAAAAATCGGATGGGGCTGTATCGGGGCCCCAACCGATTTTCTTTTTATTTTGTAGGACCAAACGTCGTACTGCTGTAATAATACATTTGGCTTAGTAGCTTGATCAATTTAGTTTTAAGGGTAGTTCAATAAAATAAAAGTAAGCAGCTAGTATTAAAATAAAATTTAAAATATTAGTCTCCCGTAGAATATCTTGCTCTATAATTCTTGGCTTAAACTGCTTCTTACAAAGTTATATAACTTGAGGTAAATCTAAATCAAATGTCGCGACACATTAGAGTCTTAAAACTAATTCAAACTTTAGATATTTTATCTAAAATTATGTCAAGATAAGCTACTATAGAGGAGTAAATTTGAACATTTAGTTGCATTTATTACAGCTGAGATAATAGTATTTCAAATAGCTTTTTAGAAAGCTTTTCATATTTCTAATATTATATTATGATTTATTTGAAGGCAGTGGTAACCCAGTGGTAATGCATTAGCTTGGGAAACCGAGTGAAACGAGTTCAAATCCCGGGTCTCGCACCTCTGATATTTTCATGTGCGAATCTTTTCCAACATGATTACCACTTGTCTTACGGTGAAGGAAAACATCGTGAGGAAACCTGCATGTCTGAGAGAACCTAGCAAGTTTTCGAAAGACATGTGAAGTCCGCCAACTCGCACTTGGCCAGCGTGGGGGACTATGGCCTAATTCCCCTCGTAATCAAGGCCCGTGCTCAGCAGTGGGACGTTAAAAAGGGCTGAATACATTATGATTTATTACTTGAAATGGTGCTATTTTCTATTCCTGTACATTATAAGCTCTGTAATTCGTAATTTGTAAGGCCAAAAATATACAATTATTGAAAAGGTCGCTAGACTAGTTTGGTAAAATTAAATTTCAAACGCTCTTATGACTTTATAAAAATAACTCAAATGTCTCATGAAGTTATTTTCAGTTGAACTTGTTTTTGAAAATTCGTTTTCGAAAAACTACCGAAACCATAATTACTATGCAAAGCCACTAAGCCATGTTATATAAAGCTTTTAATGTAACTTAATATTAAGCTTTTTGTAGCTTGCAAGCTATAGAAAGAATAAAAAAAACTAGTTTGCTTTTATTTTTTTTATCGTTTATTACCACAAAACCATATTTTCTAAAATATTATATCAACTATAACTCGAATAAAGTTTAATTTTAAAACTTAGTTTACGAGTATGTTATAACTTTATCTAATTTCAAAAAATAAGGCACTTTATTTTACTATATGTTTATTGTTATTGAAAAACTTGCGAAATGATTATTCCTGGTATCGTAAATTTTATAATTATACTCGTACCGGAAATAAATTTTTTTAACTCAAAACGGGTTTAATATACACTGAAAAAATTGTTTTTTATGAAATTTGCCTACAAAAATTTTATATTTTAAATATTTCTCTCATAGTAGATATAGGTTTGCTTCAACTTTCGTCTCACATATTCAAATAGCAGGAGGCGTTTTCTTTCAGCTTGATCATCGAATGTGGCTTTAGTATTGGAATAGTTTCGCTCGAAATGTCAACGCCGTTTCGGTGGAATTGGAAATTGTAGACGTGACTATAATGCATACCATTTGTTTTCATTCTACCGTCTGATATATAGTATATTCCTGCTTTAAATCTAAGATCAGAATCTTATACTATGAACAATGTTTTGAGACAAAATTCAAGTATAATATGTATATTGTACATACATTCTATATATACTCGTATGTACAAAATATATTTCCAACTATTTTCTCTCCTGAAAATGACGTTTTAATGTTTGTTTTCTTAATCAAACTATTATTATATAAGCTAAAGTTTATGTTTGTTATTAGTTCAGGTCGAATTTGGATGATATTCAGTTACTATGACTTGCAGTAAAACATATATATATCTTATATATAAATTTTCCATGTCACAATGTTTGTTACCGTACTCCTCCGAAACGGCTTTACCGATTTTTACCAAATTTTATATGCGTATTCAGTAGGTCTGAGAATCAGCTACTATCTATTTTTCATACCCCTAAGTGATAAGGATAAGGGTGGTCATCCCAGACCCCACCCCAGGGACGAACCGAGAGCGAGCGAGGGTGAGTCGCTAGTATATATATATATATATATATATATATATATATATATATATATATATATATATATATATATATATATATATATATATATTTTACACTCAAGAACGCATCCGAGCGAAGCGAGGGTAAGCAAAATTGGTCTGTACTTATTATTATAATTAAATTATGACTAGATAGTATTATCACATTATAGTCAAGTGTGTAGTGTGTGTAGAATAATATGTAGGATGTGAAAGCAATATGGTAGTTTTTTTTAATTTAGCTGAAGACAACCCCATTAAAAATTACCCGTAATCCCAATATGGGTTCGAAAGATGGAGGATGGTCCCGATGGGTTGGCCATCATGGATAAATGCGAAAATAAACCTGCAGCGTCACATTAAATACAAGATTACACGTTCTATAATATACGAATAATTTTATACATAAATTCCTGCTAATTAATATAGTACATTGTAACGAGAAAAAGGTACTAAAATTAACGATTTTAAATTTCGCCTTCATTCGTCTTGATAACGCGAAGGTCAAATAGGGTAAATTGATATTATTAGGAATCAAAATCGCTGATTTTGAGCGAAAAATATTCCAAATCTATTGAGTGGGATTTCAAAATAAATGTAAAACATTGTATAACATAATTTTATTTTGATTATGGAGGCAATTATAAAAATATATAATAATGTCGATTTTTTTATAAGAATTAGAAGATTTAAAATACCATATTGTAAAAAACTAAGCGTATATAATATAGAATATAATTTTTTCAGAGATGCTTAGATGAATAAAATTTATTTGCTTAAACATTTTAAATACACCATCAGACGTAAAATATGTAAGCTATGTAAGTGTTCATTATAAAACGTTCTTGTCTATATAAATATTATGAATGTGAAAGTTTATGAGTATGTATGGATGTTTGTTACTCTTTCAGATTCTATTCAGCCAGAACGGCTAAACGGACCTGGATGAAATTTGGGACAGATATAGATTATAGTCTGGAATAACACGTAGGCTTATGCCGGAAAAATATACGGTTCCCGAGGAATAGGTTTGTTTTTGTTTTTCCAGAGGCGAACCTGAGCGAAGCAAGGGTGAGTCGCTAGTATGTACTCGTACATATACATATGTACTTTACTGAAAACTTAGACTAGGCAGTAGAAAATACATCATAAGTCGATCTATTAATCTGCTATTATGAAAAATATAACAAACAAACATACTCTCAAATTTATTATTTGTCTAAATTAATTAAATATTTTTACTTATCATTGTCTCAAACCCATCCAAACAATATTATAACCTTTCTGGTGATTTTATTTAAATTTCATCCTTTCATACCAATTTTAAATTCACAATATTTTTTATTTCCATTCAATTTAAGTGGAAAAACGGAAAATCGGCATCTGCAAGCACTTTATTAATTTAGTTCGGTCTCTTCGACCGCCTTGTTATACTTCCGATTTAGCTGTATTTGAAACGAGGTTGCATTTAAATACGATATTGAGTTCCACTTGTTTTTCAATAATGATTATTTAAAAATATGCAACTCCACAAAAAACGAGAAAATGATTGCTGTTTTATGCATAATATATAATACACGTGTATATATGATGAATCAGGTTAATTTAACTGATGTAGGCGTGGATGACCTAGTTTATTATTCTCTAGATAAATTTCAAATGGACGAAAATGAAAATATAAAAAAATATGCATATATTACATTAATTAGTGTTTAAAAAGTAAATTTTACGACCTAAAAATATTAAGTGTTTACCTTTAAAACATGTAAAATCCAAAATTATATATTGTAATCAAACTCTTTGTCAAGTTTCCTTGATTTTGCTAAGAATATAATCTTCTAAATCTCTTGCATATTTGTTAATTTACAGGGACAAAAGTAGACAGGACGTTATTTTCCTCATGTCATCTGATATTTTTGGGTAGGTACTGTAGGTACCTACATATATATCGTAATAAGTTTACAGAATATCTTACTATCATAAAGAAAAAAAGATCTGAAACTACTAAAAACTATGAACAAAAATTACTACAAAAAACAATACTCGTATTTTACTAATAAAAAACTAGTCTCTCCAATCACTATAATTTTAGGCTATCATTATTGCTTAATAATGCGAAAAAAGACATAAATAACAAGGACTTAACATGTAAAAACTAATTATGGTAAAAATTTCCAAAAAAACCCCATCTATTAAGTGTTTTTACGCAACAATATGAATAATTAGTGATTACTGGTACACCATGGCATCAAATACCATTACTCTACACTGTATGGCATGTCGCCAATGGTGGCGGATGTCGATGACATGACAAATGATTGAGGACGTGAAGTAATTTGTATTGCTCCTATTTACAAGCAGTCCAAAAGTTACACGAAGTTTCAACCCGTATTGTGAAACGGAAAATAAATAGCGTATCGGACGCAGAATGCCAGAATTCCAACCGGTATTTTCACAAAGTTTCTAATCGTTTCTGAGCTTGTAACAGTTTAAGCAACATTGTAAAATTATTAAAAAGTAGTTGTAATATATGGATAGCTTTAAATCTATTTATTATAAAAAGATTCATAAAAATCCGTTCGCAATTGCTAAAGATATCACACATACAACTTTTTTTAAAGTCGATTAAAAAATATTTAATATTATCTTTTACAAATATTTTATATAGTAAGCATTTAAGTATTCAAGATATCAGAAACCAGAACTTACAATAAATCCGTAAAAAAACTCCGAAAAAGTCTTACTTAAAAAGAATATTCGCTTAAATCAAAAAAAAATGTAAAAAATTATTTTTGCATTAATCATATAGACTTTATTTTGTTATGTGTATACCTATACATATAATAAAATTCTAACTAAGTCGAATCTGTACATTAAATATTTTTTGGAAAATCTTATTGAAATAAACATTATTTTCGATACAGAAGCCGAATCTATAGTTTTTAGAATTTTTGCCTGTCTGTCTGTCTGTCTGTTACCGCATCACAGAAAAACCACTAAAGAGATTTTGATGAAATTTGGTATGGTGATAGCTGGTTATTCGGGTCAACATAAAGGATAGTTTTTACCGCGGAAAAATATCTCATTTCTGAGAAAAAATACAAAAACTGCATAGTAAGATATACTAATATGTAAAACCTAAGTATTTGGTTTTTGGTCATCTGTTTGTGTATATAAACTATCAAAGAAATCTAATCAATTATACATAAATAAACTAAGCGAACGGAGCCGCAGCAAAAGATAGTACTGGCTAACTTTTAACGAACGTCGATGCTCGAAGCCGAACGTAAATCATAGACAATCTATGTTTACGACCGCTGATAGCTGCTGCCGACCGTATAAAGTTGTTTCGAGATTTTTATTCCTTCACTTTTGTTTAGTGTAAACTATCTTTAAACTTTTCAGCCTTTTAAGCGATTTCCGTTTAATTCTATCAATAGCTGAAATAAAGTAATTTCATATTTTTTACTTTAAAAAGCACTTCTAACACTTAACGATCTATTGATAAATAGATGTACGTAAAAAATTAAATTGTATGTATGTATTGCATGAGAATGCGAGATAATTTAATTATAATTCAACAAATATTAATTGTTGACTTTATTGATAGCTTGATTCTTGCCCTCCAACTTCCAAGCCGGTGGTAGCTTCCTCACGGACTTACAAACTAACATTTCATTAAATGTTAAAATTGACGAATTAAAAGTGCTAACATAAGTCTATTTGAGAAAATATTAAAAAAATATATTTAGTATGCACATTTTATATTACATTATTTGCTTTCTTTCCTCTCCATAATCGCATTTTCATGTACTTTTTTATATATCAGTTTTATATTTTGATACACATATAAACCTCCGAAGTTTCTATTAAACGAATCTTCCCAACTAATAAATAACCCGTTAGGATATAGAAAATTTCACCTCAAACAGATAACACTTCTAATTTATACTTTTCAAACGAAAAACGGTAGTAAGACAAAGTTGAAGAACCCATTTTTTTGGCAAAGTTAGCTTGTTATCTCGAAGTTTACGGCCAAGATTGAAAGTCGTTCTTTTATTTTATATCAACATATTTAACGGTCAGCGAGCACCATCTTATGAAACTGGAAAAATAGATATTGTTATTAGAACTGCGCCTTTGTCACAGTTTGAGAAAGTATGTTTGTTAATAATATAATTCCATTTCATTTCAGTGAAGTAACAGAAGCTTTATTTTTTTTATTTTTTTATTAATTATTCAACTTTAATTGGCACCTTGATTCTTGGTAATACAAAGAAAAAGTCTCTCTCCTTATATTTTTCATCTTCTATGATATTGTCTTTTGTTGACAATCCTACAATCTTAAACGAGTTAAGATATTATCTATGTGTTCAGATGATTGTTTGCTGTTACTGAAAAAATATAGCATTTAAAAAATCTATATTATATTGATGCACGCTTTATGAACGCGCTAATGAAGTGCTATCTATGAAATGAAATACATATATGAAATGTACTGTGCTTGTGTTTGTATTTATACAAAGCACGCAAATGCACATCAATAGCACGTTCAATAAACGTCGAACGGGTATATATATATATATATATATATATATATATATATATATATATATATACACACATATATACAAGTCCCAGCATGCATTGGCCCTAACGAAAATTATTAAAAAAATGAATTAAAACGATATATAATTCTTATAGAAAAACGATTATAGAATAAATAAACATTGACAAATCTAAGTCTTCAAACGGGCAATATTTCATAAAATAATCTTCTTCCTCTGCACACTAATTCATCAAGTAAAAATAGAAATAACCACGCCTTAACTAATATATTTGTCTTACAAAGAGTTTCATCGGAAAAGTCATTTGGCCGTTGTTTACGTAAAGCGTCAAAACAGAAAGCTCTTATCAGAATGCCTATAAGCGATATAAATCAATGGTAATCTTGTTTGGCAGACGGAATGGAACGGCTGTATTTTTTCATACAAACGTAAATAGGGCTTTCAAAGTTACAAGTTAAATTTCCTGTCATATATTTAATTAATATTTTGGGTAATGTTTTATTTTATTTATATTTGATATTGACGAAAAGTACTCGTATATACTTGTAATTTGATAACAATATTTATAATTAGAATACTTATAATAAACTATCAGAACTTGGGGCTTCGCTCGCGATAAAACTATAAAAAACCTCTAAAAAGGTAGGTTTCATACAAACTTTCATCCCCTATTTTATCCCCCTTATGGGATGAAATTCGAAGAATGTTAAAACACGTATTTATTTATTGAATTGAAGAGAATTAATACCAAGTTTCAAGTAATTCTAATCATAAATATTTTTTTACACTATATTATAACGTGTTTTCCCGAGGGAACGAGATAATTTGCCGCGATAAAAAGTAGCCTATGTCACTCTCCAGCTCTCCAACTATCTTCATATAAAAAAATCACGCCAATCCGTCACTCTGTTTCGACGTGAAAGAAGGACAGACAAACAAACAAACACACACTTTCACATTTATAATATTAGAATTAAAAAAAAACATAATTAGTTTCTTTTGCATTTTTAGTTAGGATTTCAAACCTTTAGGGGATTTTCCGAGGATGTAGATTAATACATATATCGATGTATGTTTTATGTGTTATTTTGCAACATGAACCTTTCTTATTATTATCTTATTAGCTCCACTATTATTTGTTTAGCACAACCCCGATTCAAAGTTGTTGGACAAAGCACAATCGATTAGTCATAGACCATAGTGTCGTATACGGCAACATTGACTGTCGTGTGTACGGAATTCCAATTTGCATACTAATGGGACTTGATCTTTCATGTTGCTTGACTCATGCTCTTTAATACATTCAAAATACAATGACAAACAAAAGAGATATTATATATAGATCACATCATGTGACAGAATGTGAGAAATTATATATATGTAGATCACGTCATGGTAATGCAAGACCTGTATTTCTAAGTTAATATATTATACTAGCAATACCCGCGGCTTCATCCACGTCCAAGTTTCAGATCGCTAAGAAAATTCACAGGATCACCCGCTGGGCTTATCTAAAGATTACTTGAAAATTTCATCAAAATCGCTCTAGCTGTTTTGGAGTCCATAGGAAACATACATACACACATCGGTTTTTATTTTATGTAATCAACAATTTAAATTTATTTATTGCTCGGAAAATGGTGTCTTTTATGAAAACTTCGTGACACACAGACTTCAGCGCCACCTATCGGATCCATTTGTGAATTCAAACCTTGCAGAGGCCCACTCGAACATACACAAAAAATATAATTAAAATCGTCCCTGCCGTTTAGGAGATAATCAGTGGCACACCGACTGCAGCGCCACCTACCGGGTTCAATTGTGTATTCAAACCATCCAGGAGCCAATTGAAATATACACACAAAATTTCATGCAAATCGGTTAGCCCTTTAGGAGGAGTAGGTTAACAAACACACGTACAGAAGAATTATATATATTAAGATATGTATATCTCAAGATCATTTCATGAATTCAACTAATTAAGTTTAATTTTCATATTTACTCATTTCAAAATATTTGAAATTGTGTATTTTTACAATGTTTTCTATTTTAATTATTCTCTTAATTAGAGCTTGCTTAAACAAAAGCTAAAACCAAGCGACTCTGTAGCAGATATTGTATAAATCCATAATAGTACAAAGAAACTAATTAATAAAATATTTTTCTTTTTTTTATTTTAATTCAACACTCCAATTGTTTGGCTTATTATTATTTATTATTTTATTTTAACTGCCTCGGTGGTATAGTGGCTAGCATGTACGGCTGCACACCCGGAGGTCCTGGGTTCGAGTCCCGGGTCGGGCCAAGTTTAGTTATTGAGTCTTTCTGTATAGTAAGTCTCAGTAACAGCCCGAAGTTGGGAAGTTGGCGGTGTTTCACCCCCGTGCCTTGGAGAGCACGTAAAGCCGTCGGTCCTGCGCCTTAACTCTCACCGGTCGTGTCGAGTGGTCGTCCCACCGGAGTATGAGAGTGATAGGAATAGAGAGTGCACTTGTGTCTGCGCGTACACTTGAGCACTATAATATCTCCTGCGCAGTTGGCTAATCTCAATGAGATTGGCCGCCGTAGCCGGAATCGGCCAGGAGAACATCATTTATTATTTGAACTTTTAAGTCCAATAAAAAAAAATATTGAAATAATAGAATTCATAAAAGCATTACTAAATTTTAACTCCAACACAAAAAAATAACTTCTATCATAAATTAACATAATCGATACTCGTTAGCGAGCGAAACTACTTAATGACGTTAATTTAATATCTCGTTTATAACCAAAACTAGTGACTCACCTTCGCTCCGCTTGGGTTCGTCCCGTTACGTTTTAGTGTTTTGACGTTTAGTATAGATTTCTCAGAGATGAGATATTTTCCCGCAGTAAAAAGTATCCTATATCTTCATCATACCAAACATTAAATCTATCCAGTGGTTTTCTTATGACGTGGTCACACAGACAGACAGACTAAAAATTCTAAAAAACTGTAAATTCGGCATATGTATCGATAATAATGACTATTTCAATAAGGATTTTAATCGAAAAATATTTAATTTAGAGGTTTCGACTCAGAATTTTATTACATAACGAAAATAACGTAACGTCACAAAACTTAACAGTAACATATGTTGGAGATAAGTAGAGCTTTTGAAAGATGTCACTATAGGGTTACAACTCAGCCATTAAGTTGTTTGCTTAATCTAAAGTTAAGTGCGGTTTAAGTTATGCATAATATTATAAAGCGGAAAAGCTTATGAATATTTAATATGTTAAATACTAATTTTAAACTGAAATAGAGCGTAAACATTGCATTGTATATGTTAATTATTCGCTTTGATTTATATATTGTAATAGTTTAATTACATACTGTGATTTGCTTTATATTGTATATGGATTATAGGTTCTGATTTACGAATAAACTTGTTGACTCTACATGGCTAAATAAGTTTTTGAATTATGAATTTATGAGGCCTTCAAAGCTATATTTTTGTATATATATATATATATGTGTGTGTGTGTGAGTGTGTATGCGTGTGTATGTCTGTGTATTTTAGGATACTTTTTTTATTCAAATCTTATGTGTTTTTGTCTCACATTAAATTCATGCAACATTAAAATATATAATAAATTAAGTATTTCATGAATTCGTCTATAATCTACTATCAATAAACCCCATTAAAATAATAATATCAAAGCTTTAATTTCCTTAAAAAAGTGCAATAAAATTAGTTCCTAATAATATTTAATAATAATATGACATTATATGACCGTTTTATTGTTATTTGATACAAGGAGCTACACATTAATAGATATTTACATCACGTATCCAATATCTTACGGTGCGGTATTATTCGGTTCATAAATTCTATGCCTCTTGAGTAATAGAGTCGCCTTCGTATCAGGATTGTCGACAGCATACATTATGTGAGCTTTGATGTACCAGTTGATATATAGCCACGCAAGTACAAATATATGCTTGTCATTTACATAAATCTATACATATAATAAAATTGTAACTAAGCCGAATTTGTACATTAAATATTTTTGGTAAAATCTTATTGAGATAGGCTTTATTATCGATATAGAGTCCAGATATATAGTTTTTAGAATTTTTGTCTGTCTGTCTGTTACCGCATCACGGGAAAACCATTAGATAGATTTTGATGAAATTTGGTATGGTGATAGCTTGTTATCCGAGTCAACATATAGGATAGTTTTTACCACGGGAAAATATCTCATCTCTGAGAAATATATACTAAACATCAAAACGTAAGTAGGGACAAACCAAACAAGGGAGGTTGAGTCGCTAGTCATATATAATATATTCACTCACCCTCGCTTTGCTCAGGTTTATGACTAATTATAAATATAACAAAAAAAGCGGTGAAGCGGCTATTTAGCGCATTTTACTCATAATTTGCAAATAGCAAGATTTAAAACTAAAAACTTTTTTAAATAAAAAATAGCCTATATTTGTCAGAGATGGTAAAGCTTTCTATTAGTGAAAGAGTTTTTAGAATAGATTCATTAGTTCTATACCCACATACAAACAAAAATTATATCTTTATTATAGTAGTATAGATTGTTAAAGGATGAGTCGGATTTGCTTGAATGAGAGTCTCGATTTTTTGTAAGTTGTAATTAGTGAAGCTTTATATCCTATATTGTATCTACGCTTAGCAGTTTTAGAAATATAGTGCAAAGGAAGACAGAGGTTTCATAAAGAGCGGATGTAGATTCTCGCTTAGATCTATCTTAGAGTGCATACATATGTTCTTTAAAACTTAATGTAATATTAATTATCATTACACTTAACGGATATAGATAGTCTAAACTAATATTATAAAGCGGTTAAATATGTGAATTGTGAGTTTGTGACGTTGTAGGGGGTAACCTCTGGATCTACTAAACTGATTTAGGCGAAATTTGGTGAGAAGATAGTTTACGACCCTGGAAAGGCTAAAGGTTTTTATCCCGGAAATAATCCCTTAAGGGAGTGAAAATGGGGATGAAAGTTTGGATTGGGAAGCAAGCTAGGGACGAACCCAAGCGAAGCGAGGGTGAGTCGCTAGTCTATAATATAATAATTTATCCTGACCAACTTAATTCAGTGCAATATGTATAATTAGCCAGAACAAACAAACAAAATTTTTAAAAACTGTTTTCTTTCTTATAAGTACCGTACATAATTTCATATACATTTAGCAAAAGCCTCTTATTTCGACATTACAAGCAGACACTTCAATTTTATTTATCTATATAGATATGGGTCAAAGTTACTGGAGCTTACGAATGTGACGTATTAGCTTATTTAGAAATGTATAATATGAACTTTCAAAAGATATCATTCTCAAGATGACAAGACACTTTGCGAGTTGTGACATAATAATTATCTGCGCACCATATTCTAGAAGGCAATATCTTGGTAACCTACGTCATTTCTATGTCACATATGCCAGAGTTCGGAACAAAAGTTTGAAATACGTCTTGTTATCTTAGCATAAGTGTGGTAAAGTTAATTAGCTTTGTGTTCTATTCTAAAATTTATTTTGTAATTAAAATAATGCTATTAAGGGTTGTTTTATGAATAATTGTATAATATACAGCCCTTTTTATAGTCTTACTACTGGTCACGGGCCTCCCTTCAATACGAGAGGGATCAGGCCATAGTCCACCACGCACCGGGTTGGCGGACTTCACATGGCTTTTGAAAAATTGCTAAGTTTTCTTGGACATTCAGTTATCATGGCAATAAAAGTGGTAATCATTTTGAAAATGATTTGTAAGGTGTACATATCAGAGGCGTGAGACCCAAGATTTTAACCCACTTCAAGTGGTTCCCCAAGCAAGCGTGTTACCACAGGGCTACCACTGCCCATATATTATGCAATGGTTGTATGAATACATTATATTATTTTTGTAATTACATATTATTAAATAATATAACTACACGTAAATATATACAGCGATTCTCCTAGCAAGCCATAATTAAATTCATTAAGCATTTTTGGTAGATACTTGGGACCGAGTTTGCTTTACTCATGTACTTTCCTAGGTATCTTTTGTATTTATATGACTAACGACCAGTGCCGAAGCGTCCATACAAGACGTCTTACCTTAAAATTATTTTGCTATAATTTTACATACATTTAATTTTTTAAATGTATAAATGTTCTTCTGGAAATATATAATATTAGCTTTATTTCTTTCTGCATTAATACGTATATAAAAATTGTATATTGTGGAACGGCTTACCTCTGCTAGAATTTTTTTCCTTCGCCACTGCTAACGACTTACCTTGCTTCGCTCGGGTAAGTCTCTACTTGTCTTTATTGTAATCTCAATGAAAGCTCGATGAATGCTTGAATTGATGATTTATTTTTAAGAGAGCAATACAGTAATATTTGAACAACAATATATTTTGTACACTTAATAACAGTGCAACTAATTTCTAAAGAACACGACAGGACTTTTTAATATGACCAAAACTAACCACAGATTAAAAGAAAAAAGCCACAGATTAAAAGAAAAAAGCCACAGAGTAAAAGCTTCTATAACCGATAAATAATTAACAAACATTAGGTTTTTGACCACTCTATATAAATAATAGGCAAGGCAGTGGTAGACCAGTGGTAACGCGCTCGCTTGAGAACCCGAATGAAACTGGTTCAAATCTCGGATCTCGCTCATACTCGTATATTCAAATGCGATAATTTCTAACATAATTACCACTTGCCTTTCGGTAATCGAAAGCATCATGAGGAAACCTGCATATCTGAGAGAACCTAGCAAGCTTTCATGATATGATTCTATGACCTAATACCCCTCTTATTGAAAGTCCGTGCCGAGCAGTTCTAAATAATTACTATATTATCAAAGAAATCATACTACAAGAATCTCGTGAATATGATAATATCATATCGGTCAATGAAAAACTATTGAATTTCAATATGAAAAAACAATGAAAATGTCATATTAATAATTTTCTACATTCAATACTGAATAGTTGGTTAAAAATTTAAAACAATTTCACAGTACTGCGCTCGTAGTAGAATTAATTAAGTGAATAGTTAAAAGACAGAGGTAAATTCTTTTATGTAATCTTAAATTCTCATTCGTTGAGACTCGTTGCTCTTAAATGAGCCTGAAATTAATTTTACTCATTATAAAGCGCGGCGAGATACTTTAAGCTCTTGACATAACCTGAGTGAAAGATTATTTCTTTTGAAAAATTGTTTGAAAGTTCTCATTAAATTACGTACATACTAAGTTTTCACAGCTTTTTTACGCTGAATTTGAATAAAAGTTTAACTATATGAAAAAGGCTAGTAGCAGTTCAGATTTTTATACGTTAATTATTTTATCATACGCCAACGGATAAGCTTATTGTTAGTTGTAGCTTCGCGTTTCTGTTTTATAAATACGTAAAATTAGCTTTAATTAATCTTCTAATATCTTATTTTATAATATTCAATCAGCAATTCTTGTATATGTACCTATATGTATAAGTTTATTTCGTATATCTCGGAAACGGCTCTAACGTTTTGGATCAAATTTTATATTTAAATGAGGTTTTGCTTTCTTAGTTATCTATACATATATATGTCTTTCCTTAAAAAGCGCTATTATTCGCAAGATTTTTTTTTTTCACAAAAAGCCGAGCGGAGCTCTCTCACCCAGGTGGTAGCCATTTAATGAGTTAGTCAGTTATGAGCTAGTCATTGATTCTATCTGTCTACTATTTCTTAATTGCTTTCTTAATAAACAATAATATTCGATTAAAATAAATAATATTAGAATAAATAGATTATTATTATATTCTTTATTGCACTTAAAATATGATACAGAAAAAAATAACAAAGTAAACATAGTTCACAAAGGTGGACTTATCTCTAAAAGAGATCTCTTCCAGTCAACCCCTGGTTGTGGAAGAAGATGTCAGCGGGCAATATAGTGCAAAAAAATTTACTAAATATATACTAGAAATAAAGGTAATAATAATCACATAAACATACATACATACATATATACATATATTACATATAAAAATATATAATACTATACATATATAATATCTAATGTAAAGACTACTTATACATACATACATATATACATATACATAGTTAATATATAAAATATGACTATTATTCGTCAATGAAATTTAATAGCTTATTTTATCCTGTTCAACTTAATATTTGACTAGTAAAATATATATAAAATATTAAAAATATTGAAGTGATACATAAAATTGCTTTGAAATTGATGCACGTTTTGTTATTAAAAGCTGTAATTTGATCGCTAGAAAACGTGTTTCAAAAACATTTTTTTGTAACTTTTAACCTTTAACTTTATTACTCATGTGCGCAAGTGAATTAAACATAATACTATCAGCTATATTCGAACTTATATTTAGGTTATTTTTGAATATTTCCAGTATATTTGGAATAAAATGGTGATTATTTTATCTAAAGTGTCCATGAGATATATTTAATTTATTTTATTTCGCATTAGCCAATGATTTTTTATATTTTATTATAGCTTTAAAAACTTATAAATAATATCATAATATATATAACATCTAGTTTACTACTACCACAACTAAATGACACCTCGTAAATCAATAACATAATTCAGTAACAAGTGCCACAATATAATAAATTATTTGAATGATGACACAACGGTCAAACTACAATCTAAATTTCATCATCTAATCGGTACGAATAATCGATCATCAAAGCTACAATCCTTTCCTCATAAAGCTTAATCTACGAAATTGGGAAACGTATATCGCTCTGCTTTACGTTTCAAGGCGAACAGATAGAATTTTCAATTACCTACATGGGAAATGTAACTGAGAGAGCTACGACAAAAAGTGCGTTTCAACGACCTCAATTTCTGTGCCGAAATGTATGTAGAAAAAATAAAAAAAAACGTCAATGTCAACGGTCGGGACAGGAGGAGAGTAATTAGATTCCAGCGCTGCACTGCCATATAAAAGTTGGTAGTCGCATAGTGTAAGCGTTTTTCAACTACGACCATATCAAATGAATGCAGATCGCCACGCAATTGTATTTTCGTGTGGGCTTCAAAGGTCTTCTAAATATTATTTTAAAGCTACAAATCTGTACATAAAACAAAATTGTAACTGGATCGAATCTGTACATTAAATATTTTTTGGAAAATCTTATTGAAATAGTCATTATTATCGATACAGAGGTTGAATCTATAGTTTTTAGAATTTTTATCTGTCTATCCGTCTGGGAATGCGTCACGAGAAAACTACTGGACAGATTTTGATGAGTATGATGATAGCTATAGATTATCCGGGTCAAGATTTAGGATACTTTTTACTGCATGAAAATATCTCAATCTTTGATAAATCTATATTAAATGTTAAATAAAATAAACGCTAATTTTGAAAACTTATCCACAACGAAAATGCTAAAATAGATTTTTTTATATTTGTGTAAAGCAAATACTCATCAGTGCATTTCATTTGTATATGTTTATTGTTATGGTTTACTGGTAATTATTGTATTTTTACTAGGCTTTCTAAGACCACATAAGATGCTTATAATATTAGTGTGTTATTTACTTTACATATATGGATAATAGTAATTAAAAAATTAGAATGGGACAACGGCAATTGCAAAAGCATCGCTGACGTACCAGTTTTCATCGCCCATTGAGCATTGTCTTAGCATAGAAGAATGAATAATTCTTCTTTTTTCGACGAGACGAAATATAAGATTGAAAGTTGAATATGTAATATGTAGTTTTATAATAATTAGTCAGTCAAATAAATACACTCACTTCGCACTCCCAAAATAAGTGTTGAAATTAGTCGACATTTTTAAAAATGCCTTATTTTAGCATATTTTAAAAACCCCATAAAATATGGAAATAATAAAAAATGTCAGGTACTGTCGATATACTCGTAATAGCTATCGCAGTAAACAAATTAAATCATCCTATAGCAAAAACTTGTTTTATAACGATTCGAAAAAGACTTAAACTATATGTATATGCAACTTTTTTTTTGTTTTACCGAGTGTATATTGATTTACCCTGAAAATACCACTAACATGCCATTTCTTTGGTTACTTTGGGAAAAATGTAAAAATGATCCACAAGTTTTGTGAAAGGAAGTTGGTTGTATAGGATCTTTACCTGCTAAACTCTTATCAATACTCCTCTATTGCGCGATTCAAAGGTAGGATCTCCGATAACACCGATGCCCTTGTCCCGATGACCGATGTCTCCGAGTCACTTAAAATGGCTAAACTGATTCAAGATAAAAATAAATAACGACACATGTGGTTCAGTTTGTAGTCATCTTATTTGCTGTGCCAGCGGTCGCTGGTTCGAATCCCGCGGGGGATGAATTTGTGTGATGAGCACGAATGTTTGTACTGCAGTCATGGGTGTTTATATTTATAATATGTATTTATTTAATGTCATAAATGTGTAGCGTATCAGCTATTTCATATCCATAACATAAGCCTCGTAGCTTACCATGGAACTAGATGGTGTCGTGTGTTAATGTTCCAACATATTTATTATTTATATTTATTCAAACCAGGATGCAACTTTGTTACAGCACTATCCCAAAAAATAATTACGGAACACGAATATAATATGTACCAACCAAAGTAATTCATCAAAAACCATGAAAAATCGATACATTTAAAAAAACAATTAATGAAACAACCGAAACTTAAACATTTCTGACAGTAAATATTTTTACAAAATTGAATTTCACAGATCAATGTAGCGGTGACAACAGAACGGACGAAGTAATTACGATCACAAAAGAGTAGTTACGGGTAAAATGTTTCACTTGCGCACAAAAGCCTCCTACTGCGAGTTTTATTTTTATTCCCACTGGTTACATTCATTTTAAAGCAAAATATTTTAAAATGCGTATTTATTGTTTAAAGCTTTATTTTATTACTCTTACTAAGAATTGTTTTTGTTTGTATTAAGTAAACTAGCGGCTCACCCTCGCTTCGATCGGGTTCGCCTCTGGGGAATCAAAAGCAAACCTATCCCACGGGAACCGTACATTTTTCCGAGATAAAAAGTAGTAAGCTTTTCTGTTACTACATACTATAAGCTATCACTGTGCTGAATTTCATCCAGATCCGTTCAGCCGTTCTGGCGTGACGTGAATAGATGGATTTAGATAGTTTAACAAATGTTCGACGTGATTCTTTAAATTGGCATAATTTTTTTTATTTATGAACCTATTGAAATGAAGCAAACATTATATGTTAAGTAAAGCTTACCACAATATATTAGTGAAAACATTATCTAAATCGGATAAACCATTTCTGAGATTAGCGTGCACAAACGCACAGACAAACAGATAAACAGACAAACAGGCAAAAATTCTAACAATCATTGTTTTGGGTGCTAATAATATTTTTTCTCATATATCTTCCATGTACAGACAGCGATACGTTACATTTTATTATAAGTATACATTGATATTGAACAGAATTACGGCCGAATGCCGAAATTCGGCTGAAGCTGCCGAAATTCGGTTAAACCGAATGTAAAACGAATTTCGACCCATCCCTTCACTATTTACCCATGGCTTTGTCCACGTATTTTATTTCCGAGTATATGTTTTGATCCTAATGCTAGACTAAGCTTAGATATCCTATAACCTGTTTCAATAAATAGGATATAAAATGCAAAAAAACACGTTTCATGAATTAGTCGAACCAAGTTATCGATAAGCAAATTTTGTTCGTTGTATGTATAAGTAAAAAAAACTCCTTAAAAACTCAAAATATCACAATCGTAAAAGTATGCTTGTTTGTTTTCTGAGATGTTAGGTTGATTTTCGTCAGATTTTAATATATTTTTTTAATTTAAATGAGGTTTTTAAGAAAACTTACTATTTCTAATATAATTAGATTTAACGCTCAATCTTCAGGTAATGTGTACATAAACAACATACGATAAAACCAGTTCCTCCTCAA
This sequence comes from Brenthis ino, assembly GCA_921882275.1. NCBI lineage: Eukaryota > Metazoa > Arthropoda > Insecta > Lepidoptera > Nymphalidae > Brenthis > Brenthis ino. The sequence continues at coordinate 3,987,484 of OV170232.1, forward strand.
AGAGATTTTTATATACTCACATTATATTATACCCTGTAATGAATCACAAACAAAAGAATATGCCATTTTCCTTAACCTAATGGAACCTCTTAAAGAGGCCTCTTAAGGCACATCTCTGACAGGATATAAAAACAATGATCTTAAATTTATTTGATTCGACGTTAAGTTAAGAAAGTAGAAACCTATTTATACTAAAGGCTGTAAATTTTTTTTCATTCATTTCTACTACTTGCTATTTTTAAAATAAAATGTTTGACGCAATCTTTGCCATAGCTGCAATGGACCAAAACTGGTCGACGTAGCTAGGGCTGACCTCGGCACCACACCCAACATAATAATAATAATAATTTTAAATAAAACTATCTTTTCGGATTTTGTCGCGGATTTATTTGCATTTTTGTTTCCCGACGTTTCGAATGCTTTACAGCATCCATGGTCACGGTAGAGACCTGTAAAATATATATAAATATATATATATATATATATAACCCAAGCGAAGCAAGGGTGAGTCGCTAGTTTATTATATTCTAATAAGCTAGTGAAGAAAAAATACTGTTTATTCTAATATAATAATCAATAACAAAAAAAACAGATTTAAAAATAACTTTCAAAGCCAAATGTCACATTTCATACATAATTTAGTATTGTACCATTTCAATGGAAAATTAGGTAATGTCAATCAATATAAAATTACCGAATAGTTGACAATCTAAACACGTGAACCAAATAAATTATTTCATAATATCAATGAAGACTTGTTGATTTGAACTGGTAACGACATAAAAACTTTTTAACAAAAAAATAAAAACCGACTTCAAACATAAGCACTAAAAAGTAAAAAATAACTGATTGGTAGTTTTCATTTACTATACATACCTAATCAAATATTTTCGAAGTCGGTGTGCTTTGCTTTGTATGGGCTAGCACCGATTTCGAAAATATTTGATTAGGTATGTATTTAATAGGTAGGCTTTAATTACTTAGCCTAAAAAAAAAAAAGGTCAACAACACCGAACCACTGTACTATCAACGGAAATAGAAATACTTGCAAAGTTTCAAGTCAATATGACAATTAGAAGTAGGTTAAATTCATCATTAGTTGTTTTTCCACCCTTAGGGGTGGTATTTTTTTTTGAAATTTAAATGGGACCAATCTGGAAGTATACCCTTTCAAACAAAACAAAAATTGTCCAAATCGGTTAATAAATGACGGAGTTCTGAGGTGACAAACATAAAAAAAAACATACAGTCGAATTGAGAACCTCCTCCTTTTTGAAGTCGGTTGAAAATAAGCTCGATACTTAGAATATTAAGTATTTGATTGAAATATGTAGTTCAAACTTAAAATCCATTATATACTAATATTATAAATGTGAAAGTTTGTGAGTTTGGTTTGTTACTCTTTCACGTCAGAACAGCTGAACGGATCTGGATAAAATTTGGCACAGAGATAGAGTATAGTCTGGCAATCAAAAAATCACGTAGGTTACTTTTTATTTCGGAAAAACATACGGTTCCCGTGGGATAGACTTGTTTTGTCTAGGAAAAACTCGAAGCGATGTGAGGGTTAGGTCACTAGTATGTAAATAATTACTCGATGAACGATCAAGCGTTTCTAATCTATGAATGGTGAAACACTACCAGATAAAAACGTATTGTAAATAATTGATTTGAAATCAGAAAGCTCTTATTGAGTAATAATAATTGAAAGCTGCAATCCTTTTGTTTTAAGTGCAAATCATAATTATTTTTTGTTATTTGATAACTGGCGAAGATGTTTTGTTACCTGTACAAAAACATGATTGAAAGTGAAATATTCGGCTTTTTTAACCTCACACTGCTGAGCACGGGTCTCTTCTTAATGTTATTGAGTCCTTGAGTCCAGATCAGACCACCATATAGTACCTACCACCACGCTAATAAAGTGCGGGTAGATAAACTTCACATGTGTGTGCTTGCTTACTAGAACTCTAAGATATACATGTGTTCTCACGATGTTTTCCTTCACCATAAGACATTGGTAACTGACGTTTTTTTCTTCGTCGTTCCCTCACTAATAAGGAGCGCGACTACTTTTGCGTTTTAGGTACTTATTTTCCTGCATTCGATATAATTATCTAATAACTTTTCGCTGTCGTATTTCATCTGTTAATATAAAAATAATCCTTAAACAAAACATCAATTCAAACCAACTTTAAATTTTACGTCTTAAACCTGCACTGTGTATTGCATAATATTTATCAAGTTGCTTTACCTAAGGGTCCCTTATAATGAACACAGCGTTATCAATCATTCTAATATCGTTTATGAATTAAAATGGTGGCTCTATACATTCTGTCCTATGAGTCCTTATTATTTGTGCATATGGGTGTTAGACTGAGTTGTAGTGATAATGATTAGTGTCAATGTAGCGGCTACTATGGCCAAGGCTATATTTAGTACTAAAATTATAACTAGGGCACCTAAATAAAGCGATATTAAAGTTTACAGTTGGTAAAAACATTATATAACATAGATAAAATAAACACACTTCTTTTTATCGTCAGTAAATAATTATAAAAAAAAATGCCCTACGCAAATTACTTGTCATTTAACGATTAGCCTTACACTGCTGGACCGATATTAACCAAACATGGCTAAGAACAACCACAAAGAAACTGGCTTTCAAATGAAAAAAACCGCATCGAAATCGGCCCATCCTTTTGAGAGCTACAATGCCACAGACAGACACACACAGACAGATATCGACGTCAAACTTATAACACCCCTCTTTTTTCATCGGGGGTTAAAAATAGAAAAATTATATTGCAATCGTGTGGAAAATAACACAGGCTCATAGTAAAGCGAACGCGACTCGAAGGCTTAAGATAATAAGAAGTTGATTGATAAAATTGCCTGTAGGATCGAACTTTCGACATTGTCTAAGTGGGTGGTGTCAATAAACCGATTAGTCTAAGGTTCAGAGAGGTGAACATCATATTGCTTGTATTATTTATATCTTCGTACTAAGTCCCGTAAAAGGTAACTAGAAAGAAAGTGATAAATGCTACGATCTGTATCTATATTATAATTATCATAATTTTCTGCGCGCATGCTTGTTAAAGAATCTTTAGACTTCAGATCTGACCTTATATAAGTACTACAGAATCCGCGAATTTGCTCGCGCTAAAACACCCGAAAAATATTCTAAAAAGGTAGGTTTCATACAAACTTTCATCCCATATTTTATCCTCTTATGGGATGAATTTCGAAAAATGCTAATACAAATATTTATTTAATCGTATTAAAGAGCATCATAAATAATTTTCTGGGTTGTACATATTATAACGAGTGTTGATCCCGTGGGAATGAGATAATCTTGACACAAAAATCACGCCAATCCGTCACTATATTTCGACGTGAAAAAAGAACAAACAAACAAACACAATTTCACATTTATAATATTAGTACCTATGGATAAAAACATCAGTGGTATTTTAAATGAATGTGTTTTTAAATATTTTTTAAAACAAATGAATAGTAGGGTTAGAGTACTATGTAATGACATCACTCCATGATTAATGATTATTTCAGTATATTAATGTTTCGATTTCCTCTCTCATAATGATCCCACATCGAATGACACTCAATTTCCACCTTAAAGCTATCGAACAAGACGAGACCATGAATAAATTCTCATATTTTCTCTTCGTTGACAATGGTTATAATGCAAAGTGAGATTGTTATTGCTTTATACCAAGTTTATTTGTAAATTTTTCATCATTTTTAATATGGACAAGATTTTTTCCGTACCTTCCCACACATTTTATGTATAATTGTTATGGTTCATTACACGATGTTTGATATAATCCCTTAAATAAATAAGCTTTGAACTGCAAAACGATATTTTCAAATGTCTGTAAGTGGCAGAGATTAGCGGTTTCAAACAAATAAAATATAAACAAAATTTTAACGTACAAAGAAATAAAATGTAAACATATTTAGCTATCTAAAAATAAAAATTAATACAAAATAATGTAAATATGGTAAAATACTTACCATTGGGAAAGCCATTAGCGCCTCGATTTTAAATTAAACATTAATTATTTATTATTAATTATTTATTATTAATTATATATTATTATATATCCCATTTTTTGTGAATATTGATTTGTTAAAATGTTCAAAACAAACACCGGATATTGCTTTATTTTGAATGCCGATCACGATTTATTCTGAAACAGGTTAAGGATTTATCAGCCGGCGGTGAATCATTCTATCTTATCGCACAATGGCGTGAAAAATTGAGAAGACGATATTGTGTCTTATATATTCCATCTGATTTGTACTAAATATATTATATCTACTTGAGTAGATAACAAGTAGGTACAGCAATATTCCCCCCCAACGTGCGTTCACCTTGTCGTGGTGGGGGGGCTCAGTAGTGCCCGGCAACCCAACCGGGCGCGAAGCCAAGAAACGCACAGGGAGGTGGCCCACTTCGGTGGGCGGTGGGAGGTGGCCCTCTTCGGAGGGCGGTGTACCATGCGGGTTGCTCCTGGTACTTCTCTGATCGCAGAGTGGACCTTGGAGCAACCCCGTGGTTGTTGTGGTCTGCTTTGGCAGACCTGCCGTCGGGGCGTCGTAGTTGAATGCGTAAGCGATCCTGCGACGCCCCATTAAGACGGGGGAAGGCTTTGTTGGGTTTTAGTGGGTAGTACTGGCTTTGCCAGTGAGTCCCACACTTCGTGCGTAAATGCATTTCCCAACGTTAAAAAAAAAAACAGCAATGTTACTTTGTTTTAAATTTTCAACCGACTTCTTCAAAAAGGAGGAGGTTTTCAATTCGGCTGTATTTTTTTATAGTTAAAAGCAACATGCTATTTATGCCTTAATTTTTAACTAATATGATTATTTTATCAAATCTTGGAAGTCGCTTTTAATTTACTTGTAATAAGTACTGTCGATTGGAAACTTGTAGGTCAATACAACCAGAGAAAGAACAAACAAAAGGATCAGTAGTATGGGCCAGATATGTGATTTTTTTTTGCTTTTTTTTAAGCTATTATGATTAGAAATAGACCTCCAAGGTTTGATGTATTTTATGTTTAGCAAATCTAATTTTAATATTATCTAAAATTATTTACTTCTAATATTTTATTAATTCAATTTTGTACAGTTTATATAGTTTAGTGTATTTGTAATTTAAATGTATTTCTTTTCTTTATAAGTAAAGATAAGAGAATTCTGTTTACGAATAAATATACGTAGGACTCTAATTGAGAAGTGGATTTAATTAATTAATTAATATCTACTTTAAAAATTTATAGTCTAAGTGGACCCCTCATTCTTTTTCCAGACGAAATATTTTTGTAAACCATAAAACGTTAACAAACACGACGTACGGGAGGGGGGAGTCGGTGGGGGGTGGGGAGGGGGGGTGCTCCAGGCTATTTTTAATTCAAAAACATTTTTACTACATTATCTTACAATATGTTGTTTTATATAAAAATTTTATATGTTACATATTATTTTTTGTAAACTCTCACTTGAAATAAAAATGATCACGCAATTTACAGACTTATTGCATACGATTTCCATGAAAGTCGAGAACAACCTATATCCTTAAGGATGTGCATAAAACATGAGCGCACGTCTAGGAGCTTTCCAGCGCAGCTGCAGCTTAGGTGCCCTGTATATTCATATTATGTGAACTAACTTAGCGTAAGTTCGAAATAGGAACTAAACTTTATTATCCTTACAAATATAATAAATATATTAAATTTAACGACACGTTTGGCTCAGTTTGTAGTGACCCTACTTGTTGTGCCAGCGGTCGCGAGTTTGAGTCCTGCTGGGGGCATTCATTTGTGTGATCAATGTTTGTACTCCAGTCATGGGTGTTTATATTTATAATATGTATATATTTAAAGTTATATATTTGTAGTGTATCAACTATCTGACATCCATAACACAAGCCTCGTAGCTTACCATGGAACTGGATGGTGCTGTGTGTTAATGTCCTAACATAAATTTATATATTTATAATAAATGCGAAAGCTTTTCGGTTTATTGATTTGATGAATGGCATTAGCTTACTTTTCTCGTAATGTCAAATTGTTCGTTTCTTACAAAATAAACAATTATTAGAAATATTTTATGTATTGGAATATAAAGCAACTTACGTTAGTCTATTGTCTATAAGTTATATTATGTAAACAAGATATCGTCAGCTGTTATAATACTGTTACTTAATAGAAAGACAAATAAGGATACACGTTTTCAAATATTCTTCGATATAGTTATGTTATGGCAGCTATGGCATATATGGCAGCATATGGTGTGCATTTAAGGTGTTAAATTCGCGTCTTGATATTCGAATCTGGCCTAAAATAATTATTGGGTTTATTTATCAAATTTCAATTTTCCAAAGCTGGAAAGTTTGAATGTGATACTCTGGTGCCTTAAAGAGTTCATAATGACGTCAGTTCTTCGCCTGAATTTATTTGTCGGGTCACGGGAGCCCATTTGTGTTTGCACATATGTACACTAAAGATCTTACAATATCTTTCACACAGATATTAGCCTCAGTGAGATTGTTGCTATGGCCGAATTATTAATTTGGAGAAAGATTATATAAGGTTCTAATATTAGTACTTTTTTTATTTTCCATATTCAATTTTATTAAATTTTAGCTACATTTATATGCTCGTACATATAATATAGGAAATGCATTGTAATCACAAATATCTTTAATTATACATATATAAAAAACAAATGTACACTCAATCTATACATATAATAAAATTGTAACTAAGCCAAATCTGTACACTAAATATTTTTTGGAAAATCTTATTGAAATGACATTAATATCGATACAGAGGTCAAATGTATAGTTTTTAAAAATTTTGTCTGTCGGTCTGTCTGTCTGTTACCGCATCACGGAAAAACCACTGGAGGGATTTTGATGAAATTTGCTTTGATGATAGCTGGTTATCCGGATTAACATATAGGATACTTTATATTGCGGGAAAATATCTCATCTCTGAGAAATCTATACTAAATCTTATAACGTATGTAAGGACGAACCCGACCGGAGCGAGGGTGAGTCGCTAGTTATTCTATACAAATCATGTCCGCGTGGAATTATGACAAGAATGCTAGCCGCATTCCCCCCCTGAATGGTAATGCCGATTCAAATACTCGATAAATTAATAATAGGTCCTATCTACATGATTACTATCTGAAATAGGCTAAAGGCCTAAAATATGTAAAAAATAACAGTATAAACTTCCTTTAATTCGCAAAGCTTCATAAAATACGATTGACCATTTATCAATTTGAAAAAAATATAAACACTTATAAAATTCAATACAAAAAACGAGATATAAAAATTTCATAATTTAATATTATGGCCACCATTGCGTATGTATTTAATTAAAATGAAGATTTACAGATCTCTTTAAGTAATAATTAAAGACCCATATTTCATCAGATCAGATTGCGGATGTACGACAGATGTCCAGAGATTTAATTTAAAATTCGTTTCGGTTACTGTTGAAATTTGTTTAAGGATATATTCTCTTAATGAAATAATATAATATAAGTAATGATGTTGATTTCTAGTATTTTTTTTTAAATAGTGTTAAGTTTTATTTGATAAACTTAAAAATTTTTACAAAATAAAAAAATAAAAACCGACTTCAAACAAAAGCACTAAAAAGTAAAAAATAACTGATTGGTAGTTTTTATTTACTATACATACCTAATCAAATATTTTCGAAGTCGAAGTGAAAGTGTATTCAAACAACATAAAAATTATCCAAATCGGTCAATAAATGACGGAGTTCTGAGGTAACAAACATAAAAAAAAATACAGTCGAATTGAGAACCTTCTCCTTTTTGAAGTCGGTTGACAAAAAATATTTACTCTATTTATGGTTTATAAATAAATTCTTATCAGATATATTCAATTCGCCATTTTGTTTCCATCCAATTTACTCTACGTATGGACTACGAATAAGTTAAATCTGCTCACGTAATTGTTATAAAACTTCTCTATGTTTTTGGGAGAATTTATTAGCTGAACTATCTCGGTGGTGCAGTGGCTAAATGTAGGGCTGCACATTTGAAGGTCCTGGGTTCGAGTACCGAGTTGGGCCAATTTTAGTTATTTTCTGTTTAGAATTATTAGTTATATTCTGTTTAGAACTTAGTAACAGCCCAGAGTCGGGAATTTGGCGGTATTTCATCCTCGAACATCGGAGAGCACGTAAAGCCGTGGGTCCTACGCCTGATGTTTCACTGGTCATGTCGAATTATCGTTCCATCGGATATTGAGAGTGAAAGGAATAGAGAGTGCACTTGTGTCTCGTACACTTGTGCACTATAATATCGCCTGCGCAGTTGGCTAATCTCAATGAGATTGGCCGCTGTGGCCGGAATCGGTCAGGAGAACATCATCATCATCATCATTAAAAAAACATAAACATAACGTGACATTTTTTATCGTATTTCAGTATAGAGGATATTGAAACTCGATAAAAAATATAAGAAGAAAAACTATAATTATTTATTTATGATTAATTAAAAAATATTTTTTTATTATAAATGTAAAGTTCATATATAAAAAGACAAATGTCGTCATGAATAGGTCGTCCGAGTAAAGTCGTCCACCGCAGGCTATTAGCGTTGCACAAAAGGCTGGCCGGATTTCAGAAGTGCCGCCAGTGACCGCGTCACGGCTCGTTGCTCACCACATTTACCTGAGGCGATTTTCTTAAAAACCACTTAAATGCAAGCATTTTCAACCTTTCCACTTCATATGATTGTAAACTTTTCTACTATTTCTTCAATATATTTTGTGGTCTTAAGACCTAATATTGTCTAGCTTTAAAAAAAAACAAAATTTATTTTAAAATATATCCGAAAATAACATTATAAATTTAAGTATTAGTATAAAAAATGTTTTAAAAGACAAAAAAAATCGAAATTACATATTACAAGACTTCCGCAATACCATTGATGATGACAAAGAGAGACAATAGCATTCCCAAGGAGGTCTGACGTCAGGCAGGCGGCCGGAAGTAAAACTTTTGCCAAATCCTATCAGCAGTACAGAAGATGTACTGCGCCGACCCCAAGTGATTGGGAAATGGGCAGGGAGAAGAATATTGTCTAACTTTAACATTCTTTGGATTATGAAGATAATAATTCTGATAATAATTATAGAAATTATAACAATTTTAAGGTTTATTTATAATCTATACTACTAATACTACTAATATTATAAAGAGGAAGAGTTTTTTGTTTGTTGGTTTGTTTGTTTGAATGCGCTAAATCTCAGGAACTTCTTATCTGATTTTAAAAATTATTTTTGCATTAGATAACCCGTTTATTTAGGAAGGTAGGCTGTATATCATCATGCTACTACTCAAGGCAGCGGAGCACTAAACAAAAATGTCAAGAAATCGGGCAGACTTCTATACGCTATTGTAAAATTGATGTTTATAGTATGCTTAAATGCTTTTAGCTCAGAAAGGTTTTTAAATAATCATCGTGTAGAGGATAGGTATATGAAACGGGCAGATATTATAATCAAATTTCACGCGTAATACAATATTTACAAAGTTGTTTTAATTAAGCCTTCATACACGAGTATATACTTAACTAATTAAGTTTAAAATTCAAACAACTCTTAGACAGATTGTATAGAAAAGTTCTAAACTATATTGCATTACATTTTCTTTTATAAAATATAGAAAATTCATAATATATTACTAAAATGAATATTATATTACAAAACCAACAGAATAACATAAAGTGTGTAATAATAAAATTTTACTCATATCAGATAAGTTATGTTTGATCGTTCACCTCTCCAGCATCAATCTCTATATACAAAGATAAGTTCTCCTTATATTATTTGATCTTTCTTTTATTACTTTAGTGCATATAGATTCAAGATTCGATATGACTCTCAAACATCTGTTACAAGAACCCTCTCGCTTTCAATTAATATTGACGAACAATTTCGACTAAAACAAGATTCTGGGATTCAAATGATTGTTTAAATCTTATTTTTGAATGTTAAATATGTATTAATATGTTGGAACATTAACACACAGCACCATCTAGTTCCATGGTAAGCTACGAGGCCTGTGTTATGGATACCAGATAGTTGATACACTACACATATATAACTATATATGTGTATACACTACACTATCGCTAAAATAAAAACTTGTAAAAATTGTATGACAATTTAAACAAAAAGTAACATTTAATATTCAACAAAATAGTGTAGTCCATGAAAAAGTTTAAATTAGACCATTCCTTTGTTCGTTAAATATATAGAAATGTTTGGACGTAAATACGGTGTCTTACAACTAAAGTTGCTTGCTTCCATTTTAATGAGAGACTTTGAACCGAAGGCAAGGTAAAGAGTTATATTTCCCTTGTCACGGTTCGTTAATTAACACTACCGGCCGATACTACTTAAAATACTTGTTCTACAAAGCTTTTGAAGCTTTGGACCATCAAAATGCCATTTTTGGTATGTTGAAAACGGAAGATGTTATGTAGGACCTTGTTCAGCCATCAAACAACTACGGCAGAGGTCGGGAATGAAAACCCATTTCAATTGATTTAATTAAATATAGTCCAAAATAATAAATAAATGTGGGACATTAACACACAGCACCATCTAGTTCCATAGTAAGCTACGAGGCTTGTGTTATTGATACCGGATAGTTGATACACTACACATATATAACTTTAAATACATAGATATTATAAATATAAAAACCCATGGAGTACAAACATTCGTGCTCATCACACAAGTAAATGCCCCCAGCGGGACTCGAACACGCGTCACTACAAAGTGAGCCAAACGTGTCGTCTGAAATAATATAATATTAATATTGCTTAAACTAGCAGTAAGTCTAACAGGAGAGAATGTCCATCAGCAATAAAAACAGTACGTTGAACAAATATGTCCATATTATAAATAATAAAGCTTTAGCTTCAAAAATCTTCATTTATGAAGCTTTAATTTAAATTTTCATCTAACAAATAAGCTTTTTAGCAGTACATTTTTAATAATTAGTTATTTAATTTATTGGGTAGTTTTTCAGTTATATAATATACTAGCGATTCTCCCTCATTTCTCATTAGTATGAAATACAAATCTTTGAATTTCTCGGCTTTTCTGTACTATAATATACATGTGTTATACATATAAACCTTTCTCTTGAATCACTCTATTTATTGCTGAAAACTGCATTACAATTCGTAGAATCTGATAGATATTACTATCGTTGCTTCTTTAAAATTTTATCATTTTTCATTTTACTAAAAAATGTAAACAATGTATACTAGACGATACTAGTTTACAAAATTCTGTGAGCGAATGAAGTGAACAAAATACTTTACTACTACTACAAGCTTACTACTACTACCTTACTACAACACAGGCAAGGAAGAAGTGATTCATACTATGAAGTCGTTAAAAAATCGAAATTCCATATCTTGTTTAGTTGATAGAAACGCTTCTGCATACTGAAATAAATTAAATAATTAACTATTTCTTCACAATTACGTAATAATAATTAATTAGGTAGTGGTAGCCCAGTGGTAACGCGCTCGCTTGGGAAACCGAGTGAAGCGGGTTCAAATTCCGGGTCTCGCATCTCTGATATTTTCACGTGCGAATCTTTTCTAACATGATTACCACTTGCCTTGCGAAGGAAAACATCGTGAGGAATCCTGCATGTCTGAGAGAACCTAGCAAGTTTTCGAAAGACATGTGAAATCCGCCAACCCGCACTTGGCCAGCGTGGTGGACTGTGGCCTGATCCCCCTCGTATTGAAGGGAGGTTGCCCAGCAGTAGGACGTTAAATTGGCTGAATACATACATACAATAATTAATTGCTTAATATGTCAATTTATAAAGTAAATACAATTAATTTAAGTTAAAAATCTCATTAACACTAAACCACAAGTTACAACGCTTACCCGACACTAATTACGCATCTGTCCCCGTTTCTTACACGACCTCGACTCAATTCACTCGTACCTAGACTTTAGCACAAATTGGATCCCAAAAAATCTAATACGATTCTCTTCTAACAAATACATCTCTCACTGAAAGAACATTAATGTCAAAAGGTATTTCCCACGCGATTTTCAACCAAGATTATAATAATTGAATTGTACGAGTGTCTAAAGGAAAGCTAATATTTTTTTATTATATTCTATATTCTTTTCATGTTTGGTTTGTTTTGTTTTTAATGTATTTTATTTGTCTTTTAGATGTAGGGGGTAAAAACATAACAACAAAGTTAAGCAGCTACGCTAGATACTCGCACTTGATGGGTGACTGCAAACTGACGTAAAGCACGATAATCCTTTACCAGTTCATCGATTGACAGCAGTTTAAGCCCAGTCAGAGATACTCAGGATGCTCAATCAACAAACTTACACAATGAGATTGCGCTACAATACTGCGATAACGAAAGAAAAGACGTTAAATATGTGGTTAAATAAACGAAAAAAAAATGTTTAGAAATTAGCAGTCTAAACTTTCTAGATTGCTGTAAAGCATTCAAAACGTCGGGAACTAAAAATCAAAATAAATCCGCGAAATAATCCGAAAAGATAGGTTTTGTTTAAAATGTCAAATATTCGCGTAAACCTAAGAAAGTATTGTGAGATTTGAAGACTTGCGTAAAGTAAATGAAAACCTGCCAATAACTTTGATAATCTAATCAATATCTTCTGACATATCATTATAGTAAATTGTATTTAGAAGAAAATTTTCTTCCAAAACCAGTAGTATATTGTAGTATAAAACGACTTTTCTATTCAAGAAATTTACAAACACATATGAATATACAAAGGTACATTTGGTAGGCGTCAGCTGTTGGTGAAGATTTTGAGGATTTGAACTCATGTTTTATGCACGTCTAAGGCAGTTCAGCTACTTGTATGGAAATCAACTGCAACTATCCACAAAAGTAGAATACTTGAAGGCACTTATCACGTAGAATGGTATGAAATTGTGATTATAGATAAGAAATTTTGTTAAGTGACAAAGAAATTTTCTACTGTTGAACAGTAATAACTTGGTTTGTAAGTTAAAAGTAAATCTACTGAAGCGTTTTCATATATTTAGGTATTTTTAAAATGAAATCAAAGTATAAAGTATATACTAAGTATATACTAAGTCAAATATTACACTTGAGCAAAATTTATTGGAGAAACAGTATTCTGCAAATCTATACATATAATAAAATTCTAACTAAGTCGAATCTGTACATTAAATAATCTGTAAATCTCGGTCGATTTCGGTAAATCTTATTGAAATAGACATTATTATCGATACTGAGGCCGAATCTATGGTTTTTAGAATTTTTGTCTGTCTGTCTGTTACCGCATCACAGAAAAACCACTAAACGGATTTTGATGAAATTTGGTATGATGATAGCTGGTTTTCCGGGTCAATATATAGGATACTTTTTACCGCAGGAAAATATCTCATTTTTGAGAAAAAAATACAAAAACTGCAATGTAAGAGTATACTAATATGTATTGTATTCAGCCCTTTTTAACGTCCCACCGCACATAGTCCACTACGCTGGCCAAGTGCGGGTTAACTTACTAAGTTCTCTCAGACATTATGTAAAACCTAATAATTTAGTTTTTGGTCATTTGAACGCGAACGGAGCCGCGGGCAATGCTAGTAATTTATAAATTTTATAAAGATATTTTTTAGAAAATAAATATAATTTATGATAGTTATTAGCTAATGTAAAATGAGTCATAATGGTCCTTCAAGGAATTTCATTTAAGTAGCATAAAGCAAATTCATTTAATTTTAATGTAAACTTAATGCTGTAAGTTATAAAGACTTTACTCAACGGGCATTTAGACATATTATTTACTAGCGGCTCACCCTTGCTTCGCTCGGGTTCGCCTCTATAAAACAAAAACAAAGCTATCCCACGGGAATCGTACATTTTCCGGGATAAAAAGCAACCTATGTATTATTCTGATGTATGAGCTATATTATTGTGAAGTTTCATTAAAATTCATTCAGTGGTTTTGCGTGAAAGAGTAACAAACATACGCACATCTATACATCCAGACATATGTATGTACCTACATACATACATCCTCACAAACTTTCGCATATAAATAGGGTTTTATGATATAAATAGGGTGTTATATATACATACGTCCTACATTACCTTCTTTTTAAACTATATAATTATTAAATATAGACAGCATGAAATCTTAAGAAAATCCAAATAAGTAGATAAATTAAAATTAACTATTTGCTGGGTTTTTTTAAACGAATGAGTTAGCGTGATGAATTTCAATAAAAAAAGTCACACTTTTGAAATGATGTTGATGTTAGTGTAGGTACCTTTTTCAACTGGCTCACTATTATTAATGCGAAAGTTTGTACGCTGTTAAGTATCTAGGAATGCATCGAACACAGCGAGTATTGGGTGCTAGTGTAATATATAACATTCTAAAAATAAATAAAAATTAAACGAAATAAAAATGATGAGTAGCTGATATAAAAAAATATAATTTACATAAGTCTTTAAGCAAATCTTTTGAGAAACAAGTAATATTTTCAGTCACATTAGCGCTAGTCACGTTAAATTAGAATTTCAGTCGGCATCAAAGAAACACCCATCGCTCCATTATGTAGCAGATGAATGAAATTTCAAAAGGAAAGAAACGTTTAAATAATCTTAGAATCTAAAGTATTTCTTTATGTTGGATTGTTATTAATTAACCCTACTGTTCTCTTCATTTCAAGTTATTTGAAATTAGACATAAAAGATTAGCAATAATGCGAATAATATACTTAAATCTAAAAGAGAATTTAGAAAATATCATTTAGGATTGTATTAATATTAAGTAAAGTAAAAAGTAAAGACTTTTAGATTAAAATGAATATCTAAAACAAAAATATTTAAAGGCAATATTAATTTTGATATAAGTTATATACTATATGATATTCTCCGAGAATAATAATTGGCCAATTTTATTTACTTTATGCAAAAATCACAACGAGTGTTGCTATTACTACTGACTCTTATTAAAATTTTGAAAATGTAAAAAATGATGACTCAAAAGTGCTTGTAAAAGTCTATATGAATTAAGTATATTTTGATTTGACTTCTTTTGTCTTATGGCCTAAGAGCCTGTGAACGCCAGACCTTCGTCATTTTATAAAAGCTGAAAGTTTGTCAGCGCATGCTCCCAACACAGATAAAAACGATGGACCATTATGAAGTTCAGGCTATGGTGGCTTTGGCAGGTACACGGTACTAAAGGTGTGTAAAATACCGATCTAAATTCGTCAAATAATAAAGTGTGAATTTTTGGTATTACCTTCAGAATATTATTAAAAATCACATCATTCAATGCCAGACACTTAACATCGTGGCAAACCCTTGCCAGACACCCTTTGCATGAAATCATAATTCTAATTACGTTATAGTATAAAAGCTGATTTTTATATATTATACTTGGGTAATAATTAGATGATTTATAAGACTGCTAGCGTAGCATTTATTACACACCATCAAAAATAAAGTCAATTCTTAGCGCTTCAAATTTGGTGACCATTTGCAACATTTTCTTAGAAATGCCTCCCAACTTGTTTGGAACATTTTTCATGGTGTGTGCGGTCACATATATAGACAAACAGACAGACAAAAATTCTAAAAACTGTAGGTTCGGCCTCTGTATCGATAATAATATCTATTTCAATTAGATTTCCCAAAAAATATTTAATGTACAGATTTGACTTAAAATTTTATTATATGTATAGATAACAACAAAATTTAAGCTCTTTTGAGGTCCCACTTTTAGGCACAGGCCTTTTCAATACAATCAGATTGTAGTCCACCACGCTGGCCAAGTACGGGTTGGCGGACTTCACATATCTTTCGAAAACTAGGTACGTTCTTTAAGTTCTCGAATTTGACACACAAGATTCTTCAAGATGTTTTTCTTGACGACGAAAAATTAGATGACGATTGTGACATGAAAATATCAGAGGTCCGAGACTCGAGATTTGCACTTGCTTCATTAGGTTTTCCAAGTAAGCGTTAACTCTGTACTACCACTTCCATAATTTATACATACTTCTAGGCACTAACTTATCTTTTACTTCATGATAAATAAATACAAAATAAAATAAATAAGTTTTTTTTCAAGTTTTACTTAAAGCAATTTATGTACATAAAAGGGTTTTTCTTTGAAGTTTTGTAAAATGGAAGAATATTTAGAATATTCTGAAGCAATATGCCTTAATTTTCTTTATATTTTACTTTAACAATTTTCTTTTGTCTATCATTTTATAGATATTTTTTTAAATTCAGATTTCAGAAACCCTTCAAATAAAATTCTATTGTTAATATTTCTGAAACAAACTTTTATTATTTCATCTAATTTTGTGGTCTCGTTTCGCTCATATTTCTGCTCTAATATTAATTAAAGGCGAGTAGGATCAAGTCACAGATGTTCAGAAGTGTTTATCGATTATTATTATATTCAACGCGTGTCTGCGGGGTATAAAAAACCCTTATAATTTCAATAAAATTACACATTCAATGTAGAATTATTAGGTATTTTCTTTTTTGATTTTATTTCAAATTATCAAAATTTGATAATAATTGTATTGTGTAATATATTTGCGTATTTAAGAATTTTATATTTTAACATTCCTTATTTTGATCAATTTATGTAGGTATGTATAATTGTATGTACTAATGAATATAACAGAAAATGAGAATCTTTGGCTTTCCCATGCAATAAGTAAGAGCAAAAAGTGCCCAAAACAGTCCTTTAAATCTATACTAATATTATAGAGAGGAAAGATTTTTTGTTTGTTTGTTTATTTGTACCGAATAAGCTCCGAAACTACTGAACTGATTTAGATGAAACATTTTTTTTTGCATTTTATAGCGTTATCTATACTAATATTGTAAAGAGAAAAAAAATGTTTCTTTTTTGTTTGTTTGTATTAACCTATAATTCGCTGAACCGATTTAGAAGAAACTAGATGTGAAGATAGTTTGAGGCCCTGGGAAGTACATAGGATAGATTTATCCCGGAAGTCATCCCTTAAAGGGGTGAAAAGGGGATGAAAGTTTATATGAGGCATTTCTTAAGTAAAGGATATTATAAAACTCACCATACGTATGTATATATACGAGTATTATATTGTCTATCTATTCCATACTAACGTGAGTCGCTAGTTCTTTATATAAGCAGATAGCTTATCGTTAAATAAATATCTCGCTACGACTCGTAGGAAGTGAAGCAATCATATATGAAGAAACTATATAATCGAAACAGACTTTGATCTGGATATATCTGTAAAATTTTGTGATAGAATGAATAAAAAATACGTTTAGAATAATTCCATCTGCTTTCCCCACACGAGGAAAAGATATGTGTTAACACTATATACGACTTACGCATCATTCGCTTCAATGCGTTGCAAAATTATTGTAATAATTGTTTTGTCAGTTGGAAAAAATGAATTGAGGAAATTTTCAATATTATTTCTAACAATTGATAAATGAATATTTGGTCGCTGGTTTGATTCCCGTATTTGACAAAATTGGTTGTAAAATACTGTTGCTATGTTTCTTTTACCTCAATTTTGTAACTTTATCTATACTAATATTATAAAGAAGTAAAATTTGTGAGTTTGTGACGTTGTAGGGGGTCCCTAGATCTACTGAATCGATTTAGATGAAATTTGGTAAGAAAATAGTTTGAGACCTCGGGAAGGACATAGGATACTTTTTAATCCCGGAAATCATACCTTAAAGGGGTGAAAATGGGGATGAAAGTTCTATTTTGAGGGTGAGTCACTAGTTTTACTATATTCTGTTGTTTTTTATTACAAAAAAATATATAGCATACAAGTATAGCTTCAAAGTTAAACTTCTCTGTACAATACCACAAATGAATAGATACTTCGTCAAGAAACTTATTGAAGGGACCATTTCAATAATGTTTATAACAATAAATAATAAAATATTTAAATTTCTCACAAAGATGATATTGAATAAGATATTATTCCTCGTGATGTAAAAATGAGTGAGTAACAGAATTGCTTTTTATATCGAATGAAATATTTGAGCATCTGTTTCCCTTCCGGAGTGATCTTTTTCTTTATATTTAAGCTATTAATTATAATCTCGTAAGTTTCCAATTTATTGAAATATTGTTAGATTTTTAAGTACTTTGCTTAATTGTTTAAAATGTCACCTTAATGAGTTTATGTTAACTATAGTTATTATCAATTAATTATAGTGTTTGCTAATTAATCAAAATTCAACTAAAATCATTATTGAAAAGAAGATGACAGATATGAAATTATATTTTTCATAGCAATTATACATAAATATTGTCATAAAATATTTAGTGTTGTTTGTTGCTTGTAAATAAATAAAAAAAACAGTTGACAAACAGAGGAGACGAAGGCACTGAATTGTTTTGTCTATGCCTTTACATTACGATATTTTTACTTATTGTAAATATATTTTCCTTATAAATATTAATTTAAATAAATATCCTGTAATAATAACTTTTCCTGTAATTTTAAAATCAACGTAAATTGTTACCTACTTGTTTTTATTATCTCTACGACTCATATTACCAATCAACTAACAAGGTCTTTTAGGCCTTAGTACAAAGATATATAGAAATATATTAAAAACTATAGATAGATATATTAAAAAAAATACACAGATGTCTATAAAGCCTCCTCCTTTTTTGAAATCGGTTAAAAGTGAGTCCGACATAAACGCCTACTAAAATCGATACATTTTACAAGCAATAACTTTGGTAATAGTGTAGCGAAGCATGAAGTGCCTGTTACAGTAAAATATGGACGTCTCGTCTTTTCCGTCCGGTCATACTACGGCTAGTTGCTGAGTTGAGAAGATTCAGTGGCTCTTGTTACACAGAAACGTTATGCATACTGTATAGGAGAATAGGTTACACAAGGTTTATAAAGTGACTAGGTTCATATAGTTTAGTATGGATTTCTCAGAGAGGAGATATTTTCCCGCAGTAAAAAGTATCCTATATGTTGAACCGTATCTATCAAGCTATCATCATACTTTACATCAAAATCTGTCCAGTGGTTTTCTCGAGATGTGTTCCCAGATAGACAGATAGACAAGAATTCTAAAAACTATAGATTTGGCCTCTGTATCGATAATATTGACTATTTCAACAAGATTTTCAAAAAAATATTTAATGTAGAGATTCGACTCAGTCAGAATATTATTATATGTAAATGGGATTACCCAACAAAAATACAAACAAAAGCTTTAAAAGTATTGACTTCTAAAATTTTTCCCATTTAACCCCTTTAGGAGACGAATTTACAAAATTGATGATTCTTCTAGATACATTGGTTTAATCTGTTTATTGAGTGAGTGAATGAATTCATTTTGATTAAGTACTCATTCACCAAAAATGCATATATTAGAATAATTATTTTTATAAATCGTTACTATAATATAATAATGTGAAAGTATGTATGTTTCTTGATAGATTTTTCTTCTTCCAGTGACTAACATATGCTACCTTTATTCCGGTACTTCGAGTGTTCCGAATGCGTCACTACCTTATAATATAATTTTCATTTGATCTACGTCTTTCTTTCTATTATATTAATTTCTAAGTAAACGGTAGAAAATACTACGGAAGATAATAAGCAGTAAGTAACATTTAAGCAGTTCATGAAAAAGATATTAAAAAAAAATCTTTCTAATTCATCATTCACTTATTAAACCATATTACCTCTAAAAGTAATCTCGTTCTTTCTAGAAACTTGAAATGACTCATATTTACAAAAAATGCTTCACGAATTCCTATAGAACTTATAAAAGCTTTACAACAATCACACAAAAAGCTTCCACATCCACATGCGTGAAGTTTCATATTACCGATTTATTTGCTATCACTCTTTCTACCCAATATTTCTCGTATACGGACCTGACTCGATAATAGCAAAAATATCCCGTTTTCATTTATATAGTGCGTGTCAAAGCGCAAGATGATGAAAAGATGAGGAGTCATATTATATATAAATCTATAATATAAGTTACAGCGATAATATATCTAGATTATGTAATAAATTTCGTCTTCTACTCCATTAAAAATGAACTTTATGTGTAAAAATATTGTATAAGCACTTAGAAAAAAGTAAAGTGGGCAATTTTCAAATGAGTACTGTAGATTTAGTTTATAATATTACTAGCATTGCCCGCGGCTCCGCCCGCGTTCAGATAACCAAAAACAAAATTCTTAAGTTTTACATATTAGTATACTCTTACATTGCAGTTTTTGTATTTTTTCTCAGAAATGAGATATTTTCCCGCGATAAAAAGTATCCTATATATTGACCCAAATAACCAGCTATAACCATCCCAAGTTTCATCAAAATCCCTCTAGTAGTTTTTCTGTGATGCGGTAACAGACAGACAGACAAACAGATAGACAAAAATTCTAAAAACTATAGATTCGGCCTCTATATCGATAATAATGTCTATTTCAATAAGATTTTCCAAAAAATATTTGATGTACAGATTCGACTCAGAAATTTATTATATGTATAGATTTATACTGAATATAATATTTTGTGTATATATCTGCTTGTACTTGAAAACTCATATCAGAAACGGCTTTTACATAAACAATTGGGACAAGAGTAACTGGTATAGGTTACTTTTTATCGCTTACTATGCAAAAAACACTCATAACATATATTTTTAATCTATATTTTCAAGAAATATAATTAAAGGTTAATTTTTAATCATAATTAGCTTTTAAGTAATGTTAAACTGTAAAAATACTATATTTTATTATATGACAACACCATTGTCTTGCGTTTGCATGGAATACAGCTATCTTCAAATTGTTTCTACATAGTTTCAGTAGGCTTCGAGTAAAATGAACAGGACAGACAGAGTAACAATTATGAAATCTTAAAAATATATAAAATAATTGAAGTCCATTAAAAATAAAACTTTCATATATCACTTTCATATATTTTTAATCAAAAAACGTTCTTGATGCCTGATACTGATTGCCCAGAATATGAATACTGACACGACTGACCCAATGAAAATTCCCAATAAAAACACAGTATTTCATTTTACAGATTTCAATATTATTGCAATGGTATGAAAATTACACAGGCGAGCTTTAATTTACGCTGCAAATCATATTGTATGGAAGTTTATAGGTAGATACTTATTTAATTTTATGCGTTTGTCTCATTTGCTCGCTTCCGTAAATAAGTCGCAATGCTGATACACAATTATACTGTAACAACGAGCGGCAGATACTGTAATTACTGATTCCTTAATTATATAGTGTGATTGGTATTGAAATCATGTTATTTTTATTCTTATATATTAACTAGCGATTCACCCTCGCTCCGCTCGAGTTCGTCCCTAGTTAAGTTTTAACGTTTAGTATAAATTTCTAAGAGATGAGATACTTTCCCGCAGTAAATAGTATACTATATGTTGACTCGGATAACCAGCTATTATCATACCAAATTTTATTAAAATCTGTATAGTGGTTTTCTCGTGGTGCGTTCCCAGACAGACAGACAAAAATTCTAAAAACTATAGATTCGGCATCTGTATCGACCATAATGACTATTACACACTTAAAAAATATTTAATGTATAGTCTCGACTAAGTTTGAATTTTATTATATGTATAGATTAAGCAAGTTTTTTTTATTTTGCTGAATAATAAACTTTGTTCATAGAAATTATTATTTGAGTGATAATAACTTATTTTTCCCATTTTTAAGTATGAATTTTTGTTGATATTTCTTTTAAACTGTTTAGGACCGTTTTCTTCAATTTTTTAATATATGAGGTATACTTATTTGCTTAAACATTAAAACAACAGGTTTGAATTTAGTACTTGCCCTTTTGTGAAACTCGTTACAAAGCAAAATTAATATTTTAAGTTACTATATTCACTAGCTATACATAAAGCTCTCCGGCTATGAAGTTTTATTGCTACCCGACTGCGCCAGAAGGAGGTTTTATTTTTATGTTATTTTATTGTATGTTTTTCGAGTGTATGTATGTATATTTATTTGGCACGCTCTGTAGCCTAAACGGCTTGTTGGATTTTAGCTTGAGAGGTGTCGTGAGATTCATCTTAATTGTGAGATTGACACTGGGTATATCAAAATTATAAAAGTTAATAATATTATGAAACATGTACAAACGTATGTCTCCCACTAAACATGTACATATTATGTATGTCTACCGAGTGAAGCGAGGGTGAGCCGCTAGTATTTAAAAAACAAAGCGGAGCCTTATTACATAACCCACTCATTTAACCTATGAAACTCAAAAATCGATAACGAATTCATTACGATTTTACACGAATAAAAATCGAACTAACCAAGTAAACAAGAAAAATATTTGCGTTTATAATTTGGAGTACGAATGAAAAATCTGTTTTCATATAGCAGGCAGTATTTCAATATGTCTTGGGAACAAATTGCTATATTTCCAGGCTTATAAAGCACCAAGTATCAAGTTGCGAAGCGCTAGCGGTAGTTGATAAAATACTTGTGACAGAAAATTACATCTTGCTCTACCCTCGCGCTTAGTCACCGATATATTGGAATTTACAATATGATTCTATGGCAATTTTTTATATCGAGCTTTGCTGAATTTAAGGGCTCTTTTAGTAACGGATAGAGAATACGGATGAAAGAAATATATACTACACTAGCATTAGGCTCCGCCCGCGTTAGTAAATTCTTAGGTTTTACATATTAGTATACTCTTACATTACAATTTTTGTATTTTTTCTTAGAAATAAGATATTTTCCCTCGGTAAAAAGTATCTTATATGGAGACAGATAGACCGACAGACAGATAGACAGATAAAAATTCTAAAAACTATAGATTCAGCCTGCTTATCGATAATAATGTTTATTTCAATAAGATTTTCCAAAAAAAAATTAATGTACAGATTCGGCTTAGTTACAATTTTATTATATGTATAGATTTTATTTCAGCATTGAGAGATGGCAATCGAGGAGAAAGATGAATTGCTTAATGAATTTTAAAGAGATTTTTAGTGGTGGGCATTGAGAGCATGAGAGTTACAAGTATGACAGATTCAGGCTATTCTTGATCGACTTTCGACAGGAAAACTTATTCGTTTCTGTTTCTTTATGTGCCTTGTGCGATTCTTTCTGCCAATTATAAAGAGTGGGTTTTACTTCAAGGATGGTTTTATAGGTCCAGTAATACCAAGAAAATTTAGATTTAATATATATTATCCAAATATTTTCTAAGATTTATGCGAATATGTCAAATATTTTAAATAAAACTATCTTTTCGGAATTTTTCGCGGATTTTTTTTATTTTTGAAAAGAGGTCTCCCTCGTGACCGTGATTAGAATGCTGTAAGGCATTTTAAATATCAGGAACCTAAAATCAAAATAAATCCGGAAAAGATAGTTTTATTTAATACTAGCGGGTCACCCTCGCTTCACTCGGGTTCGCCTCTAGAAAAACAAAAACAAATTTATTCCTCAGGAACCGTATATTTTTCCGGGAGAAAAAGTAGCCTATGTGTTATTCCAGGCTATAATCTATCTCTGTGCCAAATTTCATCCAGATCCGTTCAACCGTTCTGACTTGAAAGAGTAATATACATCCGTACATACATTCTTACAAACTTTCCCGTTTATAATATTAATAGGATATTATCCAATATGAAAAGATTTTATAAGAAATGTTCCACATAATTTTATTTAGTTATCGAGTTATGTTCAATTACGAAATATTTCAAGTCCATGAGGTACTCTCTTCGTACGTGATGTCATTTATATTGAGTAGGTAGCACTCGTATGACGGCTTGAGTGTACACTTGACAGCTTAAAGACTTGATCGACAATAATTGTAGCAAATATATAGAAGTGCCATTTTTTGCCACTAGAAAATGCTTTCCACTTTCGTCGACATATTTTTTTCAATAAACGTACTATCGTCCATGAGTATATGTTTATTTTATTACATAATATTTGTATCCATTTACATTAATCATGGTTTTCAGTTAATGGATAACTATCAACTATAAATATTTTAAAGCCTCAAACAAATTAATTACAGAATTACGTTCAATTTTATTTGGTAAATATTGATGATTTATCTAAACAGATATTTATTACATTCAAATCCTTATCTATACATATAAATAAAATTAAAGTGTCTGCTTATAATGACAAAATAACAGCTTATTGGTAAAAACATATGAAAGTATATACAATACTTAAAAGAAAAATCAATTTTTAAAATTTTTGTCTATCTATCTGTTTGTTCCGGCTAATGTCTGAAACGGCAGCACAGATTGTGACAAGACTTTCACTGACAGATAGCTAATGTTATAAGAGGTCACTTAGGCTACATTTATTTAAGAAAAAGAATTTGGGTTACGCGCAAAAAAATTAAAACTCATGAAATTGTGAACAAAATCCCGAACCCGAACTAAATGAGGGTAAGTCGCTAGTATCAAACAATAGGTATACATAACAAAAATTAGTATATCCTATTGAATATAAAACCTCTTTACGCATATGATATTTGTACACACTGACTGACCAACAGACAATTCACAGTCTGAGTTGGTGGTCCTAGAAATTTTAGATTTGCAGCATATATGAGTATTAGTAGAAAAACAAAAACAAATCTATCCCACAGGAACCATTCATTTTTCCGGGATAAAAAGTAGCCTATGTGTCATTATGATGTCTAAGCTATATTATTGTAAAGTTACGTTAAAATTCATTCAGTAGTTTTGCGTGAAAGAGTAACAACCATCCAAAGATCTATACATCCTGACATCTATACATCCTGACAAACTTTTGCATTTATAATATTAGTAGAATATATATATTCTAAAGAACGCGAATTATTGAACTTTGTAAATATTCTCTTTAAAAGATAAAATAAACTAGCTTTGAAAGTTTATAGCCAAAACGCACTATTTCCCAATGTTTGCAAGATTTATATGTGAAAGTAATTTTTGTATTTAATAAAACACAGACAGGTTTTTTTGAACATTTGGAATAATTTATATGGATATTTGTTATTAAGTTTATTGACTTGAAAATGGATAATTTGCTTTTCTGCGAATAAAGGGACAAAACTCCAGACAGTCGAAAAACTAACAATCGATGCTTGCTATTAAAAGACGCGATATCTCCATCCCTCAGAGAATACATCGGAGAATTCCTCTGATAATCTTTAAAAGAAGTTTGCGTTTTTACCTAATAAAGTCTGAAGGAAAATTTTGCTTAAAATGTATTAAGTACAATAGAAGTACCGAATGTTAAAGATCATTACGGACTTTTTTTTTCTCTATATATATTATAATAAAATTCTATCAGAGTCGAATCTGTATATTAAATATTTGTGGAAAATGTTATTGAAATAGTCATTTTATCGATACAAAGACCAAATCTATAGTTTTTAGAATTGTAGTCTGTCTGTCTAGGAACGCATAACAAGTAGACTACTCGTTATGCGTTCCCACGGTAAGATTTTGATGAAATTTGGTATGATGATAGCTAGGAGGAGTTTGGTTACAAACACTGTGACACGAGAATTTTATATATTAGATTAAAATGGTTTTAGAACTTAGATATTTTCATGTACAAACAAACAGTTTTTTCAATCAATCTTTTCATTTAACACACTGTAATTCCTCTGCCATACAGTTGGGTCACAAGTTAGGTTGAAATGTTGACCTAGTTGCGAGACATCGATAAAAGCCTCTTTCTATTGAAAATAGGTAACCTAGGCTCCCTGTGACCGAGTCTCTTTTGAAATGGAAAATGTTGTTGAACTAAAGTTTTTACTCAAATTAACTCATCATTGTTACAAAAATACATACCTATACCTATAACAGTCTAATCTATAGTAAACTTTCCTACAAAAAATATCTTTATTATAGAATATTTTATGCTAAAATGCTTATAACTATATGAAATACTATGGAATATAAAAATCATTCTGTTGGTGTACTAGTCTCTATCGAGAACATGGAGCTTATTATTGAATGATGCTAAAATTTATGCTTATAGATTTTATTTCTTAGGAATTTCATTTTTTATGAAATTATTAAGTAAATAAGCTTCGAGCGTTGCTACCTCTATATTATAAATAAATACCTAATTACTGGGTTACATATTTTGCCTTCTTGACAGTCTCTATGCCAGTTTAGCTTTTTTGGTTTCCGTATGAGAGAAACTTTTACATATGGTAGGGTGTCCAAAACGGTAACCTAATGTAACATAATGTTTATTTTATATATACGAAAAGCAGATCAACCTTCACTTATATTTCAAATAAATATCGCGTGAGGCTCTTATCACCTTTATTTTAAAATAAAAGCACCTAATTCCACTAAATACGAACAAACAAATACCTATACCATACCATCACAGTGAGATAATTGGACGATAACATTAACAAGTCAAGATCTTCATAATTACCCACCAAGTAACCGCCGTAAAATGATTTTAGAACATACGTCCCTAGTATCCTATTAGCAAAAGCTTCAAATTTCACGCCACACTTATGCCCGGACGTGGCATACGACCCCGCCCAGACGCAAAATTACCTGAGCCACGTTACTACCCATTAATAGGGTAATTCAGGCAAGAGTTACCGTCATAGCCCACTCATGTTTGCGAGAACCGTTTAAAACCAGCTCTTAGCACGTATAATGGTGTATATAAAAGAAATTTTTATTATATAGGCAAGATTATTTTCATCCATGTTGAGATTGACAAAGTAGACAGTTGCTTTTACACGAATAGTTATAAAATCATCCCTTATCAAACTACTAGCTTGAACAAGACATTTCTGAATATTTTTAAAATGAAAATATTACTCCAAGAATAGTGGAGTGTATGCTTGAAAGGTAGAGTATAATTATTTTATTAATATTTATAATATTAATATTAAAATATATCTATAAGTGAACCAATTCCGCAATCCTAAGAAGCTTTTTACAATAAGCTATATCATTTTGTGTTCTGGGATAAAATGTAGGCTGTCATTTCAACTGACTGATATACCTCTTTGTATAATAGCCGGTTTAGATTAAGATCCTGTACACTCATTGTATACAGCAAGTGTTCTAATTGTGAAATTTATATCGAAACTAGCATTTCCCGCGGCCACGCCCGCGTTCAGGTGACCAAAAACCAAATTCTTAGGTTTTACATATTAATATACTCTTACATTGCAGTTTTTGTATTTTTTTTTTCAGAAATGAGTCATTTTCCCGCGGTAAAAAGTATCCTATATGTTGACCCGGCTAACCAGCTATCACCATACCAAATTTCATCAAAATCCCTCCAGTGATTTTTCCATGATGCGGTAACAGACAGACAAACAGATAGACAAACAAACAAAAATTCTAAAAACTATAGATTCGGCCTCTGTATTGATAATAATATTTATTTCAATAAGATTTTTCAAAAAATATTTAATGTAGAGATTTGGCTTAGTTACAATTTTATTATATGTATAGATTAGCGATACTCACGTACACACAGAGACAGTCGTTGTATACACTGAGTGTACCGTGTATAGTGCCTACATACAGGTGGTTCGTGGAACTCTATGTCTAGAAAAACCATTACTACCCACTAAAACTCTTAATCTCTCTTCGTCGTCTTAATGGGATGTCGCAAGATTGCTTACCCACTCAACCCGACGGCAGGTCTGCCGAAGCAGACCACACAACCAAGGGGTTGCTCCATGGTCCACTCTATCAGAGAAGTACCAGGAGCAACCCGCTTGGTACACCACCACCGAAGTGGGCCACCTCCTAGTGTGCCTTGGATTCGCCCGGTTAGGTTGCCGGACGCTAATGAGGCACCCTCACCACGACAAGGTGAACACATCGTGTATAGTATTTTAGTCTAATCCCACCTTAATTATTTCTAAAAATAGCATCAATATCTTTTCAGAAAGAATATTGAGGTAAGTCGATAAAGATATTTATAGAATGAAGCAATTTTGCTATTTACAGGACACTATACTCTGTACTGAAATACTAGACATTTGACACAATTTTTATTATTTTATGAATAAATATATAAAGTTACTTAGTTTATATCTTCTAAGTTTTTCTTATCTATGTCATTTAAACAACTTAACTGTAAATTTTTAATCTAGATCCCAAAACTTTAATAATTTTAAAATATCATCACTTCAGCGAACCAAAATACTATTAGAAAATTGCTTGAGATAAAAAATAAAGTTGAAAAACTACGATATTTTAGGCATTGAAAAGATAAAATGACGTTATTTTAATAAATGAAGCCAACGAAAAAAATTCTTATGATACCATTTTTTGTTAGAATAAGTTTATTCATAAACTAATTTATTATATTATTAGTGTTAGATTTAGATTATGACTTACTTTATTTTCTACAAAAACATGCACACATAAACACATACGTATACGTAATTACTTCTGAGATAAAAGACGCTGAAATTAACAAAGCTATTATCCTAAAACACTATAAAAATAAAAAATTAAAATTATTAGATTAATAAAATATTTAGATTTTTTGGTTCCTGACAAACAAATATATTCGCGAGAAAACCCGAAAAGATTTATTAAAATGTCAAATATTCCCGTTACTCTAGAAATATACTGATCCTTATGATCTTTATTGGTTGTGTTTAGCTTAATAAAACTTTTTCTGCTCTATTTTATTCTAATTTATATATCTATACAGAAAATTAATAAAATTGAAGTGTCTGTTATAAATGTCAAAATAATGACAGTTTTTTACTAAATTTTTATAGAATAATTATATACGATACTTACTCGTATAAGAAAAACAGAATTTTTAAAATTTTTGTCTGTCTGTTTATTCCGACTAATCTCCGAAACTGTTCATAGCAGATGTTATAAGGAGTGACATAGGCTGTAAGTACTTTTATTTTATAAAAAGAATTAGGGTTCCGCTCACAAAACTTAAAAAGTAGCGAGGGACGCACCCGAGCGAAGCGAGAGTAAGATGCTAGTCTATAAATAAAAACTAATTTATAAATAATAATATAGTTTGAAACTCTTTGAATTTTTGTATATACAAAAGTTAATTAATTTTAACACGATAATAGAGATTTAATTCAAGAGATTTCATTTTTTTTTCATTTTAAATTATACCTAAAAATTATAAGTGTTGTTATATGACAAACTAAATAAGTTTTATCACAAGAACTCTACATTTTGTTCTAATTTAAAATAATATGATAACTAGCAATAAATTAATTATATATACGTACCTAACAAAATAATGTTTGTAATTCTAAAACCGTATTGATATTTCAAACTAAATATAAAAACTTCAAATGAATGTGAACATATTTCATTACTTTTATAGGAACGTTACCAAAATCCCAATTTAGGGGAAAATCTTTGAGAGCTTCTGCACTAATAAAATAAGTATAATCTGTAAAATTACTCGAGCTTTTAGCTAAGAATATAAGGTGTTCAATGTAATGTATCGATAACGGTCAGAGCAAAGAACTCACTGAATTCACTAAAATAAAACCTTTCAGAGAGCGAAAATTTCAAAGCGTTTTGAACTTTAGATTTTAAACTTATTTATATTGACTTTAGTGAACTGGATTGAGATAAAGGTAAAAAAAATAATTTTCAAAATCATGATAAAAACTCATAGCTACAAAAATTTATCGCCAGATTCGTCAGATTTACTATAATAAAAAAAAGGTTACTTTAATTTCATATAACTGCTCTTCTAACCATCAGCGAAACTTTAACTAAAACCGTTTAAACTGTTTTACTTCTCATAAACTTCTTCTTACTTATGTATTTGTCTGGATCCAATTAAAAACAAAAAATACACGAACAGGATATCTGTATAAGCTCAATTTGAGATAGTTATTTTGAAATAAATAGTTATTTATACGTAAAGAAAAGTTATTTATTATGGATATAATAAATAACTTTGATATGTTTGTCACTAATATTTGCTTTTATTACTTATTATTTAGATTTCTTAACCTGAATTCTGTATTTTTTAGACATAAAACGTGTGTTTAGAATTAATAAAACGTAATTTAGCGAAATAATTAACTTTTACTTGTTGGAAGCAACATTACCCCTATATTTATATTGTGTAAGCTTTTATAAAGCTTTTTTAAAAGATATTGCAAAAATATATCAAACGGATGTCAAATTATAACATAAAACATAATATACATATTCTCTAATTTGTTTACTGAGCAAGTTGAGCTTTTTTATGTTCTACTTTATTTCATAATAACTAAAAAGCTTCCCACATTTAAACGTACAGTTAATCTTTTGTATGCAAATTAAGTTTCTTATATAAAATGTTTTCTTTTACATTAACGCGAAACCTTTGTACCGGTTAATTAACTTTGCTGATTACGATCCAGGATTATACTAACCAGTGCAAGTATTCATAATGCTGCGAACGAATTTAATGAGTTTTATCTCACAATTTATAGGCTGCAGTACTGAGAATTTAGCGTTTATGCCTTTTCTTTATACAAAACATTATTCTCATTATAATGTAAACCCTGATCCCTATTATACTTATAATAATATCCTTTTACTGCAATGGTTGCACAGAATCAACCTACTTATTTTATAAAAGCCTTTTATATTTCACAAAAGAAGTAGCATTTTTATATAGCTCTAGTGTCTTAATTACTGTTTTTATTTGTATAAATAACACAGCTTTTTAAAGGTAAGTTCGTTAGCTTTAGGTAAGCTTTTACGTTAAAGTTTTTTTTTAATATTAAAAAAGTTACCTTTTAATTATTAAAACTAAGCGTTCTGAATGACTGAATCATGTGTGTGCTTATGTAAAATTTATTAAAAACTAGCGGCTCACCCTCACTTCGCTCGGGTTCATCGCTATTAAAAAAAAATCTATCCCACGGGAATCTATGTGCTATTCCAGACTAAAATCTATCTCTGTGCCAAATTTCATCCAAATCTGTTTAGCAGTTTTGGTAACAAACATCCGTCTATCCAAACTTTCGTATTTATATAGTTTTATATTATAAATTATTATAGTGTGATGTTGTAAGTTTACTGGCGTACTACCATCACTACATAATTTGTATTGAATAAGTTGAGATTTACATATACGTATACTAATTAACGTGCTCGCTTGGATAACCAAGTGATGCAAATTTAAACATCGAGTCTCGCACCTCTGATTTTTTATGCGTCAATGATTTTCAATATTATTACCACTCACCTTGCTGGTGAACAACATTGTGAGAGCATGTCTGATAGAATCTAATTAGTTTATTCTAATTAGTTAGAAAGGCATGTGAAACACGTTGTTGTCGTTGGCCAGCGTGGTGGAATTTGGCCTGGTTTGATGGGAAGGGAGGCTCGAACCTAGTAGTGGAAGAATAAAAATTACCTTAATTATTATTATTTACTCTAATATATAGATGTATATATGTAGTGTGTGTCTGTTTCTTAGCACATATAGACAAAATCAGGAAAATTCCGTAATTAATATTAGTAAACAAGTATTTAATAAATAAATAATAAATAATAAAAATCTTTATTTGGAACAAATTTATTTATTTGGGCGACCGAGCTTCATTTGACGTTTTTTGTAAATATATTATGTATGCAATTTGCATTTTTTCATTAAAGACAACCTTATTAAATCCCTTTCCGAGATACATGAAATGAATTTATGTATATATACAAGATAGCTCATATTTTAATATTATAAAAGTACTTCAAAAGTGCTTATAATGAGTCTAACTTTATAATATTTAATATCATTTATACTCAGATATTAATATAAATTCCATTTGTGTTTGTTCGCTGTAAATTTTAGCATTTATTTTAATGTTAAATTCCAGAAGAGTGAAGAAAAATCCATATCTAAAACAAGTCCTGTTATTTCAAAGGCTCACTCACCTAAGTCCCAGTGAAGTTACATAAATATGAAGTTTGTCAATATTTCCGTTTTGCTGCCGATGCGCGGCACTCATTGATTGGGCTGTCCGCTCGCCTGGAAAATAAAATCGAGTGACGATACACACTTTGAAAGCGTGATAAGCAATATAAGGATATACGAATGTAGGGTTATGTGTTTGTAGCTTTATTTTGATCACATCTATTTTTCAGGTAAAGGGCAAAAAACTTATATTTTAGGGAAAATAGGTCAAATATTTTGGTCTATTGGGTTATTATTATTAAATTAACTAACAGCCTTTTCGGACTTGGGAAATTAAATATTTCCTACAGCTTCAGCGGCATCTGTCAACGTTTAGTATATAATAACACTAGCAACTCAACCTCGCTTTACTCGGGTTCGTCCCTAGGTTGATTCCCCATACAAATTTTCATTCCCATATTTTTTCCAGGATAAAACCTATTCTATGTTCTTCCAAGGGTCTCAAACTATCTTCTTACGAAATTTCATTTAAATCGGTTCAGTAGATCCAGAGATTACCCCCTATAACGTCACAAACTCACAATTCACAAACTTCACCTCTTTATAATATAATTAGTATAGATACATTATATAATATATTGTCAGAACCTTCTCGAGATGGGTATGCTACACCTTCGCAATGTTTTATAGGGGCTGTTCATAAAATACGTTCGCATACAAGGGGAGGGGAGGGGTCTGGCTGAGTGTGACAAGATGTGACAAGGGGGGACGGGGGGTATACGGCAACGTGACGTTCGCCGCTTATTATTTTTTGACATGAGCGTTAGCTCTGTGGCGCGACTCTAGTGGCGCTGCGATCCGTCACAACTGGTTTCTTTGTTTTTCCAATACTTGAGAGAGTAACGTTTCCACGTACCCTGCGCTGTCGATTCAGTAACAAATGAAAATACTGTTGCTCATGTATTTATTATTATTTTATTCCTTCATTCGCCATTTAGCAGTGAACTAATACAGACGCTTTTTTCATCTTCTCAATTTAATACTCTTCAGTTAATTACTTTATCCCTTCATATGTGGTTATATGTTCGTTATGAAAGATATTTATTAATTTATTTTAATTTTATTATAATAACTAAATAAATATTTTTAATTTTCAGAATTTGTGTACTATCATTTAGAATTTATCATACTCAGCAGGGGGGGGGGTCTTAGTTTTTGTGACGAAATATTTCTAGGGGGGGTCACAGAAAGTGTGACACAGCGTAACAATAGGGGGGAGGGGGTCAAAAAAAGCTGATTTTAGTGTGACGTATTTTATGAACGGCCCCATAGCAATCGAATGAATGGTTTAGAACTAGGAAATAGATATTCAAATATTTTTATGTATGTAGATTAATTTTGACTCTGTAAGGAGAATGATTGCCAGTAGAGGTTTAGGCTAAAAGGGAAATATAATGTGTATTGAATGTGTAATTAATGAGCATAGCGTAACGTTTATGTTATTTATTGATATTTTAATAACGTTAAAGATTACTATATCCATACTTAATATTATAAATGTGAAATTGTGTTTGTTTGTTTGTCTTTCTTTCACGTCGAAACGGAGTGATAGATTGGCGTGATGTTTTGTGTAGAGATAGTTGGAGGGCCGGAGTATAGGACATAGGCTATTTTTTATCGCGGGAAATTATCTAATTCCCACGGGAAAACCTGTTGAAATACAATCCATAAAAATATTTTTGATCAGAATTACTTGAAACTGGGTTCTTCAATAAAATTTAATAAATACGTGTTTTTGCATTTTTCAAAATTCATCCTATAAGGGGGTAAAATAGGGGATGAAATTTTGTATAATACTACCTTTATAGAGATTTTTTTGTAGTTTTAGCGCGAGAGAAGCCGCGGGTTCCGCTAGTACTATATAAAAATAAGAGCCTATTATAGTTAATATTTTTTTTACCAACTTTGAAAGAGAGAAGTTCTCAATTTAAGTGTATGTTTTTTCTACTCTCTTGTGTATTAATATCCTCAAAATATGAAATAAGAGAAATAAATATTAAAAATATAGTATTATTAATACATTTGTAGATAATTGTTGACTCTAAATTAATACTTTACGTCCAGCAAATGGCTAATAATAGCCTAACTCTAAGTAGAACTCCAAGTCCAATATAAAGTTTATCAATATTTTCGTTGTGCCGATGCGCGACACTCATTGATTGAGCTGCTCACTCGTCCGAAAAATAAAGTTGAACGACAATCTCGCTCCCAAAGGGCGATAAACAATATTACGAGTAGCTACGAGTAACGTAAAAACGTGTAGTTTTCCAATATAGCGTTGATTTTATAGCTTAGGTGTTTTAGTTTCATTCATTATAGAAACATTTTTTGCAATGCAATTGCCATAGAACTTATGGTTGATGAGTTCTACGAACAATAAGGTCAGTCGAACCGCTTTGGGTTATAGTTAAATATTATATGTATAATGCCTTTAAAATTCGAAAAAACAATATTGTTACGGCTTGTCTATTTGGTTTGTTAAAAAAAAATATTTAAATAAGCACATTTATTATATACTAGCAACTTACCCTCGCTCCCTAGCTTGATTCCCCATACAAACTTTCATCCCCATTTTCACTCTCTTAAGGGATAATTTCCGGGATAAAAAGTCTATGTCCTTCCCAGGGTCTCAAACTATCTTCTCACCAAATTTTATCTAAATCGGTTCAGTAGATCCAGAGATTACCCCCTACAACGTGACAAACTCACAAACTTTACCTCTTTATAATATTAGTAGGTATATAAAGATTTGTTCCAGTGGCTTCACTTAGGTTAAAAGTATTCAATTACTTTTTTTTTCAATTTCCTTATACAGTGTTATCTGTTGAGCAGTTTAGATTTAAATAAAATTAAAACTAGATCCTTATAATCAATTTAACCAAAATAAAAAGTACATATTGCTAAGGATACTACGTTTTATGTAAAACAATTCAACGATTTATAACAAACATCTGATGATATTTCAATTTTTTACACTTATAGCATAAAATAATACAGTTCATAAATCGTTTCCCTTAAAATAAAGGGGTTATGAATAATTATATTACCATTATACGATATTTCAATAATTTCTCTGAAGTAAAGTTAAGCTACAATTGAATCGAAAGCTTAAGTTTCATGAAAATTGCCTTATAAATTTTACTAAAAGGTCGAAATCGTATACGGTTATATGGTCACGTGAAACACATTCTAAGCACCCGGTACAAGGTATTAGTGTTATATGCAATACGTATTTAAACCTAGATCTTGAGCGTACCTTTTATTACATTTGACTCAAATTTACGATCCTTGCTTGATAAAAGTCTAAAAATACAGCAGTTCTGTTGCAATAAAATATAAAATTTCGGCAATATTCAATATCAGAGGATATATGAGTCTGCCTGCACACTATGCAATGTAATAAAGTATGAAATGTACCAATTTCCGAATATTCAGATTCTGGACGTTCCTACGTTTTTGCAGACGCTTAGCTTAATTCGAATTTATATTCTCTTTGCTGTCCAATTGAGTCCGGTAAGTAAATATTGATAAAGGGACAAGTTTCAATTCTATTTAATTCTAACGCTACGCTTACAGTTTGACGAACAGATAATTAAAACTGTTTCAACAATTTCGTTCTAAACGAAATGAATACTATTTTTTAATTCATTTGAGCGCTTAGAGTAATTACTTTAAAAATATTGTACGCAGAATGGTTGGAATTCGACTATAATCATTATTGGGAGCAAAATATATAGGTATAAATAGAATTAATTTAAAAAATCTATTTTTTTATTGATAGCGCTAAAGCTCAATACCTATCTACTAAGCAAAAAAGAAGAAAATCGGTTGACAAACAGAAGATAAAAAGGTAGGCATTTGATGCCTGAGTCGATGATCTTGACTAATAATAACATTTAAAAAAAACATGACAAGAGAAAAGGGTCTGATCTGTTATATCTTTGCCAATTCACCTTATAATATGTAAATATAGATATGTTGGGAAATTATCACATAGCACCGTCTAGTTCCATGGTAAGCTACGAGGCTTGTGTTAGGGCTACTAGATATTCATTCATTTATAGCTTTAAATATATACATATTATAAATAATATGTAATATAATAATATGTACATATTGTGTGCTTGCAATGGACGACACAATATGCACATGGTGCGCCACAAGATTATGAGTATCAATATGTAACCCTCTGATTAATTTATCGTATGGATGAACTTATTATACTGGTTTGTAGCAGCGATGATAAATATAGGGTAATCAATTCACGCTTGGTTGCCGATAAAACAAAACTTCGATTTATATATTATTAAAAATCTACTATATACTGTACATAAATCTATCACTGACAGAATTTCACTGGAATAATTAGTAATATCGGACTTTTAAGTTAATTATGTATGTGTATTTAGGATTCCGTAGTCAAATCGTAAAAATAATTTATTCATGTCCGTTTGGTCCGTATTTTACCACTATTTAACTTGGATAATATCTTTACATAGTATAAAATGAAGTCGCTTCTGCTGTCTGTTCGCTTATATCTTTTAAACTCAGCGGACTTTAATGCAGTTTTCGGTAATAGAGTGATTCAAGAAAAAGGGTTTATATGTATAATACATGCATATTATAGTCCAAAAAAGCCGAAAAATTCAAAGATTTGTATTTCATACTAACCATTAAAACGTTCCTAGGTCCTAGGGATGAACCCGAGCGAAGCTAGGGATAGTCGCTAGTTGTTTTATATAGCTGAAATTTGAAAAATTTATGTCAGGTAAAACACTAGCAAATGCTGTAGGCAAATTATAGAAAATAAAGAAATATGGTTAGATGAAAAAAAAAACTGAGTGCACATAATATGTTAGTCTATAATGTATTTTTAGATAGTCTTTTAATTATTATTATCTTAATTAGTATCAATTATTTATTTATTTATCAAAAATTACTAGGTTTAATGTACTAAAATATCAACAGCCATATCTTAAATATATTATATTCACCTGTAAACCTCATGATTCGAATATTCGCTTAAATTCTAAACAATTTTCATTTCTTATAACGATGTGGAACAGCGTAATAAGTGTTCATATGACGTGCTCCTGAATAAATTTAAGTGAGCCCATAATAATCGATATATCTCATCCATTTAAAAGCTGTCTAAAAATTTATTAGTAAGAGCAAGCACTTTGCAAAATATAGAAAATAATTATGTCAACGTAAACTCTTGTTAGAGTGTTTTGATATTAATCTTATTATGATGACACGTTTGGCTGTTTGTAGTGACCCTACTTGCTGCGCCAGCGGTCACGGGTTCAAGACCCGCTGGGAGCATTCATGTGTTTGATGAGCACGAATGTTTGTTCTTTAATTATGGGTATTTATCTACACATATAATTAAACTGTAGAGGTCGAATGTCTGTACATAGAAAAAAATGCTAAAAACCAAGTCAGGGGGATGTAAAAAGAGAAATAGAACAAATCCAGATTTTTTTCAATTTTTTTGTTTCTCTATCTCTCTCGTCTGTCTCTTTGTACGGGCTAATCTCCAAAACTGTTGGATGATTTAAATGAAATTTTGCATGGTGGTACCTTATATCCCTGGTCTTATTACCTTATATCCCTTAGATACTTTTCATCCCGGAAAATCAAAGAGTTCCCGTGGGATAGTTAAAAAACTATAGTAGCTTAGTACACAAAAACTACTGATTGGATTTTAATGAAACTTTATAATAATATAGTTCATACATCAAAATAACGAATAGGCCACTTTTTATCCCGGAAAAATGTAAGGTTCTTGTAAGATAGATTTGTTTTTCTTTGTCTAGAGGCGAACCCGAGCGAAGCAAGGGTGAGCCGCTAGTATTTATAATATGTATGTATTTGAACTTTTAAAGTTATATATGTGTAGTGTATCAACTATGTGGTATCCATAACACAAGCCTCTTAGCTTACCATTGAATTAGATGGTGCTAAATGGTAATGTCCCAACATATATTTATTTATTTATTTTTTATCAAAAAATGTGGGTCTAAAATGAACTAATGTGAAACTATGACTCTCGCGTTGTCAAGACGAATCTAACGACATATAAATCATCAAAATCAGCATATACGTTTCGTCTCTAGAAAGCCACATAGGAACAAACATACATACATTCATAGACTAATTAAAATATTACCCTCCTTTGCGTTGCGCGATCGGGTAAAAAGAGACATTTTAAATAACCTATTCAAACCCATTTCAAATCGCTATTTAATCACATATTTACAATATTACGTTACGGATGCGTAAAATTAATTTATTACGTACTAGCGGCTCACTCTCGCTTCGCTCGGGTTCGCCTCTAGAAAAACACTAATAGAGATCTGTTAGTTCCCACGGGAACTGTTTATTTCTCCGGGATGAAAAGTAAACTGTTATTTGACCGGCAATATAAGGTATCAGAATGTTAAATTTTTCTAAATTAGGTGCATAAGTTGTTGTGTGCTAAGCTGTATAAGTTATTATAGTTTTTTAACTATCCCACGGGAACTATTTAATTTTCCGGGATAAAAAGTATCTAAGAT
The DNA here is from genome assembly GCA_921882275.1 of Brenthis ino. Taxonomy (NCBI): domain Eukaryota; kingdom Metazoa; phylum Arthropoda; class Insecta; order Lepidoptera; family Nymphalidae; genus Brenthis; species Brenthis ino. The sequence goes on from OV170232.1 coordinate 4,026,139, forward strand.
GTTGCCCGGGGATATAAGGTACCACCATGCAAAATTTCATTTAAATCGGTCCAATAGATTCGGAGATTAGCCCGTACAAACAGACAAACAGACAAATAGACAGAGAAACAAAAAAATTAAAAAAAATCTGGATTTGTTCTATTTGTCTTCTTACATCCCCCTGACTCGGTTTTTAGCATTTTTTTGCTATGTACAGACATTCGACCTCTACTCTTTTATTATACTATAGATGTTTCAGTACTCATATTGAAAATTAATGTGTTGTTTTATAAATTAATATAGTTCTGCAAATATGCTAAAATAGTGGAATATTCACATTTTTTATTTTATAACTATTTTAAAGTAATTTATTTTGTAAAATATAGTTAAAATTAAATTTACAGGTTACTTAATTCGTTCGTAAATTGTTTTAATTAATTTAGTTTAATAGACTGGCTTATATTTCTCGTTAAAGTTCTGTCTTTGTTTCAGGAACTCAATAAAATTTTAAGGTTCATAAACTCTGTTCCATTTTCAAAACTTTACAAATGACAAGTATTATTTTGAAATCGGTCTACTACAATATATATAAAAGTATGTATTTGTATACGTGTGTGCATTCGTGTCTATATGTATGACTGACTGGACAGATTTTGATGAAATTTATACCATAAATAGACTGAGACCTGGAATAACATATCATGGGCTGCTGTAAGTACCTATCTGCCCAAGCAAAGTGAGGGTAAATCATTAGCAGAATATAAATGTTTCATACCCATGTATCTACCTTTTATAGCGCGAACTCCGTTATTTAAATAACGTACCACTTGCTTCATTACCTTGTAGATGTTATAGTCAATGGTCTGACTTTATTCTAAAAAATACTTGAAAAGTATTATTAAAAGATTTATGGATCGGTTTTGTTGTTTACAGGTCTACGTGGTACGGTACAGGTGGTACGTGTAAATGTACCACCTGTATACAGAGAGGTGGTTATGTTGAACTCACTCACTCACTCTCTTTGTAAAAAAAATCCAAACTTTAAAAAAATTATAAAAAAGTATACAGTTGACTTAATTTTTAACAAAATAAATATTCTTAAGATTTTTTTCCACAGAAATTTAGCATTGTCTTATAGAAATTATAGTAAAAGGCAAACACCGGAGCACTACAATGTCTACTTCATACCAGTTAATAATTGGATAGTTGATATCAATAATTCTAAGACAAAAGTTCTTAAAAAGTACTCCTTATTATAGCCTTGAAATCTCGATTAATGTCAAATTAATTGTGAAATTACATTTTTAGTTGTTCTAAAATCGATAAATAGTGAGTCAATAGAGTTAGCAAATAATAGGCGTCACATATTGCTAGTGCCATAAAAAATCAAAAGGTTTCTTCTTTTGACAGCTCATAAAAGTATATCAATTGATACAAAAAGCTAAAATTATATATTACTAGCGGCTTACCCTGGCTTCGCTCGGGTTCGTCGCTAGGTACATTTTAAATAAATATAAATAGTTATTAGCCAGTGTTATTAGCCATATAAATTTTTTTGTCGTTAATTTTTCTGACGTTTTAATACATAGGTATTAACCTATTCCGGAATAAGAGAAATCCAAAAATTCAAAGATCATAAAAATTGGTCCAGCCGTTCTTGAGTCTTGTATACGGGAACGCAGTCGAATGGGCTAAAAAGTATCCTATGTCCGTCTCCTGGTTCTAAGCGACCTCCCCACCAAGTTTCAGCCAAATCGGTTCAGCCGTTCTTGAATTATAAATAGTGTAACTAACACGACTTTCTTTTAAATATATAGATATATGTTTATAGAAGAATTGTTAGTGTCAACTACCCAAATATACTATATTTATTATCTTATTCTTAAACGCAGATAATACAGGAACATCAAGGTCACTAAAGGATAAGATAGTCATAAAAAGCGATCTTAAATAAAAACAAGCTACATTAAAGTTTACGAAATTGACTCCTGAAATATAAAAGCTTGGATGCTTCTTAAAATTCAGGTTTCATTCTCACACAAAAGTGCTCTTTATATCTATCGTTTGAGCTAAATTTTTGCAATGTCAACAGAATTCCGTCGTTTTATATCGCCATTTTTATAACTTAGTATGTTTTTAAGAGCTTGAGTCTTTAAATAAATACCCAGTAGCTATAATTTATTGATAAAAAACAATTCAAAACCAAATATTTATCCCAAATTTTGATTATTCAGTGGTAATATTTACTTTTGAATGATAAACAATCAAAGCGAGCAATATATACTAGGTACCATACTGATTGGTAAACATAATATAATATTTTTTTGTTTATTTTTCATACTATGAAGAGTCGCTTAAAGATAATCATAAAACTAATTTGTTTATACAAACAATAATATAATATAAGACAAAATCCTTTATATCTCGAAATAAATAATATTTTAGTACCTACATTAATATCTCGTTATAATTCGAAAAAATATATTGTATTTGCTCTTTATATCTCAAATATATATCATTGTTTGATTATACTATCTCTACCGTTCAATAATTTTAAATTAATATCCTCTAGCTCGAAGGAAAATAAATAAGGAACGGGTATTAAAGAATATTGCGGTATATACTGCTAGTACATATTTTTCTTAGAAGAAATTTTACAAATGTACAATAAATAAGAGTACCAATTTTAGAAAACGTTGACGTTTCTAATTAAAGTTTTCATCAAGTCGAACTCACAACTTCATATTTTTTCTTCACGCTGCCTCATATTCTATTCTAACATATAGGTCTTAAAAGACAAAAGGAACGAACAAAGTTTCTATGGTTATACCAAATAAGCTACATATTTTTTTATTTTATAAATTCAAGAAACTTAAAACCACGAGTCGAAAGCTTTTAACAAAATGATCCCGTTATATTGTGAACCCGGAGTGCACCTTTGACTTGCCACACACACTCAAATTATAATTGGCAATAATATAGATCCCGGTAAAGGCCAACTATAGTTTAAAGTAATAGTAACAACAACATGACAGTCTGCATAGAAACAATTTTATTGAATAGATATAGGTAATCCCATTGTCAAAAAGTAGCGTGGGTATGGCAACCTTTGATGTTTTTAAGATAAAATATGCCGACAGATGGTAGGGCTTTGTCTGTGTTACTATGAGCAAATTTTTTTATTGGGAAGGCCCATGGATAGATACTAGGCCAGATATTTTTTTCAAAATCGTTATTAAAAATAGTAATATATTATAGCAGAAATTATGTGTTTTTTTTAAATAAGCAATTTTTTATCATTCATGCATAATTGATAAATTGATCTAATTTCCTGAGTAAAGTACGCTTAACTAACATTCCATAGATACTAGAGAAATTCAAATATTTACATATTATAAATGCGAAAGTTTGAATGGTTGTTTGTTACTCAGTCCCGCCAGAACGCCAGAACGGATCTAGATGAAATTTGGCACAGAGATAGATTATAGTCTACAATAGCACATGGATTACTTTTTATTCCGGAAAAATATACAATTCCCATAGGATAGATTTGTTTTTGTTTCTCACTAGGGACGTACCAGTTCGAAGCGGAGTGAGTCACAAATAATCTTTTATATATATAAAAATCAATTGCTGTACGTTAGTCTCGCTAAAAATCAAAAATGGCTGAACCGATTTGTATAATTCTTTTTTCGTCTTGTTGGAGGTATATCAGGGATGGTTTAAATATAAAAAAATTAGGAAAAACCCATAAGAACAGCTGGAAAATCAAAAAGTTGAGAACTGATTATTTTGTATGGGAATCACTACTTCGGATTACTTTCAATAGTGGTGGACCTACCATCTACTATAATACGTCAAGTTAGTTAAGTTAAAAAAGTTAAAAGTTAAGTTAGATAAAATATGTATATATCAATATTTAGTCTATCTATTCTATAATAATCATTAAAACGTACCTAGGAATGAACTCGAGCTAGTATATAAAAATAAAAGTTATCTATCTACTATAGGAACATAATATATTTATACGAATTAAACTGTAATTTCATTACAAATAATAAATGTAGGCGGGACAAGTAGAAAAACAAATACTAATCAAAATATAAAAAGCCAATTGTCTGTCTCCATCGTAGAATTTTTATCAAGTGCCCATTTCAAGCTTGAGAGCTGTAAAAAATTTACGTGAACTGGCAATTTTGCCGTACAAGAATTTTATGTAACATTCTCACGGCGCTGATGTCGTCATAAAGCGTGAAATTCAAGCCTTCACTTTCTACACACCGTTGTCTTGATTGTCTAGTAAAATACTCGTGCTAACAATTATTATTTATTCACCTCTCTTTGTAACTCATTGATGTTAAAACATATGTAGATTAAGTCGTACGATTTACTTTGAATGAGTTCACGAATTCGATTTGAGCCCGAGTTATTAGAATATAAATTGTTTTAACCAAAAAGATTTATTTTGATTGGTCAGTACATGTCATATGAGAAGTTCACAAACTGTCTTGCCACTATATCATTCAAATATTAAAGTTAAATGTGTACAGATAAATAAGAATTGAAGTGTCTGCTTATAACGTCAAAATAACAGCTTTAGCATTTTTTTAATAACAGCAACAGCTACGAGTACTAAGGGAGCGAATAAAAAAATTTGTTTGTATGTCTGTTTGTTCCAGCTAACCTTCTAAACGGCTCGACTGATTTTCATGGAACTTTCACTGGTATATAGCTGATGTTATAAGAAGTAACTTAGGTTATAATGACCACTAGAGAAAATATGCGGATTGCGGAAGCCTCTTAAAATCTACTACTAATTGGGCACAAACAGATTAAAATTTTGATTTGATTTCTGGATGTATATCTCTTAACTAATCTTATACATGGGTTATGGTGGTGACCTGATTATTTTACTACAACTACCATGAGTTCTCTATAAGCAATATGTAAAGAAATACAGTAGTATTATTGTTTTTAGAACAATTATTAATATACTAGCGACTCACCCTCGCTCCACTCGGGTTCGTCCCTACTTATGTTTTAACCTTTAGTATAGATCTCTCAGATATGAGATATTTTCTCGCAGTAAAAAGTATCCTATATGTTGACCATCATTATACCAAATTTCATCAAAATCCCTCGAGTAGTTTTTCCGTGATGCGGTAACAGACAGACAGACAAAAATTCTAAAAACTGTAGATTCGGCCTTTGTATCGATAATAATGTCTATTTCTATAAGATTTTCCAAAAAAATATTTAATGTACAGATTCGGATTACAATTTTATTAAATGTATAGATATTGAGTAAGCTCTACAGAATTTTTAGGATGATTTATTAGTTTTTGACCATTTTAAATGGTATTAGTTAGTACCTATTATGTAATTATAAATACTGGACAAAAATATTTCTGGATATTTTAAATTAAATCATTGGCAAGACTGATTACTTGAAAATTAATTTCTAAAATTTAAAAACTAACCCCCACCTCGATTCGTAGTCCCTTTTATATTTTCGAGTATAATCTCGGAACTCTAGTAGTAGTTACTCTGGGTCATTGTTTATTATAAATAATAATTAATAAATATGTTGGGGGATCCTGTCCCAGCAGTCGCGGGTTCGAGTCCCGCTGGGGGCATTCATTTGTGTGATGAGCACGAACGGTCTGTACTCCAGTCATGGGTGCTTACATTTATAATATGTATGTACCTAAAGTTATATATGTGTAGTGTATCAACTATCTGGTATCCATAACACAAGCCTCGTAGCTTACCATGGAACTATTAATAGATGTTACTGAGTGTTAATGTGCCAACATACATATTTATTAATATTTATTTATTTATAGTTTTTAGAAGTATAGTAATGTGTAATTTACGATGCATTTTAAATGATTGCAAGCAGTGTGTCCATTTTATACAGCGTTCTTTTCAGATCGACGAAGGCAGGTTTCTTTTGATGCGAATTTCTGAAACCGCAACGATTTTATGGTACTTGGCAATAAAAGCAAAGCGGTTATTGAAGTTCTTATTCATGTCTTAAAATTGTGAATAGTTTCAAAAGTGGTATCAATGATATAAAATTTACTGTTTTATGCTTTCTATAAAGTTTTTTTTATGCGATAGACATCAATCATATCGTACAATATTTAAAATGTTCATTGAAAATTTTTGGACACGTCTTTAAAATATTTTTGACTAGCGGCTCACCATCGCTTCGCTCGGGTTCGCCTCTAGGAAAACAAAAACAAACCCATCCCGCGGGAACCGTACATTTTTTCGAGATAAAAATAGCCTATGTGTTAGTCCAGACTATAATCTATCTTTGTGTCAAATTTCATGCAGATCCGTTCAGCCATTCTGGCGTGAAAGAGTAACAAACATCCATACATCCATACTCACAAACTTTCACGTGTATAATATTAATATAGATATTTTTGTAATATGTTTTTAAGTAATCAAGTCTTGCCTACGATTTAATTTAAAATGTCCAGAAATAATTTTGTCTAATGTTTATAATTACATAATAGGTTTTTAAATGGTCAAAAATTAATAAAGCATCCCGATAATTCTGTAGAGCTTACCTCCTCATATTTTTAGAAACTACATAATATGAAAGTGGTCCCTCATAAATAAAATTCATATAATGAAATTCTAACTGAATCGAAAATGTACATTAAATATTTTTCTGAAAATCTTATTAAAATAGTCACTATTATCCAGAGGTCGAATCTATGGTTTTTAGAGCTTTTGTCTGTCTGTCTGTCTGGGAACGCATCACCAGAAAACGACTAAGCAGATTTTGATGAAATTTGTTATGATAATAGCTGGTTATCCGGGTGGATATATAGAATACTCTTTAATGCGGGAAAACTTCTCATTACTGAGAAATCTATACTAAACGTTAAAACGTAAGTGGTGACGAACCCGAGCGCAAGGAGGTAAGTCGCTTGCCTATCCCTAAAAGTGCAATTATAACTTTTAGTGAAAATTTATTTCAATCATCAAATATAATTTAATCATAACATAAATGTATTTTAATAAGCAAATTAAAATGATTGTTGTATGAATAATGTAGTTTAATTACATCTACTTGACTTTAAAATTCAGTCACGTTATGGGTAATGAAGTGGGTTTTAAATGTTCATCGTTATTGGAAAAATCAGTTCTAGCAATACTGATATCATTTATACAAATCGGGTTTCAACATAAAAATAAAATAAAACTTCAGGCAATTATTTTATAATGAAAATGTTTTTAAATGATTAATTCTGTCGATCTGATACATTATAAGTCGAAGTTGTGTTCAAGTGAAATATGCAAAGATTTTAATATATTATGAATAGACTAGCGGCTCACCATCATTTCGCTTGGTTCAAAAAAAAAACAAATAAGTATATCCCACGGGAACCGTACATTTTTCCGGGATAAAAAGTAGCCTATATGCTATTCCATACTATAATCTATATCTGTGCCAAGTTTCATCCAGATCCGTTCAGCCGTTCTGGCGTGATTGAGTAACAAACATCCATCCTAAAATCTAAACTTTCACATTTATAATATTAGTAAGGTTATAAAATAAATGATTTTTTATATATTTTATTATATTTTACAGTATAAATTTAACATATGTTATAAATAATCTGCAAACTATTGATTGTATTGTCTATTAAATTATAATATAGAAATGTTTGTAAATGCTTTCGAAAAAACATTTTGAAACAACAATTTGAAGTCATTAACTGAAAAATTGAATTGAATATTCTAAGATAAAGTTTACGTAATCAATAATAAACTATATTTAATGAAGTTTTAAAAACAAATTCTATTGTAAAATAAAATAACTTAACAATTTTTCATTGATCTTTTATAGATGTAACGGTTTTCCACTATTTATAAGAGACTGTCATAGAGTAAAGCCAGGGATCTATTTTCAAAGTGAGCTAAGGCAAGTTGAAAAGATGAATACGATGCGACCTATTTTTCTTTATCCGCTTAAGTAAAACATGAATCGTTTAGTCTGTATACAGTTCGTAAGATCCTGTGGTTGCTTTAAGATATACATGTACAAAAAATTCTGTTTTTTTTATACAAACTCGGTAAAAACTAAAAAAATATTTTTTTATATATTATATATATATATACATATATAATATAAAAAAATAATATATATATATATATATATATAAGCGCCTCATTCTGCTTTTCTGCCATTATATTATATTTTGAGAAAAAAAAATGATTTTAAAATAGTTTTTATCAGGCTGATGAAGATATCTGTAAAAATAATATAAGCATTCGTTTCTTAGCTTGAGAAAGTGGCAATATATTTTATACTTAGTAAATGTTTTCGGAACAAGCATCGACAGTTCGAAGTACTGTTTGCTTAAGAACACTTTTAATAATTGCTTTCTTAGATTTACGTGAATATATATAAAATTTAATTAATAACACTTAATTATTTTATTACCTATACATACTATATTTTTACCTTTATACACAATCTAAAAGATTTTATTGGGATAGCTCAAATCTGTGAATCGCCGGTAGGAGATGGCTCATTGCTAAAAAACTTGGAATTCTTTGCTGATTTGCTTTAACTTTACAACTTCAGCTCTAGTAGGAAATAAGCTGTAACAGAAAATATAGATCTATACTAATATTATAAAGAGGTAAAGTTTGTGATCTTGTGAGTTTGTGAGTTTGTGAGTTTGTGACGTTGTAGGGGGTAATCTCTGGATCTACTGAACCGATTTTCAAAATTCTTTTACCAATAGAAAGCCACGTTCTTTCTGAGTGTCATAGGCTATATATTAACCCGAAGAATGAAAAGGCTTTTTCGTGGTAGTCGGATTTGCAAAGTAAGTCGGAGAAAAAATGGTCGAACGAAAACATTTCTTACGAACGCTGCCTTAACGATTAGAGATATATGATTATGTTCTAGAGAAAAGTTGTAGAGCTTAATAATGCCTACAAAAAAGTCAGCGACAGTATATGTCTAACTTTTATATTTAAGTCACAAAAAGTAGTTTTTTATATTAAAAAAATGATTTAAATCGGTAGGTCATGTTTATTGGTCATATTATCAACAATTATGAATTCTTATCAAAATAAGTAAATTTATCGTCTAAAATGTTTAAAACAAAAGACTTTTCCCCTTTACTGCATATAATTTGGACAAATGGTTAAAGAGATAATACAACATATTCGTAGGTATGGACGAACCCGAGCGAGCTGTTTGTCTGTTTTCCTGTTTGTACGGGCTAATCTCCGAATCTATTAGACCGATTTAAATGAAATTTTGCATGGTGGTACCTTATATCCCCCGGCAACATCTTAGATACTTTTCATCTGGGAAAATTAAATAGTTCCCGTGGGATAGTTAAAAAAACTATAATAATTTATACAGCTTAGTACACAAAAACTACTGATTGGATTTTAATGAAACTTTACAATAATATAGTTCATACATGACAATAACAAATCGGCTACTTTTAATCCCGGAAAATTAAAGGGTTCCCGTGGGACAGTCAAAAAACTGTAGTAACTTATACAGCTTAGTACACAAAAACTACTAATTGGATTTTGATGAAACTTTACAATAATATAGGTCATACATCAGAATAACAAATAGGTCACTTTTTATCCAGGAAAAATATACAGTTCCCGTGGGATAGATGTTTTCGTTTATTTGTAACGTATTATGTACACAACATAGACCCCAAAACAATAGTTATTTTAAAAATGTCTGTTTGTCTGTTTGCCTGTATGTCTATTTGTCTGTTTTTGTATGCGCATTTTACGGGAAGATACAATAACTGGTTTTATCGAGTCCTCCCTAGAAACCCTCCGCTGGCTTAACCTTAAGACATACATACATCAAAACAATATACTAAAAAATTGTAGGTCTTGAAAAGTCCTACAGGAAAGTTCTGAATAGTATATGTATATCTCCTAAGCAATATCTATTCTTATCTATACCTATAATAAAACTAATTTAGTCAAATCGATGTGCGCGTTTTACGCAAAAAGTACTGAACGGATTTTAACTAAATTTTGTATAGTGATAAATTAGTACTCGGGTCAGCATTTAGGATACCTTTTACGACAGGCAAATTATTCATTCCCACGGGAAAACTCAATAAATGGTTCTATCGAATCGTCCTTAGAAATTTATATGACTAACGTTGGCTCAACCTTAAGAGATAGATCAAAACATTGTGCAAGAAAATTGTAAGTCTTAAAAAGGTCTATAGAAATGTTCTACATAGTATATGTTTATCTCCTAAGGTACACTCGCTATAACTATTTTCATTATTATATATTACTGTTTTATTGTACGTTATTCATTCTATACGTAATAAAACTGTAGAGGTTAGAAAAAAAATTGCTTAGAACCGAGTCAGTTCTCTTCTTACATCCCGAAAGAAGAGAAATAGAACAAATCCTGTTTTTTTTTCATTTTTTTTGTTTCTCTGTCTGTTTGTTTGTTTGTACGGGCTAATCTCCGAAACTATTGAAATGATTTAAATGAAATTTTGCATGGTAGTACCTCATATCTCCGGTCAACATCTAAGATACTTTTCATTCTAGAAAATTAAAGAGTTTCCGTGGGTATTTAAAAAACTATAGTAACTTATACAGCTTAGTACACAACAACTTATGCACCTAATTTAGTAAAATTTGGTATGTTGATACCTTATATTGCCGGTCAAACAACAGGTTACTTTTCATCCCGAAAAAATGAACGGTTCCCGTGGGATAGATCTGTTTGTGCTTTTCTAGAGGTGAACCCGAGCGAAGCGAGGGTGAGCCGCTAGTATTATATAAAGACTAGCAACTCACCCTCGCTCCGCTCGGGTTCGTCCCTAGGTACGTTTTAACGGTTATTATAGATTTCTCAGAGATGAGCTATATTCCCACAATAAAAAGTATTCTATATGTTGACCCGGTTGTCCAGATATCATCATACCAAATTATATCAAAATTTGTTCAGTGGTTTTCTTGTGATGCATTCCCAGACGGACAGACAAAAATTCTAAAAACTCCTCTCGACCTCTGTATCGATAACAATGATTATTTCAATAAGATATTCCGAAAAAATATTTAATGTACAGATTCGACTCAGAATTTTATTATATGTATAGACAAATCTATAAGATATCCGCTTTTTTCATTATATAAACGGGTCTATGAATACAAAAGAACTCAAACATTTGATGTCGCCGCTGTAAGATTATCTTCATTTTCATAATTTTCCGCTTCTATCGGGAACAGTTTATTATTCGCCAGCTATTTATATTTGAACAATGACCACTAAATCTGTTCGTATAGTAAACGTAGCTCATCGGTATTCAATGGGTAGGCATCGAGTGAAGCGAATTTATGATCTCTATGTATCTGCCGTGTTGGAGATAAATTATACTGCCGCCATGACTTTATTTACTTACAGCCACTAAGCGTGTGTCTTAATTTGTTAAAAATTTGTAATTAAATTTGTAAAAATAAAGTTTTTGATGACTTTTTTCTTATAGAATTGGCCTGTTCATATATTTTTATCAAGCTGTAATTGCCACATGAAAATTTCTATTGATAATGTATATTTTGATTAGAAGTAGGCAAAAAATGACTTACTATATCTCTTTATGTACTTGAAATTTTTAAGTTTTTATTATGGTATTCAGTGACAAACGAGCAGACAGCAGACCTGATGGAAAGCGGTACCTGTACCTGTACCCTAACACCTTTTTAATTATTATAATTATAATTGGTATTTCCTCGAAAATAGTATGATTGTTTTCAAAAAATACATATGTGGAACCACCTCACGATCTCACTTATACAATTTAAAATAACAAAGTCTATCAAGCCATGTTCGAGAAATCGGTGAACATACATAAAGGTGCATACAGACGCACATAACTTCTTCTTTTTCAAAATCGGTTAAAAATTAACTGAAACTGTATTGTCTTTTACATATTTTATGTCATAGAAACACATGTTAAATACAAAATCTATGACACTAGAAACTTAAAATCAGTATAATTATCAATTAAAATCTTAAACGAGCCGACCTATTCATAGGATATATTTTTTACTATTATTATAACATATAATATATATCATTTATCTACAAATAATCCCATTAATTCCTACTTAATAATAAATCAGTTAAAGCTCCCAACTCGCTAACGAATGAATATTGCCAAACCAATCTGGCCTAGTCAAAAGTTTTAATAACAAAAATTAAAGGACATATTGAAAGCTAATAAAAACTATAAAAGGGTCTTATTAATTAAACTTTTCTATGTTATAAAGTTCAAACTTTAAAGCTGTATTATCATCATTAAAACATTCACTAACAAAAACCTTCTATTTCTAAGCGAAAAGGACACTCAGTACTATTTAAAAAGGCTCCAAATGAGGTCCTAGTTTGAAAGCGGAAGAAAATCACAGTCGAAAAAGGAATGAGCTTTTACGAAGCAATTTTGAAAATGGAAACTACTCTACACGTGTGTAATATTTTTGATAGAGCAGCAAACATAACGGTGTAAGGTTTCTGTATCGTGTGGCATAATTTGATATGAGAAAGCCGATTCTGCGGTGATCAATGGATTCAGACAGTTTAAAGCTAACTAGAGTGTTTGAAAATTATATTGTCAGTTTATATATTTTACTAGATTTCTTTTCTTAATTTTAATTATTAAGTACGTGATGAAGATTTAGATTTTTTTATCTAATAAGTTATATTTAAATTTATATTCTATTGTGTTATTATAAAATAATTAAATTACTTTAAACTTAAATTAAAATTAAATTTTAAACAACATCAATGAGTTGATTAATTACTTAAAATTCTGTTATAATATCCCTTAATGTAACAGACGTAAAACTACTGAGAACTATAGAGATTAAATTACGTTACAAAAAATATGAAAATCGGCCCACTCATTTTGAAAATAATATAATTTATGATTTTTTAATTAATTAAAACTTAAATAAATAATAATATATAATAACAAAAAATCGTATAAAATAAGTAACCAAAAGGAATTCGATTTCAATCTGCTTCTTATTGATATCATATCTAATAAAAACATCACAAGTATATACTTTTAGCTTAAATACTAAAAACAATATGGAACTTTGATTTTCATAGTACTAATTGGTACTATGAAAAAGCTTTTTAAGGAGATTGACATTGTAATTAATTAGTTTGATAAAAAGCTTTCTGTGTTAAATTTTAATTGTTAGAGTTCCATACTAATATGTGAAAAGTCTGGCAGTATTACTTCTGTGCCTTTCTTTGTGACTATTAGATCTGTCTTAATCTGAAGTTTGACTTATACATTTATGTGATTTATCAAGTAAGAGATTATTAAAAAGAGTATGAAAATTGAGCATTCCATGCTCTCTCTTCTGTCCTCTTTTTAGGGTTCCGTACCCGAAGGGTGCCAACGGAACCCTATTACTGTACCTCCGCTGTCCGTCCGTGTGTCTGTCAGAGGGCTGTATCTCATGAACCGTGACAGAAAGAGAGTTGAAATGTTCACAGAGTATGTTACAAGAAAAAAAAATTCACGTTCATAATCGATCATCGAAGTTAATATACTACATACGAATATACTACATACGAATATGTAAACGTGTACATAGAGTAAGATCCTTCGTGTGCGAATTCGACTCAAACGATTTTGATTTATTTAAAATACAACCAACCAATAAGGGTGTTAAAAAATTTCGAACGGAAAATAATTATTTTTTTTTTATAATATACTGTTATATTTTCTAAAGTAAATGACTGGAAATGGAGAATTTACGTATGGAATTTGATCTGAAACTAGCTTACGTACTAAATACAGATGCCTCATTAAACTATGTGTAGTAGCACCTGTGACCTATCGGACATCTAGATTGCTAGACTGCTACTCAACATATGAATATTTCATAATCTCATGCAATTGAGTATGAAATTGCAAATTCTGCTATTATATATATTAGAGGTGAAATTGTAATGATTAAATTATCTAAGAAGTAAAATTTGTTTAATTGAGAACTTATTTTACTTTGAAAATTGTACATATTTAGATGATTTTATAATACGTTTTTATTCTGAATATATGTAAATATGTACAATGTACTCGTATATACTATATAGGAAGGTAGGTTTAATTCTTTTTTTGTCCTTCTTATAAAAAAATCAATATTATGAATTTTAAAGTTTACTCAATTTTCATAATATTAAAATTTTATAATTTTATGTTTATTTTGAGATTTTTAAATAAAATTTTTAGTTGTTATACACTCTTTAACTTTTAATAACTAATAACAGTCAAAAATATTAAATTTGTACATTTTATATATCTGTTATAAGTACTAATGAAACAAAAAATGCTTTGTTTCTAAAATCTTAAAACATTTCACTGAATTCATTTAGGAAGCAATTCAATAAAGTTTGAATTTATCTCTAATATTTCTCTCTTTATTTACTCTATTAAAAATTTTAAAGACACCTGTTTCATTATAGTATAATTATCACTATATATTATAAAACAAAGTCCTCCCATTGCGTCTGTCTGTCTGAACACGATAAACTCTAAAACTCCGAAATGGACGAAGTGATTCATGAGAGAGGGTAACGTACCTAGATTTTTCATTAAAGTTTAATGTAAATAGTCTGAAATATGACGATAATTGTTGAACATGTCGAAAATAATCATGCCGACTAAATATCATGGAATTATTCGTCTTATAAAAATATGTATTATAAATACAAGCCTGAGGGAAGCGAGGGTAAGCCACTAGTCTTTACTAATTTTATAAATACAAAATTTGCCTAAAAATTCGCCTATTATTCTTTTCAATAAGTAATTTTAGTAAGAAATTCAATTTTGACATACAAATATTGCTTGCGTTCTTATTTAAGCCCGGAAAATAGTTTCAGGATAAAATCTATTGTCACAGATAAACAATTCGTTAGATATTATAAATCTGTTATTAAATTCATTTTATTATGAATTTATAGATTATCCTTCAATATTCAGTGTAAATTTTAGGATATATTTTACCCGATATAGACAATGGGATCCACAGAATGAGGGATGAAATTTCGCACGAGAATTTCACATTGTTTTCCAGCGGTTTGGCTACAAACTTTTACACGAAATTCGACGTTTGATAAGTAATGATTATAATTAACCTTTTTTTTTCTAAGCGTATATATCTAAAATAATGTGCGTGGCCATTATAGGTTTTTTGCATACAATAACGTACAATAGATGGCATACGAATCGAGATTATCAAATTCGAAAGCCAGCAAATAATAAAATAATATATGTTTTACTGTGCAGGACAAAGTCGAGGTGGGTAAATCTTATAATATTAAAAAAGCTATTCTTGTATATATGTAAAATTAGTTCCTGTATCTCGAAAACGGATGTAACGAATTGGATCGAATTTTATATTCAAATAAGGTTTTGTTTTTTAAGTTTATCTATATAGGTGTTTTTTTCTGAAGAAACGCCATTTTTCCCAAAGTAATCTAGGTATTAGAGCCTTTTTCTATTTGCGCTCATCAAAATGTCATATAGCGCCATCTTAAAATTTTTTGTGGTACTTGCAGTGTCACCAATAGATGATAACCTACTGAAATAGCGTCTACGGCGAGCGCAGCTTAGTTGCCCAGGTATAAGTCCATTATAAAAAGAAAATGAACTTTTTAGTGTTGTAAATTTTCGTTATCTATATACAAAATTATTTTCCTAAAAATAAAACATATTTATCGAATACAAAGTATACAAGCAAATTGAAGAATTTGTAAATAAGAGTAGATAAATACCATTTGCCTATTCGAGGCGGCGGATCACATTTCGGTACATTACACCTCGCCGCCGCCATGGTTTCACGCTGCAACGATCTCATTGTTAGACACACAATACACCACGTAATGGATTACAAGACGCTGGCTAGGCGCTACTTTTAATATTCTACCAGAATAATAAGTCAAAGCAACGGCTGTATCTTTCATCTTTATAACTAAACTCGGCAAGAGATCACGAAATTGCAAAGAAACAACCATCAGCTTTATCATCTTTGAATAAAATTTATTTATTTAAAATTTACTTTTTCTTTCTATCAGTGAAATGTTGTATTTTTTGTTGTTTCGTTTATTATGTATTTTATACGTTAATATGTAGTATCTGGCCTTACTGTCCTCGACGCTCAGCTTATTTGGGTCAAGGGTCAAGCAATAAATGTATATAACTTACTTAAGCAGAAACTGCGGCTTCGCTCGCACTAAAACTGTAAAAAAATCTCTAAAAAGTTAGTTTCATACAAACTTTCATCCCCAATTTTACCCCCATAAAGGAAAATTCGAAAAATGCTAAAACAGGTATTTATTAAATTTTATTAAAAACAATTAAAATACCAAGTTTCAAGTAATTCTGATCATAAATATTTTCTAAAATTATATTGTGTCGTGTTTTCCTGGGAATTAGATAATCTCCTGTGGTAAAGAATAGCCTATGTCAGTCTCTAGCCCTCCAACTTTCTCCACACAAAAAATCACGCCAATCCGTCACTCCATTTCGACGTGGAAGAAGGACAGACCGACAAACAAACAAACAAACAAACAAACAAACAAACAAACAAACAAACAAACAAACACACACACTTTCACATTTATAATATTAAGTATGGATTTTCATCATTTACGTCGAGATAAATAAAAATAATTTACCTAACAGATTTTTAAGATCTAAAGACTCTAAGATAGAAACTAAAAAGATATTAAGTTAAAAGTAACAAAAAACAATTTTAATTAATTACCGGGGTGGGGTGGGGTACCTTCACTTTCTTTTTAACCGATTTCCATAAAGGTGGAGGTTCTCAATTCGTCGAAATCTTTTTTTTATGTATGTTCACCGATTACTCGAAGACACCTGAACCGATTTGGATTTTTTGTTTCGAAGGGTATATTTCCCAGGTGATCCCATTTAAATTTTAACGAAATCGGTCGAGCGGTTTTAAAAAAAATCAACAATAAATTATTTTTTAAAATAAATTGCTTAATCGAATAGGTTATTATAAAACTTTCTTCTTACAAATTACCTGCTTATTACGTCTACACTAAAAATGAAAAAAAAATTCACGCACCAACTTCGAAAATATCTGATATGGTATCTATTCTAAATGAGAACCCCCGTTTAGTTATTTTTTACATTTTAGTGCCTGGAAGTTGTTTTTTTTTTATTTAATTTTTTTAAAGTTTTTATTCGAATTAAATATAGACTAACTTATAAAATATATACTAATATTCTATGACAACAAAATTGCTATTCAGGGAAATACCTACTCAGCTATAAATAACAATTCTCTCCTATAGAGGAAGAAGAAGTATCACAGGGTCAAAACTGTTTCCTACAATCTTATGGGTCCAGTGCTTCGTTTTATTATTAAAAGAGAACAATCAAATATCAAACTTTTGCATTTTTAATATAATATAAATGTAATAATAAATTACATACTTTATTAGATTGTGTCTTTAGATATATTTCCAAAGCTTCAAATTTTTTTTTAACAAATGTTGTAAATCTACCTGTTGACTTCCCATTCTGTTTCGATAGCCATAACAGTATAGTAAAGCAATAATCTGTTGTGACTGACAGAATTCTGTATTGAAATCGTTTATCTTTTCTACGAGTATTTGATTATCTGTGTCCAAAAAGTACGTAATAGTATATATATGCAGTTACTGTTTTTATCATTATTTTAATTATAAAAAATATTACTTTTTTTGTTAGAAAGTTGAACTTTCACATTAACTAAATCATGAATTTCCCAAAAATTCACCAAGTTCTAAGAAAATCAGCTGAGATAGGAGTAAAATCACACCAAGAGGCGTACGGATACCTTAGAACGAATTTAACATCTAGTTTTACATAGTAGAAAAACATTATTGAGCATTAAAGCTTAAAAATCAGTTCAACACTGACTGATACTATCGTGGAGTTTATTTAAGCAAATGGTAAATACTTATATTATCCAATTAAATATTTGTCCTAAATACATAATAAAGGTTCTTAACTATTAAATGTATTTCAGCCTTAAAAATAAACGTTGATACAGAAGAAAAAATTACTTATCGATTTTAAATAATATAATTAACATGATTATTAATTAAAACTACTGTTCGTCTAGACCTTGAAATGAAAGTTTGAGTAATAATAATAATGTCGTCCACACCGTATCCGGTGACGGCGACTCCTATAAATTACGCTGGTGGGCTCTAATATGGCTAGCGAAACCGAATTTAGTTTTAAAGACTCGGTTGCAAGATGCACAGTATAGTTGGCCAGCTGAGTCGTATGTAAGTTTGAGTAAAACATATCTATACATACGAGTATAGTAAAATTGTAACTTAGTCGAATTTCTACATTAAATATTTTTTGGAAAATCTAATTGAAATAGACATTATTATCGATACAGAGTCCGAATCTATAGTTTTTAGAATTTTTGTCTGTCTGTCTGTCTGTTAACGCATCACGAGAAAACCACTGGACAGGTTTTGATGAAATTTGATATGATGGTAGTTGGTTATCCCGGTCAATTTAAAGGATACTTTTTACTGCGGGAAAATATCTCATTTCTGAGAAAAAATACAACAACTTCATTGTAAGAGTATACTACTATGTAAAACCTAAGAATTTAGTTTTTAATCATCTGAACGCGGGCGGAGCCGCGGGCAATGCTAGTATATGAATAAAATTCACTTTGTGTATATATATATATATATATAAGCTGTTATGACGTACGTACGCTTTTTTATTGGTTATAAGTACTAAGCTCGTCAACAGCCAGGTACTTCATAAAAAAAATAAAAACAGTTGATAAACAAAGGAGAAAAGGCTAGTGAACTGTTTTGTCTCTTTTTTTAACTAACTTATTTTAATTAGAATTGAAACTATTAAACAAACGAGAAACGTAAGTATGACCTAAAAAGCCCCAAAGTTCTATCAATTGTTCGATCGAAACTTTGCCAAGACAAATTGAGCCTTGCTATTTATTGACATTATCTCCCAAACTTGGAACTCCAATTATATAGTTAATATTAGAAACACGTCCGTTTCAATCAAAATTTGCCTTGTTTTAGTATTGTATAGAATGAAATTAATTACAATTGCTGATTTTCGAGCTTCAAATTGCCTAAATGTAGATATCGTAGCGCTGTTTTTTCTCTGACTGCTCCACAAGGAAATATAAATTACATAATATATGTATATACTAATATAAAGGCAGTGGTAGCCCAATGGTAACGCGCTCGCTTGGGAAACCGAGTGCAGCGAGTTCAAATCCCAAGTGTCGCACCTCTGATATTTTCCTGTGCGAATCATTTCCAACGTGATTACCACATGTCTCAACGGTGCAGGAAAACATCGTGAGAAAGCCTGCATGTCTGAGAAAATCTAGGAAGTTTTCAAAAGACATGTGAAGTCCGCCAACACGCATTTGGCCAGCGTGGTGGACTATGGCCTGATTCTCCTCTTACTGAAGGGAGCACTGTGCCCAGCAGTGAGACGTTAAAAAGGGCTGAATACAGTATATAAACCATATAATAAATAAAACATGTATGTTCTTTAGTAAGTTTTTGTAGTACTAATATAATATGAGATAAATAAAAGATAGAAATGTTCATTAGAAATAATGTTGATCACAAATATAAACATTAAAATAAAAAAATTAGAGTTGTTATCTATGCTTTTAATCCTGTATCACTTAAGGGCTGGTAGAGAGATTTGAAAATGAATATTTAATATACAGATTACTGTAAGATGAAAGCACGAAGGTACCGTTCTTTTCGCTTCCATATAAAGAAATCTTCACGAATAAACATATTTTAAGGTAAAGGCATCTTCAATATATATTATGATATTTATATAAAAACTAGCGGCTTACCTACACTTCGCTCGGGTTCGTCCCTAGGTATGTTTTAAATAGATATAAATATGTAGTTATTATCCTTTATTTTCTGATGTTTTAATAGATAATCTACTATTCGGGGTAGAGACAAATCCAAAAAATCAAGGATGATCAAAATCGGTCGAGTACTTCTCGAGTTATAAGTGTTGTAACAACCCGACTTTGTTTTATATATATAGAATAGGTTGCTAACTTGATCCCCATACAAATTTTCATCGCCATTTTCACCCCCTTAAAGGATGATTTCCGAGATAAAAAAAAAAACATTTTTTTTTTCATTAGTTAGTATTAGCTATTGATGAGCTTTAGTCTATTCAATAGAAAAACTTTTAAAACAGCTAGTTTTTTATATAGATACGTAAATATTATTCATATATGGTTTCCTCATGTTTTGAATATTTAATGACTCACTAGCTTGCTTCCCCAAACAAACTTTCATCATCATTTTCACCCCCTTAAGGGATGATTTCCAGGATAAAAAGGATCCTATGTCCTTCTCGGGATCTCAAACTATATTCTTACCAAGTTTCATCTAAATAGGTTCAGTAGATCCAGAGATTACCTCCTACAACGTCGCAAACTCACAAATCATAAACTTTACCTACCTCTTTATAATATTAGTATAGATGTATGTACAAGATATAATTTTGTATACGGTATGACTCAACATCACCGTTTTTGCTCCGATATCAGCCGATCGCAATATTCACATAACTATTCATAGTGATGATAGTAGACCCTTTTTTATTGCACTCAGAACTAATACGTGGGACACAGTTTAGCTTTAGTTCAGGCTATTGTGTACGAAAAAGGCTTTTAGTTTAGGTACTATAAAAAGTGGGTGTGACATCAAGCGAGTTAGAATAAACGGTGTGTCGCAGCGCCGCTATGAGTGATGATGCCTTTGTTTCACTTTAAATTAAATATAAAAGCTATATGTATGTTTTGTGCCTGTATTGTATGTATGTTTTTGAGCTGATATAGATATTAGGATTAAAGTTTAGAATTAAGCTAAATAAAACATTAATACCCGATATCACCAACGTCACCTAAGTTTAAGGGATCCCTGAAGCATGGTTAGGGGGCTGTTAGGGGACAGTTTCTGTTTCACCGACAGTTAAGGGTCACCAATTTAAACTTAAATTCCCATACGTGATTTTTCGTGCTCTCTATTTAAAACTCGATACGCAATGGACTAAGATATGTTGTAACATATACACCAAAAGAGTTATAAGAAAAAAACAATTTTGAAATTTTTTCGTCTGTCTGTCTGTTTGTTCCGGCTAATCTCCAAAACTGCTGGACTGATTTTGACGGGACTTTCACTGGCAGATAGCTGATACTATAAGGAGTAACTTTACTTACTTTTATTTTAGAAAAAGACTTAGGGTTAAGCATAAAAAATTATAACCCATGAAATTGTGAACAAAGTCAGCTTAGAGTACGTAAAGAAGAAGAAAAGTAAAGTAGTTCTGTTTCTCAACCGATTTTCTTTTTTTTTTGTATAGTAGCAATTGACAAGCTTTAGTGTTATCAGTAAGAAAATGAACAAAATATAGCTTTTTATATAGATGGGTAAACTATATTCATAAATCTTTTCCTCAAACTTTCAATAATGATTATAGTCAAATTTCTATCACTGGGCCTACACTAGTTAACAAAACACAGCCAAGTGGGAGTGGTACTTACGCCATAAGTTTCAACCACTATAACATATAAAGATTTATATTTCCTACTATTTTTTACTAATAGTATCTCGATTACGATTAAATAAATAGAATAAAATTAAGCGTGTGATTAATCAAAGTAATTGGGAATATATAGAAAATATGCATGTTCATTTTTTTTATACAATAGCTATTGTACTTATATACTTACTAGCGGCTCACCCTCGCTTCGCTCGGGTTCGTCGCTAGGTACGTTTTAAATAGATATAAAAAGAAAAAATCTTTCTTTCTCACATTTTAATTATATGTTTTAATACTTACCTATTCCGGACTAAGAGAAATCCAAAAATTAAAATATCATAAAAATTGGAACGCGGTCGAACGGGATAAAAAGTATCCTATGTCCTTCTCCTGGCTCTAAACTACCTCCCTGCCAATTTTCAGCTAAATCGGTTCAGCCGTTCTTGAGTTATAAGCGAAGTAACTAACACGACTTTCTTTTATATATATAGATATCGTTCTATAATTGTAAAAATATATCCAGCTTCAAAAAACTAACATTTACTTAGTTTTTTTTTAAATATCATACAAAGGGATACTTTAAACGTTCGCCGCGATCGAAATTCGATCATAATAATTACTGATTTTTATATTTTAAGAATAAAATTATTATATTGATAATATATAATTTATATGTATAGGTAGATATGTATGTGTCTATGTTTGCTACTCCTTCACTCTGCAACATTAGGACGGATTTGAAGAAAATTTTGTACCCAAATAGACTATGATCTAGACATGCTACTGTTAACAATAAAATTTGCCAAAAGGTGGCGCTATTTGTATATAATATACTCAAAAAACACTCTCAAACACCTAATATAAATAATAAATAGAAGAAATTTACTACTAAATCTTTTAAATATAAACAATAATGTTCTACTTTAGTAAAATTTTAGTCAAATTAAATCTTTCGGTACGAGCCAGTGTATCAACTAAGTGAAACTACGCGACCCTTAATTATAACAACATTTGAAGTTTGTGAACTATTCACATAATTTCCGAACGATACCTTCAAAGCAGATTAGACTTGCTTTGATTTTAGTATGTCCTTAATTATAAATGACCTGCTTTTTTATTAAAAAATCTATGGTTTTCGTTAATATATATATATATATATATATATATATATATATATATATATATATATATATATTTAAATTTATGTAGTAGTGAAACTATTTTTAATTTAACTAAAATTTATTTTATTAAATGCAAAATAAATTTTTCTATACGTTTATTTATCTTTATAGATAGAAAAAGAGTGTGTGCGTGCGTGTACGCTGAATTTTATGAGCAAACTGTAACATAATATTTAATGCTAGCTTGATGTGCTATGCTTTATATTGATTTTTATCTTATTTATTTCACATCCTATTATAAAAACCACTACTTATCTAGTGCTTTAATAAATAAAGATTAAATGTAAAAACCTGTAACATAAACAATTTCGAATTTCTTTTCGCTTTATTCCACGTTCGAGAGTAACTGAAAAATTTGTTATTACAATATGGCCAGGTTATATGTCATATCTTATCTGTAGTACGAATAGTATAAGAGTAAGATAAGAGAGAGTAGTATAAGAGTGCGCAACATGATTTTTATAACTTATTTTCATCTCATAAATATTTTGCAAGTAAACACCAACAATTACAATGGCCCCGATTTTTAGGCACTCCATCATTGTGAGCAGCGGAATACTTTGTTGTTCCCGAGCTTTGACTGCATAATAGAACAGATTTTAATATATTAATATTTATAAGCGATTCGTTTGTTATTGGCCCGATGCTTTATAATAATGTTTTGTAAAAGCCATTGTGAGATACCTAAAAATATAATATTATATAGGAAACAAAAGAAATATCCGAAACTCCGCTTCAGCCGATCTTTTCAAGTATAATCTTGTAGCTAGCGTATACAATTACATATACCATAGGGAGATTGTGGGTTCAAATCCTTGGTAAGGATTCCTTTATGGAACGAAACAAATTTCAAAATTATTTTTTTCATGTGCTAATCTGCAATCAATCCCCAACCTATAAGCAGATTTGTTGCCTGTCGCTCTTATTATGTCCAAGAAGCTCCTCAGCAGGAGACACCTCATCCTTCACCATCTGTCACCAAGTTTCTGTATATCATGGCGTTTCAGTCGTTTAGTGTAGCTGATAGTTGCTAGTGCAGCAGCTAAGTCTTTTGGGTGATTTTCCAGCCGTGTTTTATATTTATTCCCTATTAGTTATAACTCCTCCTTAACAGTTCTAATATCAATATAAATATCAAATATTGTCTTAGAAATTCTTAATGAGAGGAACTCGCGTTCATAGTGTGTCACCCCTGTAACTCGCGGATATTTATATTTTTGAAATCAGTAAAAAAAAACTAGCGAAAGATCTACATGATCGATAAAATATGCATCGTATACGTCATACTGAACTGGCGAGGTTAGTATATGTATTTTATTATATATCTATATTTATATGAAAGAACTATTGTAAAACCGAAAGTGTAGCAACACTATAATGTATTTTATTTTTTTACCGACTTCAAACAGATAGACGGACTTAGTTTGATTGTATTTTTCACGATATTTTTTTCAATTGAGGATCGAATTTACTATTCTTTTTTTAATAGTTGGATCTCATGTAAATTAAAAAAAAATCTACCCCTAAGAATGAAATTGTGATTTTAAAGTTGGTATATGTTTATTAGTAAAAAATATGTACGCAAGCCACTAATATCAAGCTATTTGTAGTTATAACAGTTATTCAAGTACTAAACTACATATTACTATTTAAATTAAAATATTTTAAATAATTAATTAGGAAATTCAGTAATTGTGTCTACTATTATAGTAAATAAATTAAACGGGTGTAATATACTCGAAATTTATTTATTTTAGGGAAACAAACATTACAATAGTACATAAATCTATACATATAATAAAATTGTAACTGAGCCGAATCTGTACATTAAATATTTTTTGGAAAATCTTATTGAAATAACATTATTATCGATACAGAGGCCGAATTTATAGTTTTTAGAATTTTTGTCTGTCTGTCTGTTACCGCATCACGGAAAAACCACTGGAGGGATTTTGATGAAATTTGATATGATGGTAGTTGGTTATCCCGGTCAATTTAAAGGATACTTTTTACCGCGGGAAGATATCTTATTTCTAAGAAAAAAATACAAAAACTGAAATGTAAGAGTATACTAATATGTAAAACCTAAGAATTTTATTTTTGGTCATCTTAACGCGGGCGCAGCCGCGGGTAATGATAGTAATAAATAATAATAGATAACACATAAACCAATGAAGTTTTCACATATTAAAAAATACAAATAAGAAGCAGACCACAATGAAAATAAGAAAAACAAAAAGCTAAACATTAAACTAAAAATTTACAAAAAGAAACACTGATTAACATGAATAATAAAAAATAAGGAAAAACATAAAATACATAAAACACAAAATCATCAATAAAACAATAAGTTATTAATACTATTTTTGAAACCTATAAGTGATTTCGAAAATATGTCTATACTTGTAATTTTTTATATATATATATATATATATATATATATATATATATATATATATATTTATATATATATATATATATATATATATATATATATATATATATATATATATATATATATATATATGAATTATTATTACGCAAACGTACGCTATCTACGTGCATACAATTATATCATCGTTTTTTACAAATTTTCTAGAAGATACAAGAGTACTTACTTCTATTATAAATATCTTAAGTCCTCAAAATTGTAGTCTAACTAGAATTCTCTACCATCCTTTGTACAGACTTTATTATATAGACTCCTATAGAATACATTCATGACACAGTTTACAATTCACTGGTTTGCGCATAGCTTGTTGAACTTTAGCCTTTTTGCTGTATTTATTGAAGTTGTTTTTGCATTATCCATTTTATCTGTAGCATGTTATTATTGGAGAAATGAAATAAATATAATATAATAGTTTTACCTTATAAATATATCACGATATATATGTAGTACTAGTATTGCCTGCGGCTCCACCCGCGTTCAGATGACCAAAAACCAAATTCTTAGATTTTACATATTAGTATACTCTTGCAGTTTTTGTACTTTTTCTCAAAAATGAGACATTTTCGGTAAAAAGTATCATATATGTTGACTCGGATAACTAGCTATCACCATACCAAATTTTATCAAAATCCCACTAGTGGTTTTTCTGTGATGCGATAACAGACAGACAGACAGACAAAAATTCTAAATACTATAGATTCGGCTTCTATATCGATAATAATGTCTATTTCAATAAGATTTTCCAAAAAAATATCTAATGTACAGATTCGGCTTGGTTATAATAATATATAATTTCTGGCCATGCTTTTGAATTGGGCATAACAATATATGGAGTCTACAAAGATTGACCACCCTCTAGACAAGTAAAAAGTAAATATTTGGCCAAATATGCCTGGGGTTTTAATATTTATTTAACAGATAAATAAAGCAATAAACACATTCGCCTGAACAAGATTCATCAAATAGTAATCTAGAAAATGAGTCTACTGGTTACATCATCGCGGGAAATGTCTACTGTCTACATAGAATGCTGTCCGTTACTTGACAGCTAATTTTAGACGGCTTTGATTTCTCAGTCCATCCCTTGCGTGTAGATAAGTTGACTTAACATTGACACATCTATATAATATCAAAATGATACATTTTAGTGAAGAACACGTAGATATCCTTAAATTTAACATAACTAATATAATATTAGGTTTCATAATTTATTTAAATAATAGACCAAATCCCCCATATTTACTGATAACGCGTTTAGAATTCATTTGTGTATATATTTAAAGTTATATATGTGTAGTGTATCAATTATCTGGTATCCATAACACAAGCCTCGTAGCTTACCATGGAACTAGATAGTGCTGTGAGCTGATGTGCTAACATATTTTATTTTTATTTTTACTTGATTATTATTACATAAAATTATCTATAAACTTATAGGTTACCTATATGCTACTTAAACCTATGTTATCAAGCCTATAGAATAGTAGGATGATATGAGATATTCTACAGCCTCTATACAAAAATAACATTGTTCTGTTTCTCCTCCGCCAAATAATTAAACTTCCGCTTTAATAATATTATTATAAATATTAATAGAGCCGTTAATATTACAAGGAAAATTATTTAATCTCAACTTATTAAGTAATTCACAATATTACATACTTCGTATACAGCGCAAGGCAAACAAATCATACGAAACTCTGCGTAATCGGCTTAATTTACTCGTTATAATTAATAGCTCGGCTCGTGTAATACACGCCTGATGAATGATATCATCTCATATGTCAAGAGAGTTAATACGGAAATACACTTATATATGACACGTTACACGGAAATCGTTTTATGTTTTCCAAATATTTAACTAAATTGTCCATTTTAAATTATGTTAGTTACATAATATCTACGAGTATACTTACAATAAAATTCTAACTAAGTCGAATCTGTACATTAAATATTTTTTGGAAAATCTTATTGCAATAGACATTATTATCGATACAGAGGCCGAATCTATAGTTTTTCGAATTTTTGTCTGTCTGTCTGACTGTCTGTTACCGCATCACGGAAAAACCACTGGAGGGATTTTGATGTTTGGTATGATGGTAGCTGGTTATCCAGGTCAACATATAGGATATTTTTTACTGCGGGAACATATCTCATATTTGAGAAAAAATACAAAAATTGCAATGTAAGAGTATACTAATATGTAAAACTTACGAATTTGGTTTTTGGTAATCTGAACGCGGGCAATGCTAGTTGGTTAATATTTTTAATGATGACGTATATGACGGCGTATTTGGGAAATGGGCAGGGAGAAGAAGAAGAAGATAGGCGGGATAGTTAGTATAATAAATGTTTGCAGATGTCCTGGGATCAAATCTCGCTAGTTAGATTTAAAGAATTTTAAATTCTTCAAATACTTAAATGTACAAGTAAGTTTACTCAAACCATATAAAAACTTTTTCTTAATATATATTATATTATATTTTTAAAATTAAAAAAAAAATAGATTAATTCAATTATACTACAATATTCACGATGTTAAAAAAAACGTTGTTAAAATTTTTTGTCGCCTTGTTCTGCTATGACAAGCTGTCAGGATTCAGCGGCGCTCGTTTCGAACCGTCTCTGAACATGACAGTCCTCCTCACTCTGAGTGACTCTACCGACTTTCACTCTTGAAAAATTAAGTAACAATACAAATATATTCAATACTATAAATTATATCATAATTGCTGAAAAGATTACCAGATTTTGTTATTACTTTAAAAGTATTGTAACCTTACGTGGGTTTTATTGTTCAACTAAATATGGTACGACCTTTCAGGTAATAAAACCCGTCCATATTCAGAGCAAATACGGTCATTATGTTGTATAATTGTTCTGAATAAGCTTTCTATCTTAATTAGAAATATCTTCATTTATATAATGTATGTTGATCATAAACACTACGGCCATACCGTTAAATTTTTAACTAACCTATCCTATAATAACAGATAAACTACCTTTTTATGAAAAATAAAAGTGGCAAAGCATATTAAAGTGCAAAAAATAATTTCAGTGCCAAATATATGCAGTAGCAGCCAATAGCAATAAAAAAATGCTATTTTATCTTAAACAACATAGATTAAAAAGTTTATTTTCATATCATATGTCTTATTATACGTATGTATATTCGAGTAATCTTAACAGAAATTGTATAAACTTAACATTTCTAAACTATGCTCCATAACTGTTAGTGCCAGTAGTTGCTGCAATGTTCCATGTTGATAGGATACATAACTATTTAGAATTTAGTTTTGGTACTAGAATGCTATGCACTACAATGTAAGAGTTAGCTTAGACTGTATGTTTGCAATATATGATATAGATACTAAAACAGATCAAGTCTTATTTTTATAAACTCTTCGCGTTTCTTGAAGATTAAATGCAGCGAATATATTAATTTTCTGACCGATATCTCCTTTTTAATTTTTAAAGATGTTGCATGGCGTTATTCAAAAGTATGCCTTATTTTAATAAACATACGGTTATATTTTATTTGATTTTTCTAATAGGTGACAAACTTCGACATTTTTACTGGGATTTTAATAAAAACTTAAAAAGGCATATTTCATAATAAAAAATATACCAAAAATAAAATTCTGGAAAACTTCACGTATTTTAAACATTAATCTCGTATATTACGATCCCTCTTACCATTAATTTAGTACAAAAATCGGGACCGTATGTATGAAAATTCTATAAGACAGTCGAAATAGATTGTAGATAGTATGTAGTAATATAAAGATTAAATATTACTTAGCATATAGATAGTTCATATGTTGGGACATTAACACACAGCACCATCTAGTTCCATGGTAAGCTACGACGCCGGTGTTATGGATACCAGATAGTTGATGCACTACACATATAACTTTAAATACATACATATTATAAATATAAACATTAAACACCCCACGACTGAAGTACAAATATTCGTGCTCACCACACAAATGAATGCCCCCAGCGGACTCGAACCCGCGACCGCTTGCACAGCAAGCACATTACAAACTGAGCCAAACGTGTCGTCGTTAACAAAAAAAGGGCACACTGTACATACAGGCGTGTTAAGCTGTGTACTGTTAAAGATGCTTTGGTTAAAAGTAACTTGTTGATAACTAAATCAATGTATTTTACGCTAATGTCTAAACAGTTTAGCTTTATATGTAAACAATACACAAGCTTTCGCTATATTATTCCGTCCTAATGTCAGTTTCATTTAGTACACAGTTTAAAGTATGTGCAAGTTTGATATCGGACAGAGGAAGTTCGTCGTATGAAGCTTAAGACAGGGCTGTCACAATAGTTAAAATTAATTTTTATATTTTTATTTCTACAAAGGAATATAGTATTCATATTTCATTTTTTCTATTTCTTTTTGTTTTTAAATTAAAACTAAATAAGCTCAAATAAGTGGTAAGTGTTTTTTTTTTTTAAATTAATTGATTTGTAAGAGTTTTATTATCTTCTGTTATCCTAAGCAAAATCAGCCCAATAATTGCCTAAAATAAAATTTTATTTAAAATAAAGCTTTTAGTATGTATTGATGACCCTAACTAGCCAGGGTATGGCGCGCTCGGTCGAGCAGTGTAACCTGTTATTGACTTTGAAACTTTCAAAATATTGACACAATCTTCTGTTAAAACTTCTTATTACATACTTTGAGGGAAAACATAATAGCAGGGTAAATTAAATTTAAAAGAAAAACTGTAACCGCTTTAAATTTCTAAATCTATTTATATTATACTCATAAATAATATATAGGTACAATTTGTTTGAATGTTATAACCTAAAACTCTGATACTGAACTATATATAACTTTTACATGCTAATATTTGGTTTACGAGGCGCACGCCAGTAATACTCATTGTCATAATTTTTTCCAACATCTTCTACCTACAATCATTATCATATTTCAGGCAACTTACAAAAAACCTTAATCTATACATACAATAAAATTGTAACTAAGCCGAATCTGTAAAATTTTTATTGAAATAAACACTATTTTCGATACAGAGGCCGACTCTATAGTTTTTATAATTTTTGTCTATCTGTCTGTCTGTTACCGCATCACAGAAAAACCACTGGAGGGATTTGATGAAATTTGGTATGGCGATAGCTGGTTATCCGGGTCAACATATAGGATACTTTTTACCGCGGCAAAATATCTCATTTCTGAGAAAAAATACAAAAACTGCAATGTAGGTATACTAATATGTAAAACCTATGAATTTGGTTTTTGGTCATCTGGACGGTCATCTAAACCTTCCTCGTGAATTGAGGTCACTCAATTCGTCCATTGGTGAAAACCGTATAAAAATCCGTTTAGTAGCTTTTGAACTTATTGCATTTAGACAGACAAACAGACAGACACGGCGGGGGAACTTTGTTTTATAATATGTAGTGATCAATCATTAAAGTATCCATTAGTTATTTAAAGTTAGACAGAGAAACGAGAGCGTTAGTATGAAAGTTACATAATTTATCACAATTGTTGCTGTAAACACATCTTTCTTATTTAGTAAAATAACCTGTTTTACTCTACTGCCACCCACCCATAGATTACAACCAATTAGTAAATAATAAATATGTTGGGACATTAACACACAGCACCATCTAGTTCCATGGTAAGCTACGAGGCTTGTGTTATGGATACCAGATAGTTGATATAGTACACATATATAACTTTAAATATATTCATATTGTAAATATGAATATATTTAAAGTGTGGAGTGTGTACCCATGAGTGGAGTACAAACATTCGCGCTCATCATACAAATGAAGTCCCTCAACGGCACTCGAACTCGCGACCGCTAGCACAGCAAGTAGGGTCACTACAAACTGAGTAAAACGTATCTTCATTTCAACCCATAGAGTAGTACGTACATATACGAGTAAGACAAATCATAAACAACTAAACGAGAATATTCGCTTTGAACCTTCCGTTTCCGCCATCAAATATGACAAAGTTACGAAGTTATGTGCTACAATAACAATAAGTTGCCCGACTATTTGCAATTAATAGCTGCAGGGGCAGGTATTCAGTTTAATGCAAATGGAAACTCCCGTACAATTTCAGAGAACAATGCTACTGCTGATCTCAGTTGGTGAAACTGTTGCTAAGCACGGATAAACATTTAACCTCACCTTTAACGGCAAATATGTAACCAATCTGCTTCATATTCTTTTTGTAAGTATATTTTTTTTATTTCTTGCTTTCTTGCTCAGGTGCTATATTTGGTGCAATCTAACAATATCTAGTACATTCAAGGGAGTGCATGTCCAGCGGTGGGGCGATAAAAGAGCTGAATAACTTCATATAAACGTCGTATATCAATACTAATATTAACACTTCCAAGTAAATTTCCAAGAAATTATTTAAAATTCTAAGAAATCTATTGTCAACTGACACACTGGCGTGTCCGCGGTCGTGGAGGGATTAAAATTTTTCATATGAAAACCTAATAATATAAAAAAAACTAATGCTGTATAGGTGTATGTTTGTTACTCTTCCACGCAAAACGTTATTTACGAGTGCTGTATAGATTTTAATGAAACTTTACAGTAATATAGCTTATTCATAAGAGTAGTACATAGACTATAATTTACAAAGATGGAACAAAAAAGGGAAGAACCACGGGAAAACGCTAGTTCTTTATATTTCGTATGTTCGGACAAAGCTTTAGGTATACAATGGATATATTTTACACAACTTTATCAACATGCGGCATTATAGGGGACTCAGAAATTTTGTAAGTGTAAGCCCAAATGCTACGTAGTCCTGCTCCTATTTAATATATTTCATTGATAACTTGACTTATGTAATAGAAGGGACTTACAAAATAGAATAGCAAATATATTAGTACTTTTATAACATCCCTCGGAATATATATACGACAATAACATACGAATATCCAATTTATATTTTTGTAGTAAATATAATTTTTGTACTAAATAAAATTCGTCGTTATATAATAAAAAGTATTTTAAAATGGACGAATGGTTCAAAATGTACTTTAATCAATTTCAATTTCCATACATAAGTAGAAGTATTTGTAAACTCGTCAATTTAATTAAGAATCATCTTTATTATCGAAAATATAAACAAACAAATATATTTTACTTATACATATATAATAATAAAGACTTTTCTAAAGAGCGTTATATTCACTGATTAATTATAAATTTATACATCTATACATGTAATAAAATTGTAACGAAGCTGAATCTGTACATTAAATATTTTTTGGAAAATCTTATTGAAATCGACATTATTATCGATTCAGAGGTGGAATCTATAGTTTTTAGATTTTTTGTCTGTATGTCTGTCTGTTACCGCATCACAGAAAAACACTGTAGGGATTTTGATTAAATTTGGTTTGATGATAGCTGGTTATCTGGGTCAACATGTAGGATACTATTTACCGCGGGAAAATGTCTCATTTTTGAGAAAAAATACAAAAACTGAAATGTAAGAATATACTAACATTTAAAACCTAAGAATTTGGTTTTTGGTCATCTGAACACGGAAGAAGCCGCGGGCAATGCTAGTTTATGTATATTTCTTGAATATATTATATTGTACCTATTACACTATCTGTAAGGTACTGGGATAATTTTATTAAGTACTAGCTTTTCCTGTGGGTCTACTCGCATAATTTATTAAAGTAAGCCCTATTTAGTACTCTATTAAGTAAAGCTGTTCCGGTCCTAAAAGTTGGAGGGTTATAATATATAGATAGTATATAAACTTGCTCAAAAATTAGGTTATCAAATGCAAAGAAGATTTTTCAAATCCGTCTGGTGGTTCCAAAGATTAGTTAATTAAATTATACAAAAAAAAATTAAACAAAAAAAAACAAACAAACATTTCAGTTGTATCATATTAGTATAGATATAATATAAGTCTTTTGTATTTATTAAATTTATTTCATATAGTTAACGAATTATTTATAGACAGTATAAAAAAGATATATGCCATTTCTATTATATTGTATTCTATGCGTGGAATAGTGCAAGTTTTGCAGTAAACAGCAGTGGTTTCGGTCGACCAGTTGTGCCGTCTGCAAAACTTTGGATCCCTTTTATTGAGACAGATTCTAAACTTACTAAGTATTGATACCCACAGCCTCAATAGTTCCTACAATACCTGCAATAAGTAGATATTATACTAAATATAAAAATTTAAAACTTTCAAATACTGTTCAAATTTTTTATTTAAAAAAACAACTGAATATAAAATAATTTTAAATGTTTATTTGAAAACTAGCGTCTCACACTCGCTCTGGTTCGTTCCTTGGTACGTTTTAACGAATAGTATAGATTTCTCAGAGATAAGATATTTTTTCGCAGTAAAAAGTATCAGGTAAATATCGATCCGGATAACCAGCTATCATCATACCAAATTTCATCAAAATTTGACCTGTGGTTTTATCGTGTTGCGTTCCCAGATAGACAGACAAAAATTTTAAAAACTATAGTTTCGGCCTATGTATCGATAATAATGAATATTTCAATAAGATTCAATAAGAAGAAGAATGAGCAACATAACAAGGATATTCGTATAATTTTAACTTCAAAAAATTTACTTTATGCCTAAAATTTATTATCAGTAAGCCATCATTATCAAAATCTGATCAGAAATAAGCCAATAACATTAGCCTGAAAGTTCCAATGTACCAATTAAATAACTTTCAATTTTCAATTTCATATTCAAAATTTGCTATAATTTATTAAACATAGTATTTTAACTTCTATAAGCAAGCTCATTTCATTTCGTTTATGACTTGGACTTCGTAAACGGGGTCTGATACTGAATCCTAAAGTCATAAAATTCCCATAAACAATCCTAATAAAATTTCTATGCTTAATATCTTTAAAATTGCTAAGAATTTCTATAGTTTATGTACATAGAGTTTAAATAACTTGTTTCATAAAAATTTTAAATGTCATTAGATATTTAGTAGTAAGGTTTTCTGCGATTCGTGCCGTTTGTGAGCGATTTGTGAGCGTTTATTGCTGTCCTGATTTAAATGTTTTATAACTCAGTAAAAAATATTCTGTTATATATGTATATCTATACTAATTTTATAAGCAGAGTTTGTTTGCTTGTTTGTTTGAACGCGCTAATATCAGGAACTACTATTCCGATTTGAAAAGTTCTGTTTACAACAGATAGCCCGTTTATTGAGGAAGGCTATAGATTATCTTCATGCTATTATCCAAGGGAGCGGAACAGTAATTATAAATGTCAACAATTCGGACAGACTTCCTTATATTATTGTAAAATTATTATTATAAAATATTATATAAATACATATATAACATACCTATATAACAAAGCGGGCGAAGCCGCGGATTCTCCTTGTTATTTATGAAGCAACTGTGGACCAGTGCTTGGATCTGCATAGCAAATATTTGAATCGACCAATACAAATCAGAGTCCAAAAATCACGAAATAGTCTATTTTAAATATAAAAGGAAATCTGGATTACAGAAAACCTGGAAACAGTAAGATAGGAAAATTACAAAGAATGAACTACCCAAAACATCATAACCGAAAAGAATATCATTAAAAATAAGTACAGTTGGGTTTTTCTTCATTACCTATTTCGATGGTCTAAGTTCTAACTCTATCGGTGCTTTGGGGCTTCAACATTTACGTGCATTTTAAATTCATTTTTGTTATGCATTTATACATAATATTGTAATAAGCTTGTAGCTTATTAAATAAAGTTTACAGGGCAGAAGTATAATAAGTGCGAGTAAATATACCCCGCCCACCACATCATCCTATAGATGGGGCTGAAGAGTTCATAATAATAATAATAATAAATGTTGGGACATTAACAAAAAACGTGTGTCTGTACTTATGTACGCACGTAAGAAGTTATACTTCTTTGGCGTAACAGAAAAAAAATAGCTAAAGATTTCATCCCGTATGTCACAATTCTCTGTTTGTAAAAAGAATGCAGCTAACTTTTTGGCTATGGAGCGCGCAACGTAATAATTTTACTCATATTTTTTTCCAAACGTGCTAAAAGAAGTATAACTTCAAAATTATATTAGCGCTTAATATTAGCTACAAAAAAAATATATAAAACAACAACCGGGTACCACTACCTTAATCGAAGCCCGCGAGGTCGATAAGCACATACATGGTTTGTCGTTTTTTTTAACGCTTCTCTAGCAACGGTCAAGAGCAAAGCGTGATATATCTATACTATCTCTGCTTATCTCTTAAGATAAATGGAACAAAAGTATAAATAAAAATGACAAAATGATTTTTTAAACATTATACTTTTATTATTATCATATTGTATTGTATTAGAAATTAGTATGGTTTCTTTCCGATATTAATTTTATTTTCTTATTTATTTATTTATATATATATATATATATATATATATATATATATATATATATATAATATGTTTTACATTATAAAGGAAAAGATGTGGAGTGTGGACAAATAATAACTTATCTCTTTAAGATATTTCTTCTAGAAAGAAGAGATTTTTTTATGTTTGTATTGTACATTAAAGTATAATTAAAAATCGATATCTAACATTACGGACTGTCCCTTACAGTACTACCTAGATATAACTGTTATCAGTTGGTTAATTACCCTTAATGCTAAAAACGCTTATCGTATTTATTTACATATTCATTTCGCTTGACCGGTTCTTTCCCTTTAATAACCAAAGCAATGTGTAAATCATCGTTATCGCAGTAAATAAAAAGCAAAGTTGCACAAGCGATTCGATTATTACCTTATTATTTTAGGGTCCCGTACTAAAATGTTGAGGACAGGGATTGGATGGATCTTAAATATTTATATCTACAATATGGTATTACTTATTATATATAAACAACAGATACTCAAAGATGTAAATATAATTTAAGAAACGCATTAAAGGTTATTTTAGCTCTTGCTCTATGGCAAGTATAAGTGTAACAAATACACATATAAGTGGAAAAAGTATTTTCACCTTGTCATGGTGGGGAGGTTCATTAGCATCCGGCAACCCAGCTGGACGCAAGAGACACACAGGAAGGTCGACTTCGGTGGGTGGTGTACCATTCGGGTTGCTCATGGTACTTCTCCGACAACAGAATGGACCGAGGGAGCAACCCCTGGTCGTGTGGTCTACTTCAGCAGACCTGTCGTTGGGGTGTCGTAGTTAAGTGCGTAAGCGTCCTGCGGCACCCCATTAAAACGGGGGAGGTCCTGTTGGGTTTTTATGGGTAGTACTGGCTTTTCTAGCCTGTAAATCCCACATAACCACCTTGTATACAGATGGTATGCGTAAACGCATTTCCCAACATTAAGAAAAAGGTCCTCAAAATATCTAGAAGAACATTCTAGG
Organism: Brenthis ino; assembly: GCA_921882275.1. Lineage (NCBI taxonomy): Eukaryota > Metazoa > Arthropoda > Insecta > Lepidoptera > Nymphalidae > Brenthis > Brenthis ino. The sequence goes on from OV170232.1 coordinate 4,062,824, forward strand.
CACTAGACTACATCACTGAATCAATGAATGAATGAATGAATGAATGAAGAATGACTGGTCAATATGAGTGGTTTTACACTGGGATATTCAAGCAGAACCATTACTATAATTTTCTATTTCAATTGCAAAAGTGAATCTTATATTAATTAATAAGCTCAACTTGCACTTGACCAATTTTAATTTTTAGTTTTAACATTTTTACGCAATATATCATATTGTATTTATTTTAATTTTTAAAATATATATTTTTATATAAAAGGCAGACCACAGGTAGGCATTATTCATTACTACACAAAATATGGTAATGGTAATGAAGAACTTAATAATAATCTTCGTTATTTTAACTTCATTCGCTGCTTTATTTACGTCAGCAATGACAACTGGTGAGTTCTACGTTGTTCAATGAATGGCTTAATGTCTTTAAAGCATATAATTAATTATAACAATTAATATTAATTAAACACGCTTTTGGCTAATTGTAATTCATGGGGCTGGTCAAAACAAATCAAAGTTAGGTGTATTAGTAGCCTTTGAAGAGTTTCACCTTGTTCTTCGACATCTCATGAACTCGATGTATTAAATTATTATTATCATCCGAGTTACATATTAAAAGATTATCAATACAATACTTAGAAATAGAGTAAATATTTAACGTAGATTTTATTACATAGTACTATTACTAGTACTATGACGACACGTTTGGCTCAGTTGGTAGTGACCCTACTCGCTGTTCCAGCAGTCGCGGTTTCGAGTCCCGCTGGAAGCATTCATTTGTGTGATGAGCACGGATGTTTGTGCTCCAGTCATGGGTGTTTATATTTATAATATGTATGTATTTAAAGTTATATATGTGTAGTGTATCAACTATCTGGTATCCATAACACAAGCCTCGTAGCTTACCATGGAACTAGATGGGGCTGTGTGTTAATGTCCCAATATTTATTTATTATTATTATTATATTACAGTTATATTATAGTCACAAGTAGAACTAATAAAAACTTCTTATTAAATCCACTTTCTTTACAATATACTCTGTATATTTACATATATTCTATCAATGGTCTTTAAGACGAACCTGCAACATTTTAACAAGCAGATTAAAATTATAAAAAGTTATGATAAATTCATGTAAATTTTTATTATTTCTAAAATTAATAATAAATAAATATGTTAAGACATTAACACACAGCACTATCTAATTCCATGGTAAGCTTGCATTATTGCGTTACAAATTTAGCCAAACGTGTAGTAAAAAAATTCTGTTTCCAAAATACCTTCTATACAGATAAATAAAATTGAAGTGTCTGTTTGTAATATCAAAATAACAGGGTTTTACTAAATGCATATGAAATTATAGACGGTACTTATAAGAAAAACACGAGTCGCTAGTTAGTTATATTTTCTTTATGTTTATATAACAAAATTTTAGTAAAATCTGTAGGACTATCCCGATCTGATTAGGCCATACTTAAGCTCAAGTGAACCGTAAGTAGACCGCCCTAGGTTTACCCAGTGTTTTCTATCTTGAATAGAATGAATTAGTCGAGCTTAAGAAGCTAATGAGTTAACAAACTTACCCTAAAATCGGGTTTTTTCTAGCAAAAATAAAACACTTTTAAAATCCGTAATGAGAACCTGCTGGCGATACAAATATATATATATATATATATATATATATATATATATATATATATATATATATATATATATATATATATATATATATATATAATATTTGTTTTGAATTGTTGATCTTATAATGTAACTGTCCTTTTTTAATATAATTTTGTTATTATTTGTTTCCCAAAGCTACCTTTATATATTATTTAATTTAGAGACATTAGATGTTGACTTTTTATTTTGAATTCTTAATCACATGACGTGCTTATTTTATGATTATAATATACATTATAGTATGTTACATATATAAACTCAAAATATATTATAAAACGTTTTCTTTAAAAGAAAATTGATAACATATTCTGCAAAGCATACTAATTCGAAGACTTCCGCTATACCATTGATGATGACAAAGAGAGACAATAGCATTCCCAAGGAGGGTTGAAGTCAGGCAGGCGGCCGGTCATAAAACTTTTGCCAAATCCTTTGTGCAGTACAGAAGATGTACTGCGCCGACCCCAAGTGATTGGGAAATGGGCAGGGAGAAAATTCTACAAAGCATACACTAGTGTTGATTTGATTGATACATTTAGTGTGTCTGGAAATAAACCTTACTGAACAAACCTAGTAAAAGACACAATGTTATAACAACCGTTCGTTAATTCTTTATTTTAATTGGACCTTATCCCTTAATCCTTTTTGGACCTGTATGGACTTCTAGCCAGTACAGCTAGCTTATATTCAGATTAAACAGTCCTGCTTTCGAGATTGAAATCGGTCCAAAAAGTGACGTGAGAGTGTTCAGTAAAAAAAAATCTTAGTAGCTTGAAATGGCTAATTTGTGTTTTTTGTGTGGTGGGTAATTTAGTATAGTATCAGAAACATAGTAAACGTTATAGTAGCACTAAATCTCTGAGGATCTATACAATATAAATCATCGGGCTATACAATATATATTCAGGTATTGTATGGAGGTCAATCTTATCTTGTCGCTAAACTATAAGCGTGAAACTAAATATGTAGTTCGTGCTCCTGTGATTGCTCACACTCGTGTATTATAATACAGGTGCTCTAGTATAGAAATAGAGGCTTCCATATCCTTTGTATTGACACCAGCCTAAAATACGGTATATCAGCTTAATATTATAGTTTGTTTTGTATATATTAATATTTTTTACCCGACTGCGCGACGTAAAGGACGGTAATGTGCTTATCAATCTATATATTATGTATGTATGTATGTATGTATGTATGTATGTATGTATGTATGTATGTATGTGGCGTTCTACAGACCAAACGCGTAAGCCGATTTTGATGGTCCTTACATTTTATCACATCACATTTTATTATTTACTGCCAGTAAATTATACCAGCAATTGTAAGTACATTCTATGAGAATATCATGACAAATATTTGTGCAATTCTTTGTGTATTGTGTTTAGCTCTTTTAAACGTCTCGCTGCTGGTCACGGCCTGAGCCTCAATAACGAATGATGAAACGTGTAAGTCTCTGACTGCATAATAATATTTATTCCTTCGTCAACTTGTTTTCAACTTTTTAGTTAGCTTTTATGCAGTCGGGTTTATAATTTTTATAATTGTCTATGTTTTTGAGCAACAAATTATATTTTAGCGCACATGGCTATCTCAATGAAATTGGGCAACGTAACCGAGATTCGGTTTAGAAGATTTATTATTATTTATTATTATTATTATTTATATATTTACTTTTTATATTTACTTCAGTAGTAGCCTAGTGTAACGCGCTCGCTTGAGAAACCGAGTGAAGCAGGTTCAAATCCCGGGTCTTGCACCTCTGATATTTTCATGTGTGAATCATTTCTAACATCACAACTTGCCTTACGGTGAAAGAAAACATCGTGAGGAAACCCGCATGTCGAGAGAATCTAGCAAGTTTTCGAAAGACATGTGAAGTCCGCCAACCCGCTCTTGGCCAGCGTGGTGGACTATGGCCTGATTTCCCTCGTACTGAAGGGAGGCCCGTGCTCAGCAGTGGGACTTTAAAAAGGGCTGAATACAAATATATTTACTTCATATTTCAGAATCTCAAGAAGAAACTACTCTTGAATCTCTACGATTGAAGCTACCTAATTGCGATGTCCAAGATTGTAGCGCACGTTGTCGTCACCTCAAATTTCCGGGAGGTATATGTGTTAACGATAGATGCAAATGCAACATTGATTGATATGATTAATTTCAAATATAAATGATTGAAATAATAAAATTATACAATATATACAAAGTTCTATTATTTACACCATTTAGTATACATAATAGACAGTTTACATAATAGAAATATAAAGGGCCCCAATTTACATTTAAATAGTATAAAATAATTTGCTCAAGTTGATTTTTCTGTGCTAATCTTTAGATAATGTAATATCTCAAATACAAAAATAATTTTAAAACTAGCTAAGAGAGGTGAGGAGAAGTTTCAAAGAATAAGACAGGCCAATTCTTATGCTCTATAATATTGTGCTATAAAAATAAAATTAAAATGTTTAAGACACCCTCCCTCATCCGATACAAAAAAAACCCTCTAAAAAGTAAAAAAATAACATTTCTTTCTTAGCCTTTCAAATTCAATAAATATTATTCTATTAATATTTTGATGATGACCGTCGCCGCGTGTGGAGACCGCTAATACTTAATCATTATCAATCTTCTTTTTATTTGTATTATGGTTTTTATTTTATTTACGCACAAACACACAGGCACATAAACAGACACGTAAAATTTATAACATCTCTTTTTTTGTGTCGGCGGTTAATAATACTTATTACTTACATGAAAATAATCAATTCTCGTAATACTTTCTTAGATTTACGCGAATATTTGACATTTTAAATAAAACTATCTTTTCGGATTTTGTCGCGGATTTATTTGTATTTTTGTTTCCCGACGTTTCGAATGCTTTACAGCATCCATGGTCACGGGAGAGACTGAGGTGTTACATGTCTTAAAGATATAGTTGTTACAGACAGCCTACCCACAATTAACAAAATGAAAATTGCACCAATTACATTACAATATTTTAACTTTAAATATTTTTATAATTTTAATTATAATTGAATATGGAAAATTATTTATTTAATTTTTGCTATTATTTTTATAATTATTACAATTTTAAAATATTAATTAGTAATCTATATTTAGTGTTGCCATTATTATATTTATAACCATAAGAAAAATGTAAAATATGGTATTAATTATTTAAGCCACAATTGATCTATGTGTAATTTGAAAAAGTTAAGATTAATTAAAAATAAGAATTTTAATTTAAATTTGCTATTATTTAAAAAACAAATTATTAAGCAACACATTACTACATACATTTACACACAAGTCAGTAAGTTCTTACTGTGTAGATCAAAATGATAGCATTTCTGATTAATAATATTTTTTCTTATGGTTATAAATATAATAATGGCAACACTAAATATAGATTACTAATTAATATTTTAAAATTGTAATAATTATAAAAATAATAGCAAAAATTAAATAAATAATTTTCCATATTCAATTATAATTAAAATTATAAAAATATTTAAAGTTAAAATATTGTAATGTAATTGGTGCAATTTTCATTTTGTTAATTGTGGGTAGGCTGTCTGTAACAACTATATCTTTAAGACATGTAACACCTCAGTCTCTCCCGTGACCATGGATGCTGTAAAGCATTCGAAACGTCGGGAAACAAAAATACAAATAAATCCGCGACAAAATCCGAAAAGATAGTTTTATTTAAAATATCAATTCTCGTGTTTACAATCCTATAATAAAGGATAAAATTATTTTAAAACTTGTTAGATAAAAAGGTGGTAATGGTGCCTATAAATATCGAATAAAATTACGATTACTTGAACTGGTATCAAGATAAATGAACCAATACAACACGGTAGTGTCACAGGAAGGTCATCATAATAAACACAATATTACTCTTACTTACATATATAAGCAAACTAATAATGTTAAACAGTCAGTCTTCTTTGGACAGTGATAAGAAACATCTTCACTAAAATGAAATGGTTTTTACTTATTTTTGCCGTGATTATGGAAATTTTGTCATTTACATCAGCAGCTTTACCAGTTGGTATTATTGAATTATTTTTGTCAAATTCTATATTTTGAAAGTAAAAAAAATATGTATAAATATTATTATCAGAAGGGTTTTATTTGCTTGGAAACCAAAATAAAGCAGGATCATACTCCGGGCTTAATAGTTTTCAAATATTTTATTAATTCGCACATGACAAAATCCGAGCTTTAAGACCCGGGATTTGAACCCACTTCACTTGGTTTCTCAAATGAGCAAGTTACCACTGGACTACCACTGACTTATGCATTGCCTCAAACGAATGAATGAAACAATGTTAAAAAATTAAATCTACATGTATACATATAATAAAGATGTAACTGATCGCTGTCTGTACATGAAAGATATTAAAGTAAAATTATTATTAGGGGTCTTTATTAACGCAATAGAACCCAAGCAATGATTTTTAGAATTTTTGTCTGTTTGTCTGTGCGTTTGTGCGCGCTAATCTCAGAAACGGCTTACCAGATTTGGGCGTGTTTTTCATTAATTTGTTATGGTAAGCATTACTTAACACGTAGTATTAGTTTTATTTCAATCGGTTCATAAATAAAAAAGTTACGTCAATTTAAAGAATCACCCAAGGACAAACCCGAGCAAAACGAGAGTGAGTTGCTAGTATATATGTAAATATACAAGTAAATATATATACAAAAAGTGTTCTAACAAAATATTATACATTTTAGAAGGCGGACTTCTTAAAAGGGTGCGTCGGGAAACATGTGAGACTCCTGATGACTATCGAGATTGCGATCAGTTCTGTCGACACCTTGGTCTGTCTGGAGGAGCTTGTGTTAGGAAAAGGTGTGACTGTGATAAATTCTAGTATATTATTTAATACAATAAAGGTTAAAAAAATTAAAAATTTGAAGTAAAATATGACTTTATAGCGTCATTTCTTTTATTAATTTTTACCTAAATTTACAATTACTAGTATTTATAATATGATATCAATATACTCTACTCTGGCTGGGCATTAAATCTGCTTATTTATTAATCTTTTAATAATAAATATTTCTCTAAGTATACATAAACAAATCTTTTATTCTCCTTAACCAATAAGATATTCTAAATATCAATAAATAAAACTTAATAATAATGTAAACTCTATATAAACTTATTAATATATAAATCAGAAATTTATAATATTTTTTTTATTTACTAAGAGAGACTAATTCCGCCTCATATTACACTCAACATTACTCTCGGCGTAAATATGACTCGCATATCTTAATAAATTGTGTTACAATGAACTCTTGCTCTTCTAAATTTCCATGTATAATTAAGATAAGAATTATAATTTTTAATTTCATTTTATTCGAAATTTATATTATATAACTATTTTTTTTCAACGTGCATTATCTTTAAATTTCCTTAAAACCTATAATATTATACGTTCTAGGTCTATATTTCCTAAAATATCTGCTATAACTATATATATATATATATATATATATATATATATATATATATATATATATATATATATATATACTATTAGAAATAAGTAAACAGATGGAAAAAGTAACGATAGTAAACGGATAAACAAACGGACTATACGAAATCCTATCAACAACCTCTTTGGCTACCCATTGAGTTAAGTCTCTTCTAAATAATAATAATAATAACAAGAGAACATAAGACTGACTGCGCCACCTTTTGGCATTTTTTACTACTAATATTAATAGTACCTTATGTGCTTTTTTTTTTCGTTGTCGCTGGGGAAACCCATCATGGGGACCCTGCCGCCGTCATGGGCAGGGTACTGTGAGCCTCCTACTCACTAAAACCCACAGCGGAACCCTTCGCCGCAGTGCAATGGGGCGTGCAGGATCGCTATCGCACTCACTGCAACACCCCTGACCTTATGTGCTACTCCAACTATAGTCTATCTGTGTTTTTCTTCCAAAATCTTACAGCAATTACAGCGTGAAGTAACAAACATATATGTATATATGTATACAAACTTGAGCATATATAACAGTAGTGTTAGGTATATTATAATCTAAGAAGATAAATAACGTTATATTCATCGAAATTTACCTACTAAAATATACTTTTTGAAGCTTGACATACCGTATAAAGTTACAAAGGAAATAAGAGGAAAATATATTAAATTCAGAGATCAAATGAACACGTTTATCCTCGGGAGCGTGACGTTCGCGATAGTGCCGCTTGTCACGGCGCTCACGAATCATGTGCGAATACCAAACCACATATAAGTTTATTACATTGTTATATTCGGAAAAACATTTTTATTTAGCTTTGTAACACATGTACTATGCTTTATAATATCAACTATCTAACACTATCTCAGATTTTCTTACTTAAAAAATAATTTTCTGTATGACGTGTAAATTGTATATAGAATTACACTCAATGTAAGACTGAAGCACTGGCTCATCAACTAGATGGCTAAAATTTTTATTTTATTTTTTATCCGTTTCATTAATAACAAAGAAATCACCCTTATTTACAAATAAAGTTTTTTTTATATATTTACTTCAGAAGAAAAGATTATCAAAATGTATAGGATATTGCACTACAGCAAAATTTATGAAATATATGTAATTTCATTAATAATTTGATACCTTTTACGATTTTCAGGAAGTATTAAAATACAAAAAAATACGCTCGTAAATAAATGACAAGTTTATTACAATGATATATTGTAATTAAACATAATAACTTTTCTATTTCATTAAATCGAAGTCTTAAAATTCTTCGGTATGATTATTACTAACATTCATAGATTACATAAATTTTTAAGAAAAATCTAAGTCAGAAACTATTTACGTATAATTTAATACACAAAAAAAAATTACTTAATTAATCATTTTTAACGTTCATTTCCTATTATTTATATAAATTTTACAGCGAAGCTTTGTTTATAAATTATATATAATAAACGATTAATAAACACAGCAGTTATTACAAGTTAGCAAAATACGTAATAAAATTATAAAAAAGGTCGAAGAGTAATTTCCCGAACACAGAGGAAATCTCCGTCGAGCGTGACGTGTGTGATTATATCGCCCGTCACGCCGCCTGCGAATCATGTGCGAACTTGTGAACCGAGAGTCATATTTAGTATACGAATTACATTAGTTTTATTTGAACTTAATTTTGTATTAAAACTTACATTATTAATTAATTCATTATCTTCTTATATTTCTTTGCTATAAATATGTATAACTAGCGATTCACTCTGACTTCGCTCGGGTTCGTCCCTAAGTGATTCTTTAAACTAACATAATTTTTTTTATTTATGAACCGATTGAAATAAAGCAAACACTGAATGTTAAGTGAAGTTTAGCACAATACATTAATGAAAACCACATCCAAATCAACAAATTAAATCAAAAGATATTATTTTATTCTCAAATTATAAGTTTGAAAATTAAAAAAATATCTTTGACTTTGATTATAAATTCGTCGAGAAGTTAAGTATGAAAATGTTCATTTTGTAATTATATAACCTTTAAGTCATCGATACAGATATCGAAAATGCATTTTTTAGAAGTTTTTGTCAATTTTCATTTTTCAAGTTCAGCAGATCTGAAATCTACATATATAGCGAGTACATTATTTACCCACCGGTTTTAATCTATACTAATACTATATAGAGGTAAAGTTTGTTTGCTTGTTTGAACGGGCTAATCTCATCTACTAATCCGATTTGAAAAATTATTTTTGCAATAGATAGCCCGTTTATCGAGGAAGGCTATAGACTATATACATATATATTATACACACGTATTCAATATATAGTATATCTATTTCATACTAACTGGGAAAACGTACCTAAGAACGAACCCAAGGGAAGTGTGGGTGAGTAGCTAGTATATTATATTGATGTATTATTTATGATTTGTTAATATAATATGTATATCATATAACAGTTTGGCACTAATTTATTAGTTGATGATGATGATGATGTTCTCCTAGCCGATTCCGGCCACGGCGGCCAATCTCAATGAGATTAGCCAACTGCGCAGGAGATATTATAGTGCTCAAGTGTACGCGCAGACACAAGTGCACTCTCTATTCCTATCACTCTCATACTCCGGTGGGACGACCACTCGACACGACCGGTGAGAGTTAAGGCGCAGGACCGACGGCTTTACGTGCTCTCCGAGGCACGGGGGTGAAACACCGCCAACTTCCCAACTCTGGGCTGCTACTGAGACTTACTAAACAGGAAGACTCAATAACTAAACTTGGCCCGACCCGGGACTCGAACCCGGGACCTCCGGGTGCGCAGCCATACATGCTAGCCACTACACCACCGAGGCAGTGATATTGATATAATAAGTGATAAAAGTTTTATAAAAACAATTGGTTTTGTGTCACATTAGTTTATTTCATAAGGATAAAAAACCCAAGAAAGTGTCTCTTCCTATCATGACCTACAGATTTGTTGCGTTGTACTATGATAAGAATTAATTTCTTAAGTACTGCCTTATAGTATATACTAATAGTACGTATATTATTTATAATTAAATATTATGTAAAGAAAGTAAACCCACACACATAATAAAATGAAAAATAAGTAATATTAAACAAAAAACAATAAATTTTAATTGATGCCGCTTAAAAATAACATGAAAAAATTAGGTAAATTGGATAGCAAAACAATAACTCTTCTGAAATATTTTTTGCACACAGTATATTAATTAAAAAGAAATTATTATATTGTGATTTTAAGCTTCATTTATTTAATTTCAGTGGAATATGTCGATGTTCGTCGTGTCTGTTATATTTAAATTATGATGTCATAGTTATTATTCTAATATATTTAAACGAGCAATTCTTGTATATTTAATTTTTTATTTATTTATGCCGGTGATCTCGGAAACGGTTCTCCAATGATTTCGCTGTGGTTTGTGGGGGTTTTTGGGGTCGAAAAATCTATCTAGATCAGTCTTGTCTGGTAAAAAGGAGTTTTCGAGTTTTCATGCGGTTGTCATGTGGCAAATATCACGTATATGTGTTTTCATGTGGTAAATATCATGGTCTAGTGGCCAAGGTGCAAGATTAACAGTCACAGGTATCTATCTGAGTTCGAGTCCCGGTCGGATACAAAGTTTTGTTTTTTTTTTTTGTATTTATTCAAGTTTTTATTTATTTATTTTTTTTGTTTTGAAGCCAAATTAAAAAGTAAATTGTAAGTTTTCCCGAAAACTCCGAGGGAAACTCCTGTCGCCCAGGTATTAATAATTAAAAATCAACGTATAAAGTGCATTGATATTTAATAACGTTTCACGATTTTAACTGTTTACTTTGGAAATAAGAAAGCAGCGTCGAAACCAGTCTTGTATGAGATGTATGATGCGAATCTCATTTCTAACACAGGCATGTCTAAGAGTAGTTTATGATAGAAGTTTGAAATCCACCAACCGGTTTGGTCAGAGTGACTGACTGAGAACAGAAATATACTCTAAAAGGGTCGATATTCAGAAGAAGCCTGAGTATATCTGTATAGTAAATTTTGTTTAAATCCGTCTAGCAGTCTCAGCATCAATGAGTAACAAGCATACACATACATACAAACTTATATTTATAATAGCAGGATGATTTACGTAAATATAAAAAAAATATTTTTTTCCAAGAAAACATTCAAAATATTTCAAGCAATAATTTCCATATTTCTACATTAATATATTCTCAGTTATATTTTTAATGTACGTCTTACAATTTTACAAATCAATCTATTTTTCAACCTCAACAATCAAAAGTGCGTGACGCGTGTAATTGTATCGCCTATCACGCCGCCCGCAAAATCATGTGTGAACTCCGAGGCACCTGATGTGAATAACTGGATTCGTTACATTGAGTGAAGTACATAGAATGACAAGTATTTCTTTCATTTACTTATCTTTTTCAGAATATTATTCTAAAATAAATACGCACCAGATATTGTGAGTTGTAATTTTAATGTTTCTTATTTATTTGAATTATTTAAATCATATGGAAAATATATTACGGCTTCTCTTTGGAAAACCGTGTTTCGTGAACCAAAAAACAGCACCTATCATAATATTGTGTTGCTTTCAATTTGTAGTCTAAGTACTGAAAATAAATCAATGAATATGTATAAAATTCGTATTCAAAATAACATTGTAAAATACTTCAAGTAATAACTTGTCAGAATTGTGATACTACAGAGTAAAAGGAATAGAGAGTGCACTTTTTTACAATACTTTTGCACTATAATATACAAAAATTTTTTTGCGACTAGTCTAGATTGCTAGATGGATCTCTGCGAGAAGCCTCCACGGCTATAGATATTAATAATGTATCTTAGGTATGTACGTAGGCTTAGAATATGAAGACCATACTGTTTATTTTTCTATAATTTAAGAGTCATGACTTATGGCGAGTGTGTGCTATGGCGAGCATCAGCACAACGGATGCCGAATTGGTTAAGAAGTGTTGGAAGTTACCACCATGACCATGCATGAACGCCATACGGTCGCTGGCACAACATAATTATTCTATAAGCTCAAGCAGATATATATCTGTTTATACTGTCTATATATTCACATATCACTATGAACACATACTCTACTCTTAAATAAAAGAAGTTCTTAGTGACAAGCTCTTCCAATTCGCGAGTATTTACCATTTTATCGAAACGTCAATCAATCTAACATACGTTGAAATTGGCACTTTTACCGTGGATCGTGTCTCATTTCTTTTGGTAATATTACATTCTCTCTAGGCGTGCGTCTCACTTGGCTGAATAAAGTATTTATGTGTTTATAATAAAGCAAGCGACATTCTAGGAACGTATGTCACCGCAATATTAGATGGAATAACGACAAGTTGTAGGGAATGACGAATTCTTAAGCAATATAACATTTTCTACGTAACTGAATATATTGCAAGTTGTACTGAAAATATATGAAACGTCTTGCTGTAAATAAAGTTTGCACTAAACACCGTTAGATCAAAGTGTACGATTAAAATTATATTTTTTTCATATTTTGCACCGCCTGTGACAAAACATCTAACTTATTTAGGAACATCAAAGAGGCGTCTCCTTTCAATTTGACCCAAAAATTTCCTTTTACCAAAACATGAATAGGCTACGAGAGTCTGAATTAAAAATATTTACATAATTTAAGCGACACAGGTGTAGCAGGCGCCTTCTAAAAGGGTAAAAAAGGCTCCACCTCATCTCGTAGGCTATTTTACTGAAAATTGAGTCAAGATGAGAATAATTTTTTGTCGCTTCCGTCTATATGGATTTTTAATAATATGTTATTAAAGAAGTGTGTCTTCTTTATTTATCAAAAGGAAAATGAAAATAATATGTTAGTCAATAGAATTTCCATTTCTAATATTAATGTAATAATAAGATAATGTTTTTTACTTTCCCTAGTTGGGAAAAAAGGTTTGTTATTTTAAACTCAAATAGAATAATTCAGTTACTAACAAATTATGTGACTCAACGGTATTAGGATATACCAGGAATACAAACAGGCAAATATATATATATATATATGTATATATATATATATATATATATATGAATATTTGCTCCAAACAGTACACCAACCCACGGCGGTGCCATGAAGACACTGATTTTTACGCTAATGAAATATTTTTTAAGAATTTTCTCAAACACTTTTCTTCATCATCAGTTCCTTTTACTCAACTATTCATATGGAGAAGCCTATAGATAGTTGATTAAAGGGGTGTGCCGCAGCGCAGGTCGTCGCACCACCATCTAGCAGAAGAGCGCCCTAAACTGCGTTTTCCTAGATGTGGTATCAACTCGAGAACCTGCTTTCTCCAACAATTATCAGTTCTTCTGCAGATATGGCTGAATCTCTGCCACATTAGATTCCTAATTTTCTGACCAGCTTCGATGACACCGAACTTCGGCCAAATAAATTCATTTCTCACTATATTTTTAAGAAAACCGTTCCGTACATGAAACTTTTCACAGGACGCTGTTTGACTTTTAGTCAGTGACGTGTTATGACGTGAGTATCCATCCTCAAATCTTTACATACTCACACATGTGCAGCCTTTACATTTATCCTTCTATAATGAGATATTTTCGTGCAGTAGAAAGTATCCTATATATACCCGGATAACCAGCTATTATCATACCAAATTTCATCAAAATCCCTCCAGTGGTTTTTCCGTGATGTGGTAACAGATAGACAGACAGATAGACAAAAATTCTGAAAATTATAGATTCGGAATATCGATAATAATGTCTATTTTAATAAGATTTTCCAAAAAATATTTAATGTACAGATTCGGATTAGTTACAATTTTATTATACATATTATGTATAGATTATAAGAGTTATTATGTATTTATAAATTAATTACGAATTAAATATATAAAATAATAAAACTCGTATTATATGTAGATACATACCTATATACTTATATTTCTTCATTTGGAATCCTACAGATTCAGACAGTATAACATTACAAATGTCGAGCTTCGTAGTGTTTGTGAAACAAGTTTTGACGAACATTTACCAACTGTGTTGTTCTAAACTTGTATCAGACCTTATTTGACATACGAATATCGCAAGCCTCAGACAAATGTAATTTTACAAGATAGAATATATTATAAAATACATACTTGGGATATTTTAGACACATTTGAATTATTTTTTTTTATATTTTCGATACGTACTAGTTGGAAATTGTATTGTAAAATATTAGACATAATATAGTAATCTCACTTTTCAACCGACTTCAAAAAGGAGGAGGTTCTCAATTCGACTGTATGTTTTTTTTTTTTTTTTATGTTTGTTACCTCAGAACTCCGTCATTTATTAACCTATTTGGACAATTTTTGTTTTGTTTGAAAGGGTAGACTTCCAGATTGGTCCCATTTAAATTTCAAAAAAAAATACCACCCCTAAGGGTGGAAAAACAACTAATGATGAATTTAACCTACTTCTAATTGTCATATTGACTTGAAACTTTGCAAGTGTTTCTATTTTCGTTGATAGTACAGTGGTTCGGTATTGTTGACCCGATCTGATGGTAAGGCCAGAAGGTGGATAGGTGGAACTCTTCAACAACTAATAGTAGATACTTTGAGTTTGGGTTTATTTTGTTTGGTTTGACAAGCCTAACACTTTAGAATTCTTACTTTGCTACTACTGTCTACACTAAAAAGGGAAAAATAAAAACTTTTTAACAAAAAAATAAAAACCGACTTCAAAGAAAAGCACTAAAAAGTAAAAAATAAGTGATTGGTAGTTTTCATTTACTATACATACCTAATCAAATATTTTCGAAGTCGGTGTGCTTTGCTTTGTATGGGCTGGCACCGATTTCGAAAATATTTGATTAGGTATGTATTTAATAGGTAGGCTTTAATTACTTAGCCAAAGCACACCGACTTCGAAAATATTTGATTAGGTATGTATAGTAAATGAAAACTACCAATCACTTATTTTTTACTTTTTAGTGCTTTTCTTTGAAGTCGGTTTTTATTTTTTTGTTAAAAAATTTTTTATTTTTTTTTTCGTTTAAATATGCGTTTACGTAGAACTAAATAGCTGTAAGTGGGTGTTTTCTTCTACATCATTTAAATTTCACAAAATGGAGGCTTAGTAATATACTCGTAATAGGAAATAAGCACAATATGAACACATTTTTTAATATTAGCACAAACTCTTAGTTAAAAAAACCTCCTTTCGTAAAGACATACTGACTATATCTATAAAAATCGTTAATTATTTTAATTATTACTTTCTTTTAAAAAAAAATCTCCTCTAAGTAACTTGTCACTTTCTGAAAATAGAGCAATATAAAACCTTATATTCATATAACCGCAAAAATTACAGGAAACTTATATCATACTTACTTTTTACAGGACTAAAGGTCCAGAGTCGCATGCGACAGTATAAAGAGTGATTTATTATTCACAGCCCCTTTTTGTTTACTTCTACCTACGACTGTTTGCGCTCGCTTACTTATGGAGTTATGGCTATACATAACCCCTTTGTTTCAAAGATATTTTCCTGACCCTGCGCGTATGACAAGAATAAATGTCTACAAACTAATACTTGTTTGTATAGGCGTATTTGGTTTAAGTTAATACAACGTAAACCTTACTTACGCTCTTACATTGTATTAACAACCGCATTTCAGACAAAATGCTCTTTGTTTTTACAGATTAGAGTGCGGCAACTTATCTAGATTTGAGTTGGTTCCAGCATTTACGTAAAGCGACTGTTGGTAGAGGACCTACGTAGAGAAGCAAATGTCATGTTCTCATTTACAAATTGCATAGCCTAAATAAAGATTGTTTTAATTCATATTAAAGTTGCCATGATAACGTAAGTTTCTTTCAAAGTAAAATAATAAAAGTGTAATGTAATTTTTTATTTGGTAACATTGGTATTTCAAATATACACTTAACTCTATCTGAAATAAGAATTTGGGAAACTATAGATCTATTTGAAGCCTTTTTTATATAAAACTAGCGGACCCGACAGACGTTGTCCTGTCTACACGTCTTTAATTTGAAAATTTCAAACTTTTTTTAATAATTTTTTTGATGAAAATTATTATTCAAATTATGAATCTAAACCATTCCCAGATCCCCTTGAACACACACAAAAAATTTCATCAAAATCGGTCCAGTCGTTTGAGAGAAGTTCAGTGACATACACACTCACAGAAGAATTATATATATAAAGATTTAATTTTCATATATTTTACCTCATATTTTAAGCCTAGAAGCGTCATTTCCAATGGTGTATTAATATCTACATATAGAAGCATTTATTGTGTAGCAACTTTTAACACAATGAAAATATGTTCTTTTATGTTTTTTTAAATCTAGATATATGTATACATATACTCGTAGAAACTTTTTGTATGTTTTTTAGATGCTTTAGTAAAAAAAGTATATGGTACTAATACTGTGTAAACGAGTCATAATATGTACTTGTATATAGGTTTTTGTTTGCGCCTGGTGTTAATGCTTTGTGACATGACATACACACATCTTGGGGAAATTATTTATATTAGTGTTGGCCTAGTGGTTGAATATCGTTCCCCCCCAACGTGCGTTCACCTTGTCGTGGTGGGGGGGCTCAGTAGTGCCCGGCAATCCAACCGGGCGCGAAGCTAAGAAACGCACAGGGAGGTTGCCCACTTCGGTGGGCGGTGGGAGGTGGCCCTCTTCGGGGGGCGGTGTACCATGCGGGTTTCTCCTGGTACTTCTCTGACAGCAGAGTGGACTGTGGAGCCCATGGTTGTGGTGGTCTGCTTCGGCAGACCTGCCGTCGGGGCGTCGTAGTTGAATGCGTAAGCGATCCTGCGACGCCCCATTAAGACGGGGGAAGGTTTTGTTGGGTTTTAGTGGGTAGTACTGGCTGTATTACGCCGGTGAGTCCCACACGTCGTGCGTAAATGCATTTCCCAACGTTAAAAAAAAAAAAAAAAAGTGGTTAAATATCGCCGCAAATAATGCTTGACAGACAGAGAAGAAAAAGGTATTGAACTGTTTGGTCTTCGCCTTATGTATTTTTATATATTAACCATTTCGCTGTCCCATGAGTCGTATATGAACATTTCGATTGTTTAACTATTGTATCTATTTTGCGGATAGTTAAGTTAACTTTCACGTCCATACAATATAATATTTTCGCACACGAAAAAAAGCAACCGTCAATATTATACCGTTAATATGTTTATCCCATAATTATCGTAAATAAAGTTATTTAATATAATATAAAAAAAATCTGCAGGAAAAATTATAGAAATACTCGTATCTCCTGCATTTCCCCAAAACAGCAAATAAAATATAGAAACCCATAACAAAATCCCATTAAATTGTAAAAATCTTTTCCATGTTTTAAGTAAATCACACTAATTCCCGTACAACACATAATGAGACAAGTATTACGAAACAAATTTGCATATTCCTGTGTCCACATAAAAGCTATTAAATTAAACAAGTGTTTACAAAACGTTGTCCATCTAAAGCCTAGATGTATCACCGTCGGTGTAAACCTGGACTGAATGCGCGAGTAATAAAGAGAATGCGTTGGGCACTAAGCCGGCTTATGCCACGAAAATTCCCATCCACCAAGCAGCTTGCTTAAATACGATACAACACAAACAGTAGGTTGACAACCCACCACAATTACAAGTGAGTAACTTAGTAAGAGTTCTACATAACCATATGGTTTAATTAACGGAAATAATATATAATTTGGCTATTTTTGCAAATAATCTTATGTGGGCTGATTTTAATTTATCTATGTTATACGATTACTGAGCGAGCGAGCGAAGCGTCTCCGCTTCAAGTCGGGAAAAAATTTGGTCTTTCACTTTGTTGGTATTCCTCTGTAGGTCTTATTTTAAATCGATCTGGACGAAACTTGGTATCCAGATTTTGCGACTTTATAATTTTTCTTTGTTGTCAGGGATTTTTGATTGGAGTGGTACTTCCTCCAAAAAGGGGCAAAAAGGGGCTAATGAATATCTCCGGGTTAAGAGATCCGGTTTTGATGGTTCTTTTTTATTTCAAAGATGGTAATTTTAAATCGGTCTCATAAATTTTGTGAAGATCTGATGAGAATCTTCGGCGTGATAAGCAGAATAGCTCCTCAAAATGCAGTAAATCGCTCTCATAACTTTAGTGGTATATTAATTGTCGTAAAAAATTTTGTGCTCGCGAGGTCTACTGTTCGCAGAACTACTAGTACTAATTTTGTTATTACCGTAAATAGTTATGTTTTTTGCAAAATCTTATTAAAATAAACATTATTATCGATACAGAGGCCCAATCTATAGTTTTTAGAATTTTTGTTTGTCTGTTTGTCTGTCTATCTGTCTGTCTGTCTGTTACCGCATCACAGAAAAACTACTGGAGGGATTTTGATGAAATTTGGTATGGTGATAGATGGTTATCCGGGTCAACATATAGAATACTTTTTACCGCGAGAAAATGTCTCATTTCTAAGAAAAAATACAAAACCTGCAATGTAAGAGTATACTAATATGTAAAACCTAAGAATTCGGTTTTTGGTCATCTAAACGCGGGCGGAGCCGCGGGCAATGCTAGTACACTATAAATATCTAATTTTATTTTTATATTATTTTTTGTGTTACAAAATGATTTAAGCACTCTTCTGAAATATTTCGAATTGTAATATCGGCTACGTACAATATTCTTTGAGACCACCAAAAGGAGGTTTATTAGATAAGAAATTGTAGTACCGCTTTGGTCTTATTTTTACTTTGTAATAAAACTGGAACTCTTATTGAAATTTTACTAGCCTTTTATTTTTAAATAAACAAGCTCAAATTTTCTTTATTGCATACCATTGTTTTACATTACATAATACAAATAAATTAAAGTAGACATAGAACAAGAGGCGGTCCTATTGATAGAGAGCGATCTTTTCTAAGCAACCTCTGGGTAAAGAGAAAAAAAGAGAAGGGGTGTAAAGAATCTTTAAATCTACGAATGAATACCTACATAGAAAAATATTAATATATACATACATGAATTGATACATACAGACATACATACATGCATACATACATAGATACATACATACATATTATGCACAAACATGTTTTATATAATAAAAAAAATACATATTATTATGTAACAAAAACTGAAACTCAACTGTAAACAAAAACTTTTTGGATTGGATTTAAGTTAATCACAATAGGTTTTGTAGTATTGTTACTTTATGATTTCCGCCAAAAAATTGTATGTATGTATTGTATTCAGCCCTTTTTTTTTAACGTCCCACTGCTGGGCACGGGCCTCCCTTCAGTACGAGGGGAATCAGGCCATAGTCCACCACGCTGGCCAAGTGCGGGTTGGCGGACTTCACATGTCTTCCGAAAACTTGTTAGGTTCTCTCAGACATGCAGGTTTCCTCACGATGTTTTCCTTCACCGTAAGGCAAGTGGTAATCATGTTAGAAATAATTCGCACATGAAAATATCAGAGGTGCGAGACCCGGGATTTGAACCCGCTTCAATCGGTTTCCCAAGCGAGCGCGTTACCACTGGGCTACCACTGCCTTTTTTTTTTTTTTTTTGCCAAAAAATAGCGTAACTCAATAAGATCATAAAAAGATTTGGTGCTGAGATGAACGGCGTATATATTTTTTGTAATGTTTAAATTTATATATCATTGTATTTGTAATAAATCCTGAAATGGTCTTGCTATTAATGGATATTATATAGTTGAGGTTTTTAAATAAGTTTTGTGTGATGTCATTTTTCTTCGGATTTTTGAATTGTAAGGTTGTTTGCAGTGGCGTAGCTATGCCAATGCAACCAATGTGGTCGCACGGGGTTCCTGATCCAAGGGGAGCCCAGCAGACCACAAATGGTTCTTTTATTTCAAATCAATTTTTCGAGGACGGCTCTCATAAAAGTTTAAAAAAACCGCAAGAAAAAAGTTTCCTATTCCCTTCCATTTTTTTGCCATGGGTCCCAAACGGCTATTTACGCCACATTTATTTGGTAATAGAATTTATAGACACATATTCACGTATATTATTAGCATTTCGACTACGCGCTGACATACATCTGCAATATTTCCAAACCTTTCAATTCATGAAACTCAGTATTAATAATAAAAACTATTTCTTCATTACGACCATAAAGCTTAGTTAAAGTAGTTAAGGAGAAGCTATTCGTAAATAGTGGATTAGAAAACTTTGCTACAACATCTCTTAGTCGGGAACCGACGTACATTCGGACGAATAAGTAGTAACTTTTACATAAACTTTATAACCAAAAAGTAAGTTTAGTGAACGGAGCGAAAACCTATTCGTTCCATTCAGTAAAACTCAACTAATAAAGGCCATTTGTGGAAGTAGCAAGGTGGGTATACACATGAAAACTAATATATTAACCCTCAAAATATGAGAATATATAAATTAAAGTGTGTTTATGATACTTCAAAAGAAATCATGTTTTGTTAGAAATAACTAATTTGCTCATACAATATGGAAGCCAGTGTAATAATCAAATATTTTTCTAGATGTCTTTCATTTACTTCACAAATGTAATTTTTCTCTTATGTTCATCATTTTGATACCATTTATGTAGATAGGAGAGTAATAGCGTTATAAGTCATGGTAAAAGCTATTATAGGGTAAAAACACAAATATGTATGAAATTAAACTTAATAGACAGGGGAAACCAGATAAAATCATCTTCACATTGCTATTTTTATGCAGAAAAAATACATCTTTAGATTTCCTTTGAGACATTGTAATTTATAATGGCCTAGAATAATTGCCTGAATTATTCTAAAAATAGATATACTAATTTGATTTTAATACTTTTATTTACAATTATCCGTGTTTTTGTTTCATCATGGCCATAGTAATATCAACAACAACAGATACTCTTAAGATTTATCGAAAAAAATATATTGAATTTTGATAAAGCGCTTAACGAGACGAAAAAATAGTAGATAGAAGTAGCTAACTAGCACAGCATCTACAAAATCTCTAAATCATTCGAATCTAAAATCTTCACTTCCAGTTCGATTCATACTGTTATATTGTAAACTAAATTTACATTTCCTTCATCAAACTCTATTTCGAGTGATTTTTCATGATTTTTAAGCTTCGATACTACAGCGTAGCGGTATTCAAAATGTCAAGAGCACTCGAGCTGAAAAAGCGACAGAACTCGATTCTGATTTACTTCAAACAAGAAACGCGACGACACAACAATAAAATAAAAGCTGTCGGTCTATTCGTTAGTTCAGTTGAATAGTATTTAGATAAAAGGAATTCAATATAAGTTTTTGTTTTGATTGTATACAAAAATATTTGTTGTATATCATGTACATACATCCATTTAAAATTAATTGAATTTCTCTATATGCGTCTGCGCCTCGTAGTACTTCGTAAAAAATCTCAATTATTGATTATTACTATCTAAAGTGAACGATGAAGTAAGCTTAAGTAAGTTAGTAAGCTTTGCTAACATATTAATCTCAGGAGCTATCCAGAAATATAATATCATGTCCAATTTTTTTTACTAATGTTATATGTAATGGTTACCACGTACTAATATGACGATGAAAAATATCTTGTAAAAACCTCCATGTTTGAGAAAGCTAAAACTTCTAAATATTTGAAAAAACTGCTAATCCCACGTGGTCATCTTTTTGATAGACTACGGTCGTCTACGTCCCTTTTAAGGCCGTGCCTAGTAATGTGACATTAAAGCATAGTATTTAATCTTACTGAAACTAGCTTATCTTTGAGAAACAAACAAATCCAAAACCATTATTTATATTCCATATCGATTAAAGTGAAAAAATTACTAACTATAGCTAAAGTACGTACTTTACTCATAGTATTAAGAATATGAAGCCCGTAATGTATGCCATACATATTATTTAGCTCGTACAGATTAGCGGTGTCCCTAAATCTAGAGCTCGACGCGATAGGCTTGGAACAGGTGTTTATGACCTCTGATAGCGGGGACAGAAAAGGGTGTAAGCGCACTACGGATTGCAGATTTTATGTAACCTTACTAAGTCACCTTAACCTTACAAAAAAAATATCTAATTCTTATATTTGAACGCGAAAATGTAAAAAATGACTTTTTTTAAATACTTTTTAACACATTTTTTGGAAAATCTAATTAAAATAGTCATTATTATAGATATAGAGGCCGAATCTATAGTTTTTAGAATTTTTGCCTACCTATCTGTCTGTTCGTAACCGCATCACGGAAAAACCACTTGAGGGATCCTGATAAAATTATGTATGATGAGAGCTATTAGCCGGGTCAATATATAGGACACTTTTTTCTGCGGGAAAATATCTCATCTCTGAGAATCTATACTAAACGTTAAAGCGTAAATAGAAACCAACCCGAGCGGAGCGAGGTTGAGTCGCTAGTCTATTACTAAAAATAAAATTTTACTATAACGACATAAAAATTTTCACCAACAATATGAAGCACAATTTTTTATTGATATGAACTTCCTTTATATAAGATCCCGGCTATAAAAATTAATAACAGTGCGCTCAGAGCCTCGGGAACGGTGGCCATTGTGTGTTCTGCTAAGCTTTTATCAAAAAGACGTAGTAATAGTGTTTTAGCAATATATCACTGCAATTTCCTCACGTACTAACAATAACTTCAATGAAATCTAAAACTATAATTCTTTTTATATCTCTATACAGCCTTTAATCATCCGGTTTTTATATAATCATAGTCAAAGTTAACCTATAAATATGTTGAGTCTATATTATTTAGTATCTTGTTTTCTTTATCTCTAATATCTTGTTTCTTGTCTAAAAATACCTTTATAAAAACTTTTAAAAGACTTACACCCGAATTGATTCTCCTCTATATCAAATTCGTCAATTTTTTTTACGTGGAAGATGAAGTAATTTTGGCAAAAAATTAAAGTATTATTTTTATATCTCATCTATAAAATAAGCAAGGTCAATAATCGGTAACGGTAACGGTAACAGAATATTTATAATAAACTTTATTTTTTCTCTATTATATGAATAATTTCAAAGAAAACTATAGTCATGGCATCGTATATAGATTATAGATGCTACCACACTTTGTTTCTCTCAAATCAACTGACTGTAAAGAACAAAGTTAAGACTAACATTTTGATCTATCTACCCCGCAAGGCAAAAAGTGTCAAGTTACGAACAATGGTGCCGAGTACGTTTACTTCTATCCACCAAAGATCCACTACCTTTAAGTAAATAGTCTCTCACAAAAGTAAAGCCAGATATTTTCGGTCGAGACCTCGTTTTGAAAGCCCTATTCTGAAGAGTGAAAAGATGAATTCATTGCGACCCATTTCCCTTTATCCGCTGATATAGAAAATTGTATCGCTTACTGCAAAGTTCGTTGTCCTGCAGTGTGGAGACACTCTCAAAAGCTAGTCGCTTTAAGATTGCTATCTCAAAAGTCACGACAAGTTATCCGGAATGTCATTTTTGCTAAGTTTTCTTTGAAAAAATAAGAAATAGCAGAATCTGAATTGAGCACTGAGGGTTGCGTACTTATACGTCTATATATTTTGTGTTATTTACTTACTAATAAAATATTTATTTATTGAATTACCAACAAAAGCTACAATGGTTAACACATATAATCTTGGCACTGCACTTAACATGTTAATTGCACTTTTAATTATAGGTAAATACAGCATGATAATTATATTATTAATTAAGGTTATAAACGATTATGTGGATAATACTATAAACTTAAATTATTAAAAAGAAAAAAAAAACAATTATAATTATAAATTTCCAAATTAAATGTCACACACAATATAAATAAAGATATTTTATACAATTAATAAAATTAATAATTCATAGTAAAAATAATAATAATAATAGTTGCAATGTCACATCCAGATTATGAAATTATAGGTACTGAACAGTGATTTTAGCCTCGGTTTTTAGGATTCAAAGTAAATCTCTTATATAATTTACTAATTCCTTATTATTTCGTCATATCCGTCTTTTTATCTGTCAGTCATTTTTTGGATTCTTGGTTCTATATAGCTGAAATTTTAAAAGCAAGGTGTTCTAGTAGGTTGTTAGGTTTTAATGGGTAGAGGTAGGTTCTTGCGGATCACAAAACAGGAAATAGAGTCAAAAATATGTAAATAAAAACATGCAACAACTGAAAAAACACTTGAAGCGAATATGAATATCTCTGAATATATCTTAAGAAAAATAATTTCTTCTGATATTCTTTCTTTTACATTTCTAAAACTTTCTTTTAACATTAAAAGGAAAAACATGTAATAGAACTTCGGAAATAGTTCTATCGAAATTAATTGAAGCAGTTACTATGATATATTGAGTAGTTTTAAATATTTTCTATAATATATTCTAACTAGGTAAATATTTTAACATTTTAGCAAATATTGCCAAATCTGTTCACATAGTAACAGAGTCTCATCAGTATTCGAAGAGTATAGAGCACACCAAATTTATGATCCCTATGCAAGTGCCGTCCTAGCGATAAATTATAATATTACTGATACACTGATCGAAAACAAAGTTTGACACGTAATCTTGGCTATAAAACAGAGGGCATTATGAAAATTTTGAAGCAATAACTTTTGTAATTTGTATTAATATTATAAACGTGAAAGTTTGTATGTATGGATGTTTGTTATTCTTTCACGCCAGAACGACTGAACGGAAGTAGCTTAAATTTGGCACAGTGATAGATTATAGTCTGAAATAACATATAGGTTACTTTTTATCCCGGAAAAATGTACGGTTCCCGTGGGATAGGTTTGTTTTTGTTTTTCTAGAGGAGAACCCGAGCGAAGCGAGGCTGAGCCGCTAGTACATAATAATTATATTATTTCATTTTCTAAATATTATGTCGATTACGTGACAATATTATATTGTTAGGCTTAGATAATCAAATGTAAGTTATTTAATTTGTATCAGAGTAATAATGCCTGTAGTTTTAGTTCAGTTGGGCAAAATGTTATCTAAACAATAAAGAACTTAAATAATGTGCGATGAAACAAAAGATTGATCAATCAAGATAATATCTTCCATTTCATTCAAAAATATCTCCGAACACCAAAAAAAATCGGTCAAGTGCGAGTCGAACTCGCACACGAAGGGTTCCATACCACCGTACTTGTACTTTATATTAGTATGACTTTTACTCTATGTATGTATGTAGTATATTAATTTCGATGATCGATTACGAATTTTAAAAAAATGTCTCTTATATTATTATTATATTTCTTGCTTTATATTTCTATTTATTTTTATTATTTGTTGTTATGGCGGCAATAGAAATGCGTACTCTGTGAAAATTTAACTCAACCTATTACGGTTCATGAGTTACAGCCCTCTGACAGACGGACTGAGGGACGGATGGACAAAAAAGTGTATAGAATGTAATTACGTTTTTTTCTTTTTAAAGCAACTAAGTAGTCGGATGGGATATCAATATTATTTCATCTTTAAAATTAATAAATTTTAACCGTTTTGGCGCAGATATTTCAAAAAAATCTTCTTCATCAGAAACTTTAGTGCAACATTCCTTAAACTCAGGCTTTGCTTTGTCTGTCAGTTAGTTAGCTAGCACTTAATAGTAAAAATTTATTTTCGACCTACATACACTAAAATTACTTATTTGTTATTTACTATTATTGTGATTTTATTAATGTGCTAGACGTAAATCTTTCGAAGATATTTAGACAATCCGGTATGGTCTAGTGGCTAGGATACCTGGCTCTCACCCAGGAGGCTCGGGTTCGATTCCCGGTACCGGAATATATATTTTGTGATCTTATGATCTTAAAAATAATTTTCATTCGTCTTTACTTTACTTTTAATTTATCAATTAGTTAATTTTAAGAAAACATTTGATGTGTCTTAATGAAATCTGTGAAATTTTATTTTCTTATAATACTTATTTTAAAATAGTTTATTTAAAGTTAACCATGGTAATTAAGAAATATATTAAATTAATCACGTAATTAAAAAAAAGCCTTAGTATAATCTTAAGTAAATGTAAATAAAAATATTAAACACCCTTACCGTATAACACCTTTGTACTAGCGAGTACTTTGTTCTACCTCACTTTGCTTCACTCAAATCATAGTTACTATCCGTACATTAAAACAAATTTCGTAAGCTGAATTATGAGAAATAGTAGATAAATAAAATTACAGCTATGCGAATGCTAATTTTCATTTATCCTTCTTGATTTTCATGTTTAAAATCTTACGAGTATATAACCTGATATCAATAGAGTAACAGACGACAACGAGAACCAATTCAATTATCTTTTCCTAGAAACGTTTACAGATCCTTTTGTGGGATGCTGCATACGTTGATACATTGGTCCATATCACGTAAGTAAAATACTGTATAATGCAGGAGAGACACCGACAAACAATACAATGATTTAATAGGTATTTCTTCTAAATAAATTTAATTTAGTACACGAAAAAATTGGATTTTAGGATTAATTCAGGATTTGAAGACAAGCCAATGAGCACAACTTATCTTGCCAATCTTCCTCTCTTTCAGTCTTCGCCTTTTTTGAGCTCGCCCTAGGCCCCGACATACCTCGTGTTAGTTCGACCTTCCTAGATTAGAATGCGAGGAGGATCAGTCAGGCCATATTCCACCACTCTGACAAAGTGCTTGTTAGTGGACTTCATATATCTTTCCAAAACTGGTTAGGTTCTCTCAGACTGCAATTTCGATTTTTTTCCTTCTCCCTATGATAACTTGTGGAAAATATGTTGATAATGAAATAAATGATTCGCACATGAAAATATCAAAGGTACGAGACACGGCATTCGAACCCCTACACCTGGTTTTCCAAGCGACCGGGCTACCACTGGGCTGCCACTGCCTTATAAATTTCGTCTATATCAAGCTAAAATAAAAACAAATCAAGTAATTGTAATACTTTCTCATATTTACATGAATATTTGACATTTTATATATAAATTTTTTTTTTGGTTCCCGACATTTCGAATGCTTTCCAACAACAGATGGGATCGGAACAGCCCATCGCCATACGTTAATGACTGCCATAAACGCTGTATTTAAAGTTAACATACACACTAACTTTAAAGCTACATGCAACTTAGTACGTACTTTGAGGCTTATAAGTACTGAAACCTTCAAAGCATATTATAAGGAAATATTAAGTTAGTAGTCGAACTTAAAATAAATGTGGTACTAGATCTTATATGTACGAGTATATATTTTTACACTTATTGTCTATCATATTGATATTGGGAGATATGAATGGAGCAATTAACTATAATTATGAAATTTCCTTTCAAAATATATATTCGGGTGATACAACTTTATAATAAGAAAAGAAAATGAAACGGGATGACAAAAATTGACAAATAATATTTGCGTGAAAGAATAGGTTTCAGGTAGGTTTTAATGATGATGTTCTCCTAGCCGATTCCGGCCACGGCGGCCAATCTTATTGAGACTAGCCAACTGCGCAGGAGATATTATAGTGCACAAGTGTACGCGCAGACACAAGTGCACTCTCTATTCCTGTCACTTTCATACTCCGGTGGGACGACCACTCGACACGACCAGTGAGAGTTAAGGCTCAGGACCGACGGCCTTACGTCCTCTCCGAGGCACGGGGGTGAAACACCGACAACTTCCCAACTCCGGGCTGTTACTGAGACTTACTATACAGAAAGACTCAATAACTAAACTTGGCCCGACCCGGGACTCGAACCCAGGACCTCCGGGTGTGCAGCCGTACATGCTAGCCACTACACCACCGAGGCAGTTAGGTTTTAATACTACATATAAAAAAATCTTGACGTTAGATGTACATTGTATGAGTATGTATAACGACTTGCAAAGAAACAAATAATTTCTACTTAAATAATATCAACTTAAAACAAACATCCTAGATAAAAAGCCGGGGGACATTACTTGTAAAAAATACGTGTTAAAGTCGCTACAAAGTTTTCCTTTAATTTTAGCTACTGTACCCTAAACTTGAGATACTTTACGTAATGTATTACGTATATTCCCCTATAAATGTTGCTGCAATGCGATGACAAGTTGTCAGGTCTCAGTGGAGCTCTTTTAAGCTGCCCCAAAGCTAAAGTTGACCACTCTTTGACTTGTATTAAAATGAAAGCTCATATTTTATTCACAAAGTCAAACTTTTATGTCAAATAAAATGGTTATGATATAAATACTATAATTAATCATCATTTGGCATGAAAATCTTATCTAAACGTAGATTTTTTTGATTTGATACCTATATAATGTCTAAAGAACTTATAAATTTTTCTATTGTAATTAAATCTTTGGGATTTCAAAAAAATGGGATAAACATACAGAGATGGTGCAGTAAAGTTGAAAGAAATGAATGGAGGTAGGTTGTTTAACACTTTAGTAAAAAGGTAAACTTAACAAAAAGCAACGTATTCAAACGGTGTCCTTAAAATGAAAATATTATTTTATTTTACTTTAGTGCCGTTATTATATTCTATTAAAATTATTGTTTAATTTTGTATATAATAAAAATAAAAAAAAAAACTAAAGACGTCGCAGGACGCCTGACTAATATTGTAGTGATGTTTCAACATCGAAACTATTTTGTACAAAAAATATGCATGAAAATATTAAAACAAACTGTTGAGATTTTTTTAAAGAAAAAATTATAATTTATTTTAAAAATATATATCATTCAATACAAAAATTAAAAATTTAAATAAGAGCTCAAAGCGGTGAGAGGGGGAATCGTCGAACCGAGTGAGTGTCTGAGAGGCAAGGGCGGCAACAGCCGGTTTGACCCGCCGTATTAGATGTTTCACATCAATAACTTTTGAGATTTCTAAAGCCTTAGTCTCCCCCGTGATTATGTTTACTGTAAAGCATTCGAAACATCGTGAACAAAAATCTATACATATAATAAAATTGTAACTAAGTCGAATCTGTACATTAAATATTTTTTTTTGAAAATCTAATTGAAATGAACATTATTATCGATACAGAGTCCGAATCTATAGTTTTTAGAATTTTTGTCTATCTGTCTGTTTGTCTGTCTGTCTGTTACCGAATCACGAGAAAACCACTGGACAGATTTTGATGACATTTGGTATGATGATACCTGGTTATCCGGGTCAACATATAGGATACCTCTTACCGCGGGAAAATATCTCATTTCTGAGAAAAAATACAAAACCTGAATTGTAAGAGTATACTTATATGTAAACCTAAGAATTTGGTTTATGGTCATCTGAACGCGAGCGGAGCCGCGAGCAATGCTAGTACAAAATAAGACTGCGACTAAGACCGGAAGAAATAGTTTCGAAATCAGAAAAAATGTTAAACATTCGCGTAAATCTAAAAAAGTATTAGGTTCCCTTTACTGTAGATTATTTATCAATAAAATATCATTGCTTATCAGATGAAAAATTCAGTTGAACTATTTTTGTAACACCAAGGTACTACATGAAAAAAAAATTACGTTTCATTTTATTTGGCATTTAAACTTGCTAGTTACAATTGGACCCAGTTATGCAAAAAACAGCCATGTGCGTAAAAGTACCAACAGAGTTATAAGCATTTTTCTGTCGATAGTTGCACTTGGGGTTATGTTTTGTTTTTCTGGTTATTTTAAAATATTCATATAAGTATTGTTTATTTTTTATAATTATTTTATTTTTTATAATAAAATGCTTTTAACTCTGTTGGTACTTTTACGCACATGGCTGTTTTTTGCATAACTGGGTCCAATTTATAGAATGAAATGATAATGATAGAAGATAATATATTGATATAATTAGTCAAGATAGAAAAAGCCATATTAGGCAAAATAAGCACCTGGGCACGCTATCGTAATGATCTGGCCATCTACATTACTAGTACTTTAAAGAAATAAGAGGATTCTTAATTCGGATGTGCTTTTTGTATGTATATCATGTGGTGTTCGTTTTATTATTGTTTACGTATATATTTAAGCAACCTATAATCGAAGTTGCAACACTTTGCTTGATTTAACTCCCAACACGCTTACACTTATGTTTTATACTTAGTTTATTAGTAACCAAAATCTTGCATAAATCTACTGTAAATTACGGATATATTTAATTAAATTTCAACAATAATATAAGAATAAAAACTAAAACAATCTGCATAGCATTAATTAAAATTTTTCGCCTTCCACACTAATTTACTTTGAATTTGTTATACGCTCTGGATCCTTTGATCTCGGCGTCTGTTTACATATTTGTAGACTTCGCAGCTAGAGATTATTTGTACACATTAAGGCTAACTTTAAAATAATAAATTGAAACAGTATACTTTATTGGGTCCACCGTCCAGCATTCATAAAACAAAATACACACAAATGCGAGTCGGACTCGCACACGAAGGGTTCCCTACTATCGTACACTATAACACTATGTACTTTTTAAATACTTCTGTAAAAGAAACAAGAAGGGAGCCATAATAATATGTAATGACCGATTATTTGTTATTGTTGCTACTCTAACTCTGTGAAAATTTTAAGTCTCTACCGATTACGGTTCATAAGATACAGCCCGCTGACAGATTGACGGACGGACAGCGGAAGCTTAGAAAAAGGGGGCCGTTTGCCCGGAGGCTTACAAATTGCCACGCTTCGGGTAAGGAACTCTAAAAAGTGAAGTGAGTGTGAATTAGTTGCTTGCTGTGAGTTCATAGTGTTTCATGCTTTATTCCGTCTGTATCGTTGGAAAAAACTATTCTATGTACAATGTATACAGACAGGAGTTTGGGGCAGTGTGATAAAATCTGTTATCAACGCGGAACATAAAAATAAATTTTTCTAAATAAGTTTTCCTTGCAAACGAAAAAGTTATATTTAGTTTTAGTTTTCACTTCTAACTAGAAAACAATTTATCTCAAAATAATGACATAATTCAATTTTCAAATTATCGTTTTGGCATTCTTGTATAGGTGTAGTAATCGCTATAAATTAATTAATTCTAATTGGAATTACATCAATTGGAGGTACTTTAATGAAAAGCGAAATTTTAGACAATAGTTGGACTAAACTCTAATATATTTAGTATTATTTGGTAAACATAGATCAATAGTTCTGAAATTGCTTCTACGTCAAATGTTTCTAGTTTGATTGTTTTACGAGTACGTACATACATATATATATTTATATATATATATTACACTGTAAATCCACTATGTACCAACCTATCTACTTAGGTAGTTTAAGTGACGATAAATTATACGTACTGCAAAAATAACTTTGTAATCGCATGTCTATTTATATACGATTACAAAGTTATTTGTGCAATTTGTTTATCTAGAAAATGGGACTGGTATTGTAGTATGTTTGAGTTTTTTCTTTGCTTTATATGCTATACACTAATTGTGTTTAAAATTTGAAACTCGTGTATTTGTTAGAAGTACCATAGAATTATGATAATCGATGAGTGACTCACCTGTTAGTTGTGACAAATTTAAAGAACTTTGACCTGCAATAATTTTTAAACTATCAGTTTAAATTGAATGTCATTTGGGAATTAGTCACTGAAAATTCAGGCTTTTTGTTTTATCCACGACGAAGTTACAGGAGGGTCGAAAGTGTCCTGAATAACTTTAAGAAAAGGATGGTATGGCTATGCATTTGTTTTACTCGACTTAGCAGTACTACAGTGCCCCCAGATATGTAAAAGAGTTTGGTTTCTGGTCATCTGAATATGGACGGAGCCGTGAGGGCAATGCTAGTTCATATATAGTATTCCACTTAGTCTTACATTTTATGTTATTTACATATTTCAATAATTATGTGCATTAAACGCAATAACACTATGATTAAAACACAATATACTTGTAATTATTTCGATAACAAAAGGATTGATATCGTATACCTGAATTAATAAAATCATAATTAAACATCACAGGCTGTGGTTGAACACATTGTGCACATACTGATGAGGTTAATTTTAATAAACAATACCAGACAATACATGTTACATAATGTTATCAGTATATTTCAACTACAAAACAAAGACGCGTGTCTCATTATTTAAATCTGAGGACGTTACCCGTTCAATCAAATTCAATATCAAAGAGTAAAGCGGTGAAAACAATAGTTAAGTGTACCTACTTAGGCTGGCCATAAACGGGCAGCACGAGCAGCTTGAAGCAGCTAGTATCGACTGCTTCAAGCTGCAACCGCATAGTAAACTATAGTCTTCTATGCACACACATACATGAAACCGCTCAAGCTGTGTCTATGATTTCAAGAGCGGGACTTCGTATAAGTTGATCACTGGCTCACAGCTCGAGCAGTCCGTGTATGGCCTTACAGATAAAAAAAAGAAAAAAAGCTTACTGAAAATATATATCATGGTTGTACTCACTACTCAGTATTTTTTTATAGTTCCGCTGCTGGGCACGGGCCTCCTTTCAATGGGGATCAGGCCATAGTCCATCACGCTGCCCAAGTGGGGATTGGCATATTTCACATGTTTGTTTTGAAAACTTGTTAATTCTCCATAGAGAGATTTTCTTGAAAGCTTAAATATTATTGCATTACAATTGTTACTTTTCAACCCTACATTCTATTTACCAGTATGTCATTGATTATACTCGTTTTGTTGAATATAGAGAACAAGAAAAATTAAGAGTTTCGTAGCGAAAAGACAGACTTATAATTTCGTCTTGTCCGTCTGTCTGTATGCTAGAGCAACTATACTCGGATATACTATATGATTTATTATAATTAATGTTAACTTTTGATAATTAGAAAAAGAATTAAAAATTGCAATTATTTACATAATTATACTTTGTTTACAACATTAACGTCAATGTTTTAAAATAGCTACGAACTTTGGAACAAAATTCAATTAACGTACTTTAAGTTTTAAGGTTTCAACTTGGACGGGTTGTGTTTGATATTATGTATATTGTTACAAGCTCCATTTTAATTAACTTTGTTCGTATAAATAATATTCAAACTTATACTACGCAAGTAAAAGAAGACTGTAGAAGAGATAGGTTAGGTCAGTTCAGTCTGTGTCTTGGGGTAGCTCATTAGCGTTAGGTAATACAGCCGAGCGCGAAGCCAAAAAGACGCGTTTGGAGGCGGCGCACCTCGTTCGGCGGTGTGCCATGCAGGTTGCTCCTGGTTCTTCTCTGATAGCAGAGTGGACCGTTGGAGCAACCCCATGGCTGTTGTGGTCTGCTTCGGCAGACCTACCGTCGGGGCGTCGTGGTTGAGTGCGTAAGTGATCCTGCGACACTCCATTAAGACGGGGGAGGTTTTGTTGGGTTTTAGTGGATAGTACTGGTTTTTCTAGCCGGTGAGTCCTACATAACCACCTGCGTCTCTATCCTTTTGTCATACATACTTATATTACTGCGCTATTTTAAATAATTTCTAAGTTCGCTCTAATTTGGACATAATTTGGTATTGAAAACCAATAGTTAACACCAAAGGTCTTGGATAAGTAATGGCTATTTCCTCTATATCTAGTAAGACATGCTTAAAATTAAATCAATATTTCTGTATCCTATAAATGTTTTTGTAATTGTCAGACGTTTGTCAACGTAAGTTACAATTAATCTTTGATAAGCTGAGTCGTGCAAACATCTTGACTTGGGCTATAGAAACTAGACATTGTTTGACTTTGTCGATTTATTAAGTGCCTTCAGTCAAGGTATGCCATTAGATACCACTACTCATCAAAAGTGCTCTTCACATAATAAACGTATATTTATATGTATATAATTTCAAATATAAAGCAAGCAAAATAAATTGGCCACATGATATGGCAATAAATTAAACCAAAACGTTGCATATGGTCCGCAGTTGCAAGCATCTTGTAATGAGTTGGACTATACATCATTGGTAAAACTTTGTAACACTTATTAAGACTCAACTTCAAAATTGTATACAAAATCTTCCAAACTCGGCAGAACAATACCACGCAACATATCACAAGCTTTAACTCTGCCTCTGTAATTGAATGGCTTTTGAACTTGTATCACTTGTGACTGCATAAATCATAGCATATACTCGTTTTAATTAAAGGAAGTTGCAAGACTTTTCGCTATTGTCTTCCGCAAAGGAAATTATGTCATACGTTTCAACTAATTAAATATTTAGTATTTATGGTCTCCTTGGGCTTCTCTTATTTGATATTAAATTATGTAATTTTCTATGAAAGCATATAAAAATAAGGTTTAATGACGTGAATAAATATAAATCCTTGTATTCAGCCCTTTTTTACATCCTACTGCTGGGCACTGGCCTCTTTTCAATATGAAGGGAATCAGGCCATAGTTCACCACGCTGGCCAGGTGCGGGTTGGCGAACAAATGGGTATTGTAAATATGAAATTAAGTTATATTCAAACATTCAATGGAAAATTTATAGTGAGATCTTGTAATCGAGTCGTCGATGATAAAATTATAAAAGCGCTGTAGACACCAGCTTTCTTATTATCCCAGTTTCCCGAAGTATAATAATATAAGATAGATAAAATATTTTAAAAATAGAATATATAAAATCTTTATAGAAACAACATCTAAAACAAACTTTAAAAATATAGTTATTTAAAAGATCCTATACAAGTCATAATAATTTACATATGTAGGTATCTATATAAAACAAAGTCGGGTTAGTTATACCAATCATAACTCAAAAACGATTCGACCGATTTTTATGACCTTTGATTTGTTAGCCAGCCATTTTCTTTTCATGTTTTGTTCTGATGTTTTAATAGTTATTCTGCTATTGGGGCCGGAGACAAATCTAAATATTATATTATATCATAAAAAAAACTATTCATATCTATTTAAAACTTATCTAGGGATGGAAATAAAAATATTACCTGCATTTTACCGTTTACGCGCAATATCGATTCTTTGGGTAAAAAATATGTCAGCTCTAATAACCCCAGTAGAAATAAATAGAAAAGGTACACTGCATAAGTGTTTAATTAAACTTTATTAATTGTGCAAAATGCTAAACTTACGTGTGGTACAACAACTTTTGTATTACAAAGTATATACAATCATTTGAAATAAATTACTCTGTGCAAAATTAGCTGCATTAGTATCCGGGTTCTAATTTATACCGCAATGCGATATTAAATACTTTTTTTGTAATGGAAAACTTTTTGATTACTTACTTTGAAATAACTGAGCAAGTTTAAATATTTTAGGTGCAATTTTGCAAAATAAGAAACGTTATTTTACTATATACCTCATATATCTGAAATTTACATATAAGAATAATCTTAAGAGCCCAAATGCGTTAGTTCACTGTTTTTCAGCCTTTTTCACGATAAGGCCCCTTTGGCATGTTCTCCATGCATATATCGCATCCGCCTAACTTCGCAGTTTTTAGCTTTTATGATTACAAATATCGTGTCTGTACATCATTTTATTTATTTTCATAATTAGGTATCGAAGAAATAATATGTATTATGTACCGGTAGATGGAAATGTACCTTGGGAGTGAGAATCGTTTCAGAATGATTAAAAAATTACAAGCAACCAAGCGCGATAAAGTTTTTAATTCAATATCAAAGTCGAACAACACCGAGTTGTCTTGCAAGTGTAGTACTAATTTTGTATAGTTAAAAAGCGACGGAACAAACGATTTTAGATACATTTGGAGGCGTTTAATTAAAGAGGACATGACATAGTTTTTAAATATACTTCGTTTTTTTTTTTAATTAAATATTATTAAATAATATAAATTTATAATCGTAGTACACCAACTTCCGTCACACAAACATTCGGAAACCGACAAAAAAACTGATCTTCCCTTATAAATAGTAAAACTAAATATTTATATAGGAAGATCAGTTTTTTTCTCATAGCTTTGTAAATAACCAAGTTTTTAATTTATTAAATATATCTAGCACTCTGTTAAATTGATGTTGAATACAGTATCGTGTTACATATGAATTAAAAACATTTGTATTTTAAACGCATAGCCAAAGACTAAAACTTTTGCTTCTACGTGACATTGGCGAAGTAATCTATGCTTAACTGGTATTTGCCATTAATTAAGAAGAGAATTGAATTGAATTAAATTTTTTGTGCTCAGAATGTGAACAATAAAATATTTGCTCATAATTATAATTATAAATTTATAAAGGTACTCAAACATATTTTTAAAATATAAATAACTATTTTATGGCGTTTTAATTATAAAACAAACGCGTTTTTCCAAAACATATAGTTTTAAACAATATTGGCTTCCAATTCACATAAAAAATATTCAATGAATCTTGGTTACAATAGTCTTCGATTACAATATAAATATTAAAAAGGAAGATCTATTTCTTTCATAATCTTTGCCACATTTTAAGCGGTACACTGAAAGCTGTTGGCGTCGCGCCCGCGTCGCTCCACCATTACTGGATTCTTTAATATTTTAATATTGTGCATTATGCATTGCAATTCTACGTTCACCGCCAGACTGGGACAGATTTAATACCGACATCGTTCCGTGTTCTATCATACAAAACATTTTATTGCAGGAGATTGATATTTGCTCTTTAAATATTTTGATAGCTACAAATGCTATTATATATTTTAGATTTTATCATTTCTTTTCTTTAAGAACACAAAATCACATATCAATATACTAAGCAAGTGAAGAGTATTAACATCGCAATATCTGTACAAATAATAAAATTGTAACTGAGCCGAATCTATTTATTGTAATAAATATTTTTTTAAAAATCTTATTGAAATAGTCATTACTATCAATACAGAGGCCGAAACTATATATTTTAGAATTTTTGTCAGTCTGCCTGTCTGACTGTTAACGCATGACGAGAAAGCTACTGGGCAGATATTGATGAAATGTGGTATGATGATAGCTGGTTATCCGGGTCAACATATACTCGTAGAATACTTTTTACTGCGGAAAAATATCTCATTTCTGAGAAATCTATACCTACTAACCGTCAAAACGAATGTACAGAAAAACCCGAACGGATCGAGGGTGAATCACTAGTATTATATATAAGGATAATATAAGGTTTATATTATCATGGTAAATCTTTCTTACACATAGTAATTTAGATATCTATCCTAAAAATGATTCTTGCAAGGTCCTATTGATTATGAGTAATATGCTTAATCTGTCAGTATTTTTAGATATTGGGTCGGTAAGTTTCATTTTAGAGTTGTAAAAACTTCTTGATCTTTTAATCCAGTCACATCTCACGTTAATTGTAAAATGAACCTATATATATGAAAAATATACCTATTATAAATAAAAGTTAATTTTCTTCAAAATTTTACATTTATTTAATTTATTTATAGGGTAATGAATATTAACTATTTTTTTATTAATAGTATAATTTAAAAGTGATAATTTACTGTGGGAACAGTAGAATAGAATAAGGAAAAGATGAATTTCAATTAGCTAATTCGATTCAAAAATTATAATTTTTCCATCTAAGCTTTCCATACAAACTTGTCATAACTCATAGTTGTGGGTATTGGACGACACGTTTGGCTCAGTTTGTAGTAACCCTACTTCATACTTGCTGTGCCAGCGGTCGCGGGTTCGAGTTCCGCTGGTAGTATTCATTTGTGTGATGAGCACGAATGTTTGTACTCCAGTCATGGGTGTTTATATTTATAATATGTATGTATTTTATATATATATATATATATATATATATATATAAATAGTGAAAGACATACATACGTGAGTAAAGCTACTAGCAGTTACTACTTAAGGTATATCCCTTCTTAACAACTTAGGTTTAAAAAAAAGGGAAAATACAAAAGGCATTAATAAAAGCGATCGAAATGATTAAATTACTAACAACCTAAGCCCCCACTTTGAGTTCAAGTAATAAATAGACACACAAAGCCGGCTTATGACACGAAAATTTCCGTCGACCAACGACGAGCTCACTTATATACGATCCAACAGAGATTAGGTCTCATATCTACATACAAAAAACTACAATAATATGATATTACTAATATTATAAATGTGAAAGTTTAGATGTTTGAATGGATGTTTGTTACTCAATCACGCCGGAACAGGTGAAAGGATCTGGATGAAATTTGGCACAGACATAGATTATAGTTTGGAATAGCACAAAAGCTATTTTTTATCTCGGAAAAATGGACGGTTCCCGTGGGATAGGTTTGTTTTTGTTTTTCGCTAGTTAAATATAAGAAGTTTAAAGTAATATATTTTAACTTCATAGCTGCTAAACCTTTCATTAAATATCATTTCACACTGCATAATATAATTGTCACTGTTCGAATTCGTTTTACAGCGAATGAGTAAGAAAGGTATCTATGTTATAACTGTAGTAATAAAATAAAAGATGCTAAAGTTGCTATATTGCATTCATAAAATACCATAACAGAGGAATTATATCATAGAGTAATTATACCATCTATACTGTATAATCTTCATGGGAAAAAATTGGTCAAGTGCGAGTCGGTCTTTTAAAAGATTTGCTGGTTTGAAAGTAGGGCGAACTTGTTTCTATCTGGATTATTTGGGTATAAAACCATAACTAATGTAAGTAACAAATAAAAAATCTATACAATAAACAAGTTGTGTGCTGTTACACACAAGACATTGCTATAAATCCTATGCCTTAGTTAAGTTTGCAAATAGTTGACGGGTGCACCTAAACCGTATAAGTTAGCTAGTAATTGAAAACTGTCTAACTTATGCTTGGTACTTGAGAACACTGGGAGCCGCTTTGTTCGAGGCATATATTGGTTTTGACTGCATATGCTCCCTATCGGTAACACTATTAATTAGTTTAACTGTACCTTTATATTGACCATATCAGTTTGTTTGTTTGTCAGGTTTTTGTGAAACAATTATAAAAATAAACATTCAAAGTACATATTTATAGTAGTTTATAATATTCCTTCTTTCCATATTATATAAATTCAGTACCTGGACGAACGAGGTTCGGAGAAGATATAAAAATTGTTTTTTTTTTTAGAAAAGACCTAGACCTACATAGATAAACTTAAAAAGCAAAAGCTTATCTAAATACAAAATTTGACCTAAATCGATAGAGCTGTTTCTGAGATACACTGTATGCAATACAAGTATTACGTATTAATTATTATAAGATCATCAATGATCCTAATTCGGATAATAAAAATAATAAGTAAGATTTAAATACTAAAATTGTAAATACTAAATCTTTACTGTTTGTTTACTTTACGTTTATCAAACAAAATTTCAGTCAAATTATTTTATAAAAGAAATATATTAAAACGGACATGTTAGAAAGACTAACATAATGACAGGTGAATTTGAAAAACATACTGTGTGTTGATAAAAGAAACCTCTTTCCAATGATTTTTTTAAAAAACGTCGATTTTCTGGTTTTTTTTCCAGAATGACGTTGAATGTTATCTGTCATATTAAACTTGTCGATGTCGAGGTACAGTAAATTTAATTCGTTTTGTTTTATATATATTTTTTAATTATAGAAAAGAATTTTTTGCTTGGGGTTAAACTTCTCTTGTTAAGCTAACATAGGTTAAGTATTTTGTATTACTAACTCTTAGAATAGATAAATTGTATGTGTTTTCGTTGTAACTTCTTTTTTCTGTGTAATTATGGGTTTTTGCCTGAATTAAAGATTTATTATTAATATTATTATTATTAAAATATAGAGTTCACCTGTGAAATTTTGTTTCTCATCAATTAAATGGAATTTGAATAACTACTGTATAATACGATAACTTATAGTTACTTAAATTAACTTTTAGAGTTTAAGGCAGTGGTAATTATAGTTAATTGCTCTACTCATCTCTCCCAATATCAATATGATAGACAATAAGTGTATAAATATAAGATAATATAATATAATAAACATATAAGATCTAGTACTAGTTCTAGTATCATCTAGATCTAGTTAAAGGCAGTGGTAGCCCAGTGGTAACGCGCTCGCTTGGAAAAACCGAGTGAAGTGGGTTCAGATCCCGGGTCTCGTACCTCTGATATTTTCATGTGCTAATCATTTCCAATATAATTTGAAGACAAATAAATTCGCTAACCCGCACTTGGCCAGCGTGGTGGACTATGGCCAGATCCTCCTCGTATTGAAGTTAGACACGTGCCCAGCAGTGGAACTTTAAAAAGGGTTAAATCCAACTTTTATAGGTTTAGGTATAAGCCAATATTGAAACACCATTAGTTCCTAGTCACCATAACAAGTACTATAATTATTGTCAGTAAAACTATTTCTATGAGCTGAATTTTACTAAAATTGGTTAAGCAAAAATCGAAATATTCAATAACCTAGAAGCAGTTGAAAATTAATGTCTTTTTTTATTCTCACATGTAGGAGTAAAAGAAGTTTTCTCTAAATACCGCCTTCAGAGCCGGTGGCAAGTTCCTCACTGACTTACATGCTGACATTTATTTTTTTTAAATATCAAATTGACGATTCAAAAGTGCTTGTAAAAGTCTATATTTATTTGATTTTGATAAAACACACGGTAGCTAAAAGTCTGCTCAATAAAAAAAAGAATCTTTAAATCCAATTTATAGTCAGAGAATATCAGGTAACGTATACACAAAAATACACCCTAATTGAGCACGTTGTGTTAAAAGTTAGTAAAACAAAAGGTATATATAAAAAATTTAATATCAAAATTTTAAAATATTTTGCATTTTTCCTCCTTTCACATTAAGTAGCCCAGGAAAATAAGGATTTTTCTGATATAAATAAGTCATATATTTCTTACTCTTGTTTTAGACATGAGAAATAATGAATGCCCTAATATTTGTATGTAAACTACTAAAGTCTAAATTTAACTTAAGTGATTCAAATCAATTTCTAAATATCTTATCATAATAATTATACGGCAAAAATCACTAAGCTTTTTATTAATAATTTGAAAAAAAAATATCCCATTCACAATTTACGATAACCCCATATCCCATAAATATTATAAATGCGAAAGTTTGGATAGATGAATGTTTGTTACTCAATCACTCCAGAACGACTGAAGAGATCTTGGAAAAAATTATCATAGATATAGATTATAGTCTGGAAAAGCAAATAGGTTACTTTTTATCCCGTAAAAATGTACGGTTCCAGTGGGACATCCATACTAACCGTTCGCTACTATCGTATATTAATTTGATTCTCCACCAAGATGGGACAGTAAAATGCAAGTTGCGTAAGAAATGTTCACTTAGTTTTGTAAAAAAACTGTATTTACGCCTTATTTTCCAGAGCCTTTATACGTATTATGTACATAAATTGAGAATTGATACTAATTTCACAAAATACGTCAATATTTTACACCAAACGATATTGAAAATATCACATACATAAATTAAAAAAAATGTAATATCTACAATAATTTTTAATAAATTTTTAATTTATACTACTACAACTAAGTATTTCATATCAAGAGGTATGCAATTTTATTTTAATACAATTATATTAATTTAATTGAAATTCGATGACTTACATCATATGATTAAGGTAACTTTGGATGCAAATAAAATAATCTTACTAACATGTTAAAAACACCGTCAACTAAAAAAATCCAAACCTATTTATTACATAAATTATGATTTTGGTATAAAAAATGTTATATAAAGTCTTTACTTAAAGTAATAAAAAATAAAATATTTTAAAGATTTTCTTTCTCTTTCTCTTTTTAGAACTTTAAAGTGAGATAAAATACGGCATAATTTGGAACCGAATAATTAGCGTTATTGAGAAAAGGCTAAATTGTAGTGACCTCTTTTATTTCGCTCTTTATTATTTTATTTATATTATTTTTTTTACTTGAGATATTTCAAAAATTATATTACAAAGTTTATTTAAAATTTTTTAGACAGTAACGTAGTAAACAGTTCTGAAAATAATATTATAAAATAATTATGATAATAATATTTTTTAACGATTTACACAATAATAAAGCATTTAATTTGTTTCATAAAAAAAAAGTATACATCTTTAGTCTTTAAAACACTAACAGTATATAAACTTATACAACACTTAAAAATATATTTACATGCTTAAAATATGGTAGAAAAAGCAAAATTTTACAGCAATTTCAAATAAACTACAATCTTAAGCATTACGTGTCCAATTTACTCTGACTAGTATGTCTTGATATTTGACACGAATCGTTTTGTTGCGCATTGTCGCTTAGTACAGGTCGAGCTGAAAAAAATAATAATTTTATTATAAAAACTTTTTAACAACAAATAAAAACCGACTTCCAGGCACTAAAATGTAAAAAATAACTAAACGGAGGTTTTCATTTAGAATAGATACCTAATCAGATATTTTCGAAGTCGGTGCCAGCCGATGCAAAGCAAATCTAATATATTTCGATACGTAAAATACATATTTACCTATTATACCATATTCATATCTTAAAATATTGTAGTTGTTGTTCAGTATATATATATATATATATATATATATATATATATATATATACACATACATACTGAATTATTACTAGTTATTACTAGACTACTTTTACTTCAGGAACTGCGGGTGCGGGTGGTCCGACTTTCCCAAATAAAGTACAGCTTGCAAAAAGCATGTTTAATAATATTTGAACTAATACTTTCTTAGATTTACGCGAATATTTGACATTTTAAATAAAACTATCTTTTCGGATTTTGTCGCGGATTTATTTGGATTTTTGTTTCCCGACGTTTCGAATGCTTTACAGCATCCATGGTCACGGGAGAGACTGAGGTGTTACATGTCTTGAATGTATAGTTGTTACAGACAGCCTACCCACAATTAACAAAATGAAAATTGCACCAATTACATTACAATATTTTTTAACTTTAAACATTTTTATAATTTTAATTATAATTGAATATGGAAAATTATTTATTTAATTTTGCTATTATTTTTATAATTATTACAATTTTAAAATATTAATTAGTAATCTATATTTAGTGTTGCCATTATTATATTTATAACCATAAAGAAAAATATAAAATGTAGTATTAATTATTAAAGCCATATAATTGTTCTATGTGTAATTTAAAAAAAGTTAAAATTAATTAAGGATAATAATTTTAATTTAGTTTGCTATTATTTAAAAACAACTTACTAAGCAACACTATTAATATATACTTTTACAAATGAAAAATGAAAAATATTAGTCTGATAAGCTGTCATTTTGATCCACACAGTATGAACTTACTACATCTGCCTGTCTGTTATGTTTATATTTATTATTTGATTTTATTATATTAATAACAGGATCCCATGACGATGGTAGTACCCAGCCATCTTCCCTATT
This sequence comes from Brenthis ino, assembly GCA_921882275.1. NCBI lineage: Eukaryota > Metazoa > Arthropoda > Insecta > Lepidoptera > Nymphalidae > Brenthis > Brenthis ino. Next base: position 4,106,363 of record OV170232.1, read on the forward strand.
GAAATTAGGATGTTTTTTAATTTCTATGGCTTCTCGAATCATTCTAGGGCGATATCGGTTTTCTTTCGCCAGGATTTGAGGTCTATCGAAGCGAATATAATGGCTTGGGCGGTCCTGACTATGTTTGCAGACAGCAGATGTTGTATTGCGACGGTGCTTCACATCAGCTATGTGTTCTTTGACCCGGGTTCTAATGGATCTCTTTGTTTGTCCGATGTAAGAGAGCCCACAATCACAATCAAGCTTGTAAACTCCTGCATCTTGTAGAGGGATGTGGCACTTGACAGGTGGTAGAAACTGACTAATTTTCTTTGGCGGCTTGAAGTAAGTTTTAATTGAAGCTCGCTTTAGAATGTAGCCAATCTTGTCAGTGACGCCTCTCATGTAAGGTAGGACTGCAGGGACGCGCTCGACTGTGGCTGGTTTCACTCGGTCCCTGTGACGTAGGCGCGGCACTTGCAGCTTGTTGTCTCGCAGAACTTGCTTGACATGTTGCAGCTCTCCGGCCAGGTGTTGCTCGTCACAGATCCCGCGTGCCCTCTGAAACAAAGATTTTCCCACGGTAGCTAACTGTGAAGGGTGGTGGTGAGATTCACCATTCAAGTACCTATCAGTATGGGTCTTCTTTCGATACACAGTATGAATACATCGATACACAGTATACCTTAAGTCATACTGTGTATCGAAAGAAGACCCATACTGATAGGTACTTGAATGGTGAATCTCACCACCACCCTTCACAGTTAGCTACCGTGGGAAAATCTTTGTTTCAGAGGGCACGCGGGATCTGTGACGAGCAACACCTGGCCGGAGAGCTGCAACATGTCAAGCAAGTTCTGCGAGACAACAAGCTGCAAGTGCCGCGCCTACGTCACAGGGACCGAGTGAAACCAGCCACAGTCGAGCGCGTCCCTGCAGTCCTACCTTACATGAGAGGCGTCACTGACAAGATTGGCTACATTCTAAAGCGAGCTTCAATTAAAACTTACTTCAAGCCGCCAAAGAAAATTAGTCAGTTTCTACCACCTGTCAAGTGCCACATCCCTCTACAAGATGCAGGAGTTTACAAGCTTGATTGTGATTGTGGGCTCTCTTACATCGGACAAACAAAGAGATCCATTAGAACCCGGGTCAAAGAACACATAGCTGATGTGAAGCACCGTCGCAATACAACATCTGCTGTCTGCAAACATAGTCAGGACCGCCCAAGCCATTATATTCGCTTCGATAGACCTCAAATCCTGGCGAAAGAAAACCGATATCGCCCTAGAATGATTCGAGAAGCCATAGAAATTAAAAAACATCCTAATTTCAATAGGGAAGATGGCTGGGTACTACCATCGTCATGGGATCCTGTTATTAATATAATAAAATCAAATAATAAATATAAACATAACAGACAGGCAGATGTAGTAAGTTCATACTGTGTGGATCAAAATGACAGCTTATCAGACTAATATTTTTCATTTTTCATTTGTAAAAGTATATATTAATAGTGTTGCTTAGTAAGTTGTTTTTAAATAATAGCAAACTAAATTAAAATTATTATCCTTAATTAATTTTAACTTTTTTAAATTACACATAGAACAATTATATGGCTTTAATAATTAATACTACATTTTATATTTTTCTTTATGGTTATAAATATAATAATGGCAACACTAAATATAGATTACTAATTAATATTTTAAAATTGTAATAATTATAAAAATAATAGCAAAATTAAATAAATAATTTTCCATATTCAATTATAATTAAAATTATAAAAATGTTTAAAGTTAAAAAATATTGTAATGTAATTGGTGCAATTTTCATTTTGTTAATTGTGGGTAGGCTGTCTGTAACAACTATACATTCAAGACATGTAACACCTCAGTCTCTCCCGTGACCATGGATGCTGTAAAGCATTCGAAACGTCGGGAAACAAAAATCCAAATAAATCCGCGACAAAATCCGAAAAGATAGTTTTATTTAAAATATTTGAACTAACTATAGTGAAAATTATTTTTGTTGTTATATATTTTGACTTGTGACGTTTTAAACTCGACGATGCCTCTACATGTGAAACCTATCAAAAACATGCTATTGAAAATTTAATATCGACGAAAACAGCCTGAATACCAAACGTTTCGATGTTAAACGATCTAGCCATGAACGAATTAACCACTGGACCAGACATATAAGCGGGCGTACCTTTACCGGTCTTGTTAGTAATAAGGAAATTTTAGCCTTAGTCGTTTGTTTTTTGTGTCAGTCTCAAGCACTTACTTGTCAACAAAACATCTCCCGAAAATTATTAAATATTCTGTCAAATGGTGTAAAAACTATAACGGCGGAAGCAGCACTATTTCTTTTCACTTGTAAATACATTATTTTATTACATTAGTTGTTATTTATCACAAAATTTAATTAAATGTAAAATAAAATGTCATATTATCCAACTATGTTAAATATAGTCGATATTTCTATGTATTGTTGACATCTGACAACCATCATAAAATGGCTGGATTATACCATTCAGAACAAATGACAAAACTGTCGAGTGAGTCTATTTGACATCGACTAGTGCTTGACAATGTCGAAAAATATATCGATATTTGACGAAATAACTAAACGAATTGTGTTATTTGTACAGTACAATAACATAAAATACTTTTACCACAGTATCCTACAATCTGATGACAATAAATTTATAAAAATATTTTCTAAATCAAATAAAAATATAAATGCAAAAATTATAATTAGTATGTGTACTTAATTTTTTATTTTATTTTATTCCACAATTATATACTTTGGAATATTATTCCATTGTAATAATAATAAAGATCATTTTATTTCAACACATAAATTACACAAAATCAAACAATAATGTTTTAGCACTAAACTTCTGGGTTGGCGATTTGTAATAAAACACTTTATCACTTGCACTAATTATTTTACTTGCACGATCCAACACTCACTTTTTCACAATTTACAATCACTTTTTCTTTTTCCTAATTTCACATATATTTATTAAGAACTGAGCAATATTAAGACAGTGTCACATTTTTATAACTACCCGAGACAATCAATTGCCAATTAAAATAGTTCAATAACAGAATCAACAAAATCACTTTATTTAATTAAATTAGCTTAATATTTTTTTAATCTTTACAAAATAATATTTATTAAATATTAATGGAATATACACCCGATATTCATTTGTTCATTAACATTATTATGATTAGTAAAAACAGAATGTTGCCATCATTGCCATCGTATTTATATAAATCAAATTAAAAAATTATTATTATTTGACACATTATTATTGCCTCTTTAATTGATTTATTTTAATTTATTATAATAAATACAGATATTTTAAATTAAAAGACGTAAAATATGATGACTATACTGACCAATGTCTAAAATGTCATTCATTGGTTCATCGATATATGTATTTTATCGATTACGTTCAAGCACTAGAAATATTGTATTGTGTATCAGTGTTTATAATAATGTAATAAAATCTTTGTGTGCGTTATGCGTCACTTGGTTTAACTAGTTTTCATACATTTGTATTTTATGTCAGGTCCAGTCTCTAATTCGTCCATGGATCTAGCCTATCAAGAGCTCAATCTAATTTGGACAACTGACCTAGTAAAAGAAAAGAGCTGAACAATATTGTGATCTAACAATAACACTTTGAATTTACACAGGAAACAAATACAGTATTGTAATATAATAAAATAAATATTAAATATATGTGTGTGTGTGAACTTATGTACGCACGTAAGAAGTTGTACTTCTTTGGCGTAACAGAACAAAAATAGCTAAAGATTTCATCCCGTATGTTACAACTCTCTGTTTGTAAAAGGAGTGTTAAATTAATAAAAATAAATATATATTTTTTATCTCCACTGATATAAAATAATTGTTATAGATTTATAAATATTTCGATACCTTAATTGGCAAACCAGCTAACTTCATACGAGCAACTTTTTCAGGAGACATTTAAAACTTATAATATTTTTTTACACTACTCATTAAAAAAATCTAACATACCGTTGGTAGATAATATCGTAAACTGTTATTTTTGATACTGTAAGATCCTACTAAAATAATCCTATTGAATTACTGTCGCATACGATCTGGACCAAAAAATATTTTTTGATCAAATATGGAATTAGCTGGTTTGCCAATTAAGGTATCGATTTTAGTAACAACTTTGAATATAGTTATGAGTTTCCACGGGAACAGGAGAGATAGTTATCAACTAACTTCATCATGTCGCTTTTTAGCTGTCGGTGTGCGCGCGAATCGTAAAAAATTTACTCTTGTATTATTTTTTAATTCTTCATTAGTGAGATCTGCAGTTAGATTTAGTACGCTACTAAGTTAAAGTGGCATTAATATGTAACATATACGTAAAATAGGTCATACTGAATTTTCGGATACTCATAGAGTTGAGCATAAGCGTTATTTTTATTCAGCCAAATCAATAAAACGTTCAGTCATTGTCAATTGTATAGGCAATCGATCACTTCAAAATCAGTACAAAAATAATTATTTTACTATATATTATTGCGCCGATATCTTCTTGAACCCCATGTAAAACAAACTTTAAGGCATAACGGACCACAATACAGTACCTAAATATTTTTCAAGTCGGTTAATCATTATGTAAAAGTAGAACTTAATGCAAAGCTTTGATATTGTAAGTATTTATTATAAGTAAAGCCATAAAGGTAGTAAGTGTGTATATTATATACATAATATCCCAAATATCTAAGTATCTCTTGAAGATATGTATTTTAAAAGTATCGTTAACGAAAGTTCATATCTTCTTATGAGATTTACATAAACACGTCCTTATATATAAACTAAGAGGATTTAGATACTCACCAAACATCCTCAGCAATATCTTCTCTATCCCATGCAACGGAGACTCGAATACTATGCACAATAGTATAGCAAGGAAGAACGTAAGTATTATATGGGATAGCGCATTTGCTGTCTGTGGACACAAAATCTTAATCAATTTCCAAACCAATAGTAAAATCTATACATATAATAAAATTGTAACTAAGCCGAATCTGTACATTAAATAAATTTTGGGGCATCTTATTGAAATAAGCATTATTATCGATACAGATGCCGAATCTATAGTTTTTAGCATTCTTGTCTGCCTGTCTGTCTGTCTGTTACCGCACCACAGCGAAATCACTGGAGAGATTTTGATGAAATTTGGTATGTTGATAGGTGGTTATTGGGGTCAACATACAGGATACTTTTTACCGCGGGAAAATATCTCATTTTTGAGAAAGAATACAAAAACTGCAATGTAAGAGTATACTAATATGTAAAACTGAAGAATTTGGTTTTTGGTCATCTGAACGCGGGCGGAGCCGCGGGAAATACTAGTACATATTAAAAACGATTGCTGCTAAGATGCTAATTAATATATTATAACAAATTTTATATTATAAGCTTACTAGACAGAACTTTCTTAGTAAAATAAATCTATGTAATGGGGTTCTCGAGCTAATTGTACAGTGTACACACTAACAGATAGAAAGCTCAAGAGACGTATTTGTAGACATTTAATGATGATGTTCGATGATGGTGATGTTCTCCTGACCGATTCCGGCCACGGCGGCCAATCTCATTGAGACTAGCTAACTGCGCAGGAGATATAATAGTGCACAAGTGTACGCGCAGACACAGGTGCACTCTCTATTCCTGTCACTCTCATACTCTGGTGGGACGACTACTCGACACGACCGGTGAGAGTTAAGGCGCAAGACCGACGGGTTTACGTGCTCTCCGAGGCACGGTGGTGAAACACCGCCAACTTCCCAACTCCGGACTGTTACTGAAGCTTACTATACAGAAAGATTCGATAACTAAATTGGCCTGACCCGGGACTCGAACCCAGGACCTCCAGCTAGGCAGCCGTACATGCTAGCTACTACACCACCGAGGCAGTTAGATATTTAATATCTCATATGTGAAAAATAAATCCTATCACTATATGTAAGATATGTGAACTTATTATTAGTATCTATGCTAAGTTACTGTAAGTTTTATTACATCTACGCTCCACCACAGTGTTGCATATTCAAAAATTCCTTCCGTTCCGCTTCCGTGATATTTTATATGTTGAAAACTCAGTTATAGTTACAAATTCTAAATAATTAAGTCCTGGTAAGTAATAATACTGATAAAAACTTAACTTAGTTAAGTCTCTTTAAGTATTTCTAAGTTCTAAATAATATTTTAATAGATCAAACAATTTTAACTTACGATAGTAAAGAACGTGATATGAAGAGGATGTCTTAGTTGTCCAACGTAATATAACTCAATGATACCATTCACCAAGTATGCGCAGAAAGTCAGTCTAGCGATGGGAACTAAAAACTTCCAATGTAAAAGCTTTCCCAAGATACCTGTAACAAAGTTTAAATGCCATCTGTTAATAACTTACCTATTCACTTACTCTTTTCTTTAAATTTAAATAAATAAATCATCTTAATTTAAAATCTGTATATATATGTAATATAGATATTATAAATGTGAAAGTTTGTGAGTATGTATGGATGTTTGTTTGTTTTTTTTATTTAAATTACTTACTTATAAGTAACTTTATTTACAAAAAAGAAAATTACAAGTATACTTAATTATATATACAATGTTGTATGATTGTTGTTACTCTTTCACGCCAGAACGGAAAAAGTGATCTGGATGAAATTTGGCACAGAGATAGATTATAGTCTGGAAATTATTCCAGACCATAATCTATCTCTGTGACAAATTTGTACTACATATAATTTGACAATGTATTAACATAGGCTACTTTTAATCCCGGAAAAATAAACGGTTTCCGAGGCGTGGATTTGTTTCTGTTCGTTAGTAATTATTAAAAAATAATCACGCTGTACTTTTAAGTATAAATATAATTGATTCTACCTTCATGAGAGTCTTTGGCTACTAACGTAGTACCTTACTTTTATGGTATAAAAGTGAAACAAAATCTTATTTACACTATTAATATTTTTAGACGATAAAACGAATTACAATTACCAGTTAAAAAAAACATCATCATATCAAAATGTCTAAGGAGTTTTTTTTTTATTTAACACAACCTTTGAGATATTTTGCAATTAGCAAACATATCGTAATATTCCCACAAAAATACAGACAAATTGAGTAATTTTTCTTATATTTTGTAGTTTATCGAATTTTTTTGAAGAGTATTTGAAATATCAATACAAAAAGCGTAAGTAAATCTTTTTTCGGTTCAAAAGTATTAGATATAACAGCCGCAGTTTATTTTGTGCCTTCATAATATATTCTAAAGCCATCCAATAAGCATAATGGCGTCATTTAACGCTATGAAATATTAGACTCGTTTCTTATGCCCGTGTTATCCCTTCTTTCCATTTCACCGGATCTAAATGCATGAAAAACAAATCATAACAATGGATTGATTATATTTTTCTTGAATATTTTTACTAATATAAATCAGGAAGAGTATTTGTTTGTGTTAATTTATTATATCACTAGCGACTCACCCTCGCTTCGCTCGGGTTTATTCCGGTACGCTTTAACGGTTAGTATGGAATAGGGAGAGAGAGAGGGAGACTTTATTATATATATATATATATATATATATATATATATATATATATATATAATATGGGATATGGGATATAAAACTCATCATATCCATGTGTATATATATATATATATATATATATATATATATATATATATGGATATGATGAGTTTTATATCCCATATCCCTTACTTGAGAAATAACTGATCCCCCATACAAATTTCCACACCCTTAAAAATCGCGCTTATACTAATATTCTTAAAAATAACAAATATAGCTAAGTACATCAACCTTTTTTTATAAAAAAATCTCAACTTACCGCCATTCCCAGTAGCACAGGCAATGATAAGCCAGCCATTGGCAATACTCCAAGCAAATTTATGTAAAGAGATATACGCGGCCGCTTCGATCGTACTGTACTGATACCATTCCTGGTAAAAGAGACTGACGGAGAAAGTAGTTACAGTGCCCAGTGTGATGCTCGTAATCCAGCCGAAGATTTTGAGAAGGTTTGAAAATTCGTAGCTAGAATCAAAAAGATGATATACATATAATATTGTTTTTACTTTAAAACTGAAGAACTTACGAGTAGTACGCGCCGAAGATAAAAAGGTTGTGAAAAATGAAATCGTGTGATGTAATATACCTACTTATAAAAGTCCTAGTAATGAATGTAAAGAAATATTTGCACTTTATCTATAACATAAGATGCTGTTAATGTCAATCTATACATATAGTAAAATTGTAACTAAGCCGAATCTGTACATTAAATATTTTTTGGAAAATCTTATTCAAATAGACATTATTATCGTTACAGAGGCCGAATCTATAGTTTTTAGAATTTTTGTCTGTCTGCCTGTCTGTTACCGCATCACAGAAAAATTACTGGAGGGATTTTGATGAAATTTGGTATGGTGATAGCTACTTATCCGTGGCAACATATAGGATACTTTTTACTGCGGGAAAATATCTCATTCCTGAGAAAAAATGCAAAAACTGCAATGCAAGAGTAAAAACCTAAGAATTTGGATTTTGATCATCTAAACGCGGGCGGAGCCGCGGGCAATGCTAATGTAAAATAATAATAATGTTAGATCACAAACTACTACTATAAAAGTAGGAAAGGTTGTATGTATGTACGTCCAAATTGTCCATCACTCTTACGAGTACATGCTCAAATGACTGGACCGATTTGGATTAAATATAACACACAGATAGAGTACGAGTTGGAATGCCATATAAGTGAGTGTTAGGCACTCGAGCGAATCGAGTATAAGTCGGTATTAAAATAAGCAATCTTATTTTAACAATAGTTTATTTATAACTTATTATACAGACTTTCTTCCCCTATTCCATTTTATGGTTATAATACGTAAGTGCTAACTTGAGCAATAACTGTATTGTCATACATATAAGTAAACACAGAATTCTCAATGTATTTACATAATATATAAACCTGGGCGACCTTTTTTTTCGGAAAAGATGTGAAAATTGCGTTTTTTTTTAGAAAAGATATCTATATAGGTTATCCAGATCTATAGAGAAACTTAAACAGCAAAATCTTATCTATACATATAATAAAATTCTAACTAAGCCGAATCTGTACATTAAATATTTTTTGGAAAATCTTATTCAAATAGACATTATTATCGATACAGAGGCCAAATCTATAGTTTTTAGAATTTTTGTCTGTCAGTCTGTTACCACATCACGGAAAAACCACAAGACGGATTTTGATGAAATTTAGTATGATGATAGCTGGTTATCCGGGTCAACATATAGGATACTTTTTACTGCGGGAAAATATTTCATTTCTGAGAAATCTATGCTAAACGTTAAAACGTAAGTAGGGACGAAGCCGAGCGAAGCGAGGGTGAGTCGCTAGTCTAAATATAAAATTTGATCCGTTCGAACCGTTAAAAGTCATAAGAGCCGTTTCCGAGATACACGAAATAAATGTATATATAAAAGAAAGGTTCATTTAATATTACTAAAAATTTTACATAAGTAGGAAATAAAATTACTTTAAAACGTGTTACTTACTTCTCCAATTGAATTCGATGTAAAATATATCCCGTAAGAATACCCATAAAATACGGAGTCATCTTCATATGAGTTCTTATATATGCTTCAACGAAATAAAAATTTGTAGCAAAGTCTGTGAATTCCCTGAAAAAAAAACATATTGTATTCATAGCTTCTAAGAAATCAAATCGACTTATAAATAAATAAATATGTTGGACAGCACCGTTCGTGCTCATCACACAAATAAATGCTCCAGCGGAACTTGAACCTGCGACCGCTGACACAACAAGTAGGGTCACTACAAATTGAGCCAAACGTGTCGTCAAACCATAAACTTATACAAAGCCTTTACAAGCAATTTCAAGAAACAATATACTATTTATCCATAAATATGAAATAGCATTTTCAACAAACATCACACATCGTTTGTGTATTAACACAAAATGCACATTATACTACAAACAACTATTTCAAAATGACTCCTTTAAAATAAACACAACTTATTTTAAGCACCGAATATTTCACTACCAACAAACACAATAGCAAACTCAAATTATTACAACATTCTTGAATCAGAAGATATATAAGAAAAACAACAAAATAATAAAACTTACTTTGCATAAAACAAAAGCGTTGGATCCAATTTATCTTTATACGTAATGACGGATGGAACGGCGAGGGATATGATAGTGGCGATAGCTGTGACTATAGGGCCAAGTCGTCTGAAGTGCCACAGACTATATATAAAGAAAGGTGCAATGAAGAATAACTGGGTGTCCACTGCTAAATACCACGATTGGAACATACACTGTGAGCAAAAAATGTTAATTAATCAGTTTTGTAATTAATTTTAGCGATAATAAAAGCAAAGGTACATAATTTGTGAATGGGAGGGAAGGAGGTCTCGTGATACACAAGCCCTCTCTCCCTCCCATTTCCATTTTCGTGTACACAAGTTCATGTAATTCACAATATGGGAATTTCTTATATTCTTTACATCTTTGACATGAGCAAGCGATAAAATATCAGTATAATATAATTTAAAAATTGCTGTATTTATAAAAAATTTCAATACGATTCTTATACGAGAAAAAAATATTTTTTTCGCTTTGACTTTCACATCATTATGGAAGTTTCTTCCCAATAATTATAATCCAGTAAAAGCTTAGATATCACCTATTCGATTACAATGTAAACCCCAAATTCTATATTATTTTTCTAATATAATAACCTTAAGAATAACCTATCTATATTATTCTTATCTATTCTAACATTATTATACAATAATATATTTACATGTTTGTAAGTTAATCACGCAAAAACTACACAACAGACTTGGATCAAACGGTCAAACACTGTTTCTATTTAATACTTAGATACTTTTATTACAAGTTGCAAATTTCAGTTGGTTTCAAGTAATTGTTATTTTGAACATACATAAATTTTTAAGTGATTAATAGATAGCGCAGCCTGCTGTTGACAGGTAGTATAATATGAAAATTCTTACCATTTTATCCACTTTGACATAGTTGTTTACATATAATATGTTGGCCCACCACGAATCCATACATCTCTCTTGCTCAAGCTGTAGTTTTCCTTCCCATAGTGGACCATCTGCGATCTTCGGTAACCAAGTCATATAAAATAATATAACTATGAAATATGCAGGTGTTACTCTGAAAGTATTTTTTTTTTATTTTAGGATTTCACACAAATAATTTAAGATCAATTTCATAACCAATCTAAAAAGTATTTAGTAAAAAATATAAAAAAAAATAGTGGCGCTCCTTATAACAAATGAAAAACGAATGAAAGAAAGGTATTGTACGTGAAACTGAAATCAGTCTCTCTGCTTGTCTTTCAAGTTAAAAATACGACTGAAACGATTTTTAACCGCCCACGCAATTCGAGGGGTGCTATAAGTGTTGACCGCTATGTCTAATGTCTGTCTGGGGCGCCATAGTTCTTATACGGATGAATAGATTTAAATGCGGTTTTTTTTGAAAGCAGGTTTTATAGTAGTGTTTCTTAGACATATTTTATCAAAATCGGTTCAGCCGTTTTTGTGTCGCGTTTGTTTTTGTAATTTTACTCAATATAGAGATAATTCGAACTTTAAAAAGCTTGGTAGTTTTTAAAAGTAAGACTAATATAAACTAAATACGTAAATACCATACAATACTTTAAAAAATTGACCTTGCTGGACCTTGTGCAAAATGTCTGCCAAATACATGCATTTTTATACAAAAACTTGATATTTGGCATTGAAGCAAAAACAAATTAATTATACCTCATAAATAAGCAACGTTGTTTTGGACCGATGAACTTTTTGTTAAAAAGAGGAATAATTCTAATAGCGTATCTAAACTACATATAGCTAAGAAAATCAACAATGTAGAATAAATTGATAAAATAATACATCTCGACATGATGAAGTGGTTCTTTAACGATACTTCTCAACCAATCGTGGAATTGTGTCACGTTTTTATCTCTATTCCATATAACTAACACAATAAAGCTACTAACGGGATGGGGGATGCAATAAACAGTATCGATACAATAAAACCAGCCGTTTGTACTGCGACCTAATTTTGCATCGTACGACATCAAAGAGAAGAAGAATAAATTAAGATGTGTTTATAACGTTGTGCTTGCAATGGCATGTGTTCACAATATAACTTGCATTGCTTAACACGCTCGATATGAAACGAAAGACCTCAATTAAAAACAAAAAGATATAACGACTTCAAAATTAATTTAATTATAATTATTATTGTACATTGATAAGCAGAAAATGGTTTTATAGATAAATAGTTTTATTCTGGAATAATCCATATAATATATTTTATATGAAAGCATGCTTAATACACTACACTACTTATTAAAAAAATAACTATGAAAATCCATTCTTAAATGACAAAAATATCGCTTGACATATATAGGTGTATTATATACAAAAGAAAACAACCGAATTGAATATCGCTTTCTTTAAGTCTTATCAAAAAATATTACAACACGTACACGCATACGCACATACACGTTACACACACGCACGCATGCGCGCACAGACACACTTATACACAAGCACGCACTCACGCACACACATGCACACACGCTCACACGCTCACACATACACACACACATACAAATACACACTTACATGTTTATAAGTCTGATTTACGCCGCCCTTATCCCAACTAAGAAGGTTTAATCGATGATATTAGTTCCAATATCCAATCACATCTCTAGGACGTGTCGATTTCTTAGTGTCACTATATGAAATAAACTCGAACCTTTAGTTATTATAAAGCTTCGTAACAAATGAGTCAATGTGTTCGTATGGCACCGACTTAAATTTAGTTACTTATTTATTTTATACTTTACTTACACTGTAGAAGCTTATTTATTAAGATTAAAATTATTTTCTTATAGCTAGCTTTTCAATTTCTTTTTGTGATTGAAGTTTTTGTTAAGAAGTTTACATTTTACTATTTTTTGTGGCTAAAATCTATTAATTAATATCAACAAAAATGTTGTGGATGCTCTTTAAGGATTTTTTTTAACCACTTTAAGGCTTGTAGGCTTTATAAATCTGTAGTAATATTATAAAGAGGCAGAGTTTGTTTGTTTGTTTATGTGTGTTTGTTTGTTTGAACGCGCTAATCTCAAGAACTACTAATCCCATTTCAAATATTTGTACTAGATAGCCCTTTTATTGAGAAAAGCCTTTATTGAGGCTATATATCATAAAAAATATATTCTATCTACTCCATACAAACCGTTAAAACTTACCTAAGGGCGGACCCGAGTATAATACTGATGTAATTAATAATTACTTAACGATAATTAATTTTATTCTAAAGTCCTTAAGATGTCGAACGGCATGAAAACAAGTATTTAATGTACACACAATCCGCCATTAAGCTGTCAATCGCACGCAATCTAATTATGTTACCGGTGCCTCACTTTACACTAACGCTAGTATCTAAATTACACCCGAAAAGCGTTGAAATAAATTTTTAATGTGGACGTTTCCCGCTTAGTAATTATTTACTTTATTATAAAAAATTTTTTGCTATGTATATATAAAAGCCATATATGTACATACTAGTACTACTACCCGCGGCTTCGCTCGCGCTAAAACTACAAAAAAATCTCTAAAATTTCCATACAAACTTTCATCCCCTTATAGGATGAATTTCGAAAAATACTAAAACACGTATTTATTTAATTTTATTGAAGAGCATTAATACCAAGTTTCAAGTTATTCTGATCATAAAGATTTTTTTTGGTTTCCGTGAGGAATCTACCACCAGCTCGAAAGGCAGTTCTGCTAAGAAGTGCGAGCGAGAAACTCAACAGTTACTCTTAAATATAATAATAATTTACAATATTACATATAATATTATATACAATAATTATGTTCTTATCCTGTGTGAGTATCAACTATTTCACACATTTGCCTCATCAAAGGCAAATTCTGCTATAGAATAATAGGTTTTGCTCAATAATATCTACATAAAACCTGTACATAAAATGCCAGCAAAACCAAATTTCAAAACATTGAAGCAAAATCCAAATACCTTACCTAATATAGCGGAAAACCAATATTGGCAGTACGTTCAGACGCCCTCTTCGTTTGTCCAGTTCAATAAGCAAGAGGCGGCTGAAGAGAAATGCACTCAGGAATAGGAAAGTATCCACTAGTAACGTATTGTTCAACATGAACGCGTTGGTCGGATCACGGATAAGCTGGAATAAAGTAAAAAAAGTATTAAAACGTCACTATTCTAACATATTATTCTGGCATGTTGCTACTCGTATATCTTACTATCTATACATTTTCTGTTAAATTATTTTTTTTTTTAAAAGATTAGAGTTTATTAAAAGCTGTTGTATTAATAGAAAGATGTTGAAAAATTTTACTAACATAAAAAAATAAAAAGATTAAGAACCTAATTAGTGTTTGTCCCTATCCCTAACCTTCTTCAGAAATTACACCAGGTGGGTGTACGAGGAGTTGCAAATGATATTTTTAAGAGCTACCTCGAAAATCGTTCACAATGCGTTGTTATCGATGGTGTTATGAGTGCTGAGGAAAATATAGATTTTGGAGTACCTCAAGGCAGTGTCCTTGGGCCAACTCTTTTTCTCATTTATGTAAATGAATTGTCCAAACTGAATTTACAAAATTGTAAAATAATATCATATGCCGATGATACAATTCTTCTTGTAAACGGGAAAAATTGGGCTGAAGTTACAATAAACGCTGAATCTGCATTATCTGCTGTCAATAAATGGTTACGCAAAAATAGTTTAACTTTAAATTTAGATAAAACGAATTTTATAACCTTTGCTCCTAGCAGTATTTCTCTTCCGTCTCCCCCCGTTAAAATTTTTATTCATAATCCAAGTTGCACTAGAAATATCGCTTGTAATTGCAGAAGTATTAATAATACCAATCAAACCAAGTATTTAGGCATATACATTGATAGCACCCTTTCATGGCACGAACACATTAAAGTTACCTGCAATAGACTTCGGAAACTAATATTTGTCTTTAAAAGACTTAGAAACATTGTTGACTTGTCAACACTTAAGAACGTGTATTATGCCCTCGTACAATCGATCTTATCATATTGCATCACTGCCTGGGGAGGCACTGATAAAAGTAAATTATTGCGTTTAGAAAGGGCTCAAAGATCTATACTCAAAACAATGAACTTTAAACCTATATATTTCCCAACTGTTGAACTATATAAAATTTTTAAAGTACTTTCTGTTAGAAAATTGTTTTTACTCCAAACCATACTACGTAAGCACTCACAAACACCTTTTGATTACCACATGATCTCTAATAAACGCAGATCAGATTTAGTTTGCAAAACAATTCGTATTACATCGGCTTTGGCTAAACAGCATTATGATTTCTTTTCCTCAAATTTATATAACAAAATAAACAAAGTTCTTAATATATATCCCCGAACCTTACATGTATGCAAAAATAAAATTACAGCTTGGTTGTTAGACTTGACATATGAGGAAACCGAGAACTTATTAAAATAGGTACATTTTATATGGCTGACACACACACACCACACACACCACACACACTCCACACACACTCACCACACACACTCATACACACACACACACACACGGACATACCGTCAATCTACTTATACTATACATCATATCATAACTATTATCTTAAATTAATTTAACTTTTAAATCTTATATTGGAACATAATGTATATTTTTTTTTTATCTGGAGGTGGGCGTTAATGACTACGACACAGTTTTAACTAATGTAGTCATTATCGAACATAATTTTGTAAATTGTAATCTTTAAAACGTGTCCAATAAAGATTTTTATTTATTTATTTATTTATTTGTACATAATATGTATGTATGTACATATTCGTTAGTGTTTTATTATATTCATTCCTTTTCAAATAAAAAAAAACACTCAGCCAAATTATTCTAAATGATAAAAAATGATTAATTATTTATGATTTAATAACAGAATAGTTAGTTACTAATTTAAATATGGCTGAGTAATAATAATCTACATTTTCGGAAATGTAAAAAAATATTTATATCTCGACCACAGTACTCCTTATCGAGACAGATTTACGGATTTTCTTTTTAACACTAAATTAACATAAAATAGGAAAAATGAGTCATTTTAAAACAAAAAAAATTACACAATAATTTATTAATATTAAAAAAAACCATCAACATCAACCATCTTCTCGAAAAAACTTTTTAACAAAAAAATAAAAACCGACTTCAAACAAAAGCACTAAAAAGTAAAAAATAACTGATTGGTAGTTTTCATTTACTATACATACCTAATCAAATATTTTCGAAGTCGGTGTGCTTTGCTTTGTATAGGCTGGCACCGATTTCGAAAATATTTGACTAGGTATGTATTTAATAGGTAGGCTTTAATTACTTAGCCAAAGCACACCGACTTCGAAAATATTTGATTAGGTATGTATAGTAAATGAAAACTACCAATCAGTTATTTTTTACTTTTTAGTGCTTTTGTTTGAAGTCGGTTTTTATTTTTTTGTTAAAAAGTTTTTATTTTTCCCTTTTTAGTGTAAACAGTAGTAGCAAAGTAAGAATTCTAACGTGTTAGGCTTGTCAAATCAAACAAAATAAGCCCAAACTCAAAGTATCTACTATTAGCCGTTGAAGAGTTCCACCTATCCACCTTCTGGCCTTGCCATCAGATCAGGTCAACAACACCGAACCACTATACTATCAACGGAAATAGAAATACTTGCAAAATTTCAAGTCAATACGACAATTAGAAGTAGGTTAAATTCATCATTAGTTGTTTTTCCACCCTTAGGGATGGTATTTTTTTTTAATTTAAATGGGACTAATCTGGAAGTATACCCTTTCAAACAAAACAAAAATTATCCAAATCGGTTAATAAATGACGGAGTTCTGAGGTAACAAACATTAAAAAAAAAAACATACAGTCGAATTGAGAACCTCCTCCTTTTTGAAGTCGGTTGATGAAAAATATATTACTATTATGTTTTTAATAATAATAATAATTGGTCAAGTCGTTTAGAAGATACATCCTAATAGACGTAACCATGATGACAATTTAATCTACAATGTTCATTCTTGTATATTTTTTTGCACTCTCGAATAATATAATACATAAATAACCTTAACATTTTATAAAATTACTCTATTCGAAAAACTTTTACATAATACAAGTAAAAGTTACTAAACTTTAATCTATATATATATAAATAAAGATTAATTCTTACCCGGTCCCAAGCATCAGCATCCATCACAGGACCGCTCCCGATAAACAAACAAGCATGGCCAGCGATAATGAAGATCATAGCCAAAGCTTTTATCCCATTCACACATTCCAACCCCAAACTGTTATTTTGCTTCGTCGAAAGTATTTTCTTTGTATTATTTATCAAAGAAAATGATATAATCAAATCATGCACAACACTGTTTTTCTTGTTTCTAGTACGAATTGAATATATTTCGTAGGCGGTCGTAGATAGGAGAATTATTCCAAAAAATAATAGTATGCCTCTGAAATTATAGAAATGAATGTTTAAATTAAGTTTATCTATACTAATATTATAAAGAGGTAAAGTTTGTGAGTTGGTAACGTTGTAGGGTTATCCAGATCAATATATAGGTTACTTTTTACCGCGGGAAAATATATCATCTCTGAGAAATCTATACTAAACGTTAAAATGAACTATGGACGAACCCGAGCGGAGCGAGATTGAGTCGCTGGTATAATTAGTATATGTAAATACGAAGATCGTATAGGGATGCACTCGAGCAAATCTAGGGTCTAAGTTAGTTTTATAATGAAAACCAGATCTATGATTTTATTATATGATTTATTGAAATATTTTATCTCTGGATCTACTGAGCCGATTTAGATGAAATTTGGTAAAAAGATAGTTTGAGACCCTGAGAAGGACATAGGATACTTTTTATCCTGGAAATCATCATTTAAGGGGGTGAAATGGGGTGAAAGTTTGAATGGGGAATCATTTAATAAGTGACAGCGTAGTTAGTTTTGTCAACTATTAATCAGACAGCTAATATAACTAGAACAGAAAGTCTCGAGTTCAAGACCCGGGTAGAGGCAAGTGTTAGTAGATTTTTCAAGAAATTAGAGTTAAATTAATAGTTCTATTTGTATACAAATGTCATGCATCAAGTTATTAAAGTATCAATATCTTCCAAATATGAAATGAATTTGAATGTAGCTACTTAGTACATAATTTAAAAATCTATAACCATGCTATAGATTTTGACGTTGAGTCCAAATCGCAATAAATACATGTTATATTTGAGTTCTTTCTATATGGCTTTGGCCGATAAGTATTTATGGCGGTCTGAGCTTGCGTCCATGTATTATTTTTACCTTTTACAAAACAACAAACAAGTTCTTAGTATATACTATATTAGCATTGTTTGTTTAATGTTAGCAGACACAGGCTAAGAAGTAACAAAAATCTAAACAAACTGAAAAATATTTACACTCTTTTATTCAATCAATGTCCAATCCATTCAAAGAATTTAATATTCACTTAATGAAACTATTTGTAGATCCATTTCATCATTAAAAGCACATTTAAAAATAAAAATCGATTAAAAAGCCAATACTTACAAGAATGCAATATCGAGTTTGTTAATCGTAATAGGTTTTCTGGTATAACAATCTCTCTCAGTGACAATAACACCTGTCGAATTTCCAACAGTATGGGAGAGTACATCACTAACAAATCCGGCGACAGCACTTGCGTCGCAGGCACTGGGTACGCAAACCGCCCAACGAAGAGCTTCACCTCGACCCGTTCTTATCTGAAAATTCCAAAAATAAATATAACCATATATAACATACATTATAAATGCATAAATTAACAACCTTCGGAGCTCGCTCGGAATTTTTAGATATCCGAATAATATTTTTATTGTTTTAAAGAGGTATTTATAATTATAATATTGGAATTTAAATTGAATAAAGTGTATGTATGTATATCTATATATGTATGTATGTATCTATGTACGTATGTATGTATGTTGATGTTTGTAGTTTATACCTACACCGCACCTCATTTTTATATTTTCTCACGCTTGAGGGTTTCTAGTAGAGATCTCTTAAAGAGATAAGTCATCCTTTGTACACATGGTATCTGTTTTAACTTGTATGTTTTTTTTCTGATACAGTAATGTACTCTAAATTAAAACTGAAAATTTATTATAAGAAATTATTGAAATGATAAATTAAAAACAGACAATGGTCAATAACAATACAATAAGTAGAATATTCGTATAAAGATTTAAAATTCCCACGCTGCGTTGAGTTTATTCTAATATCTTATGCTAATCTCAGAATTACTAATGTACGGATTTTCATACGTTTTGTTCAATCTAAAAAAAACTATATAAATTATGAATATTTTATCGAATAAAGCTGTGGATATCTTGATATTTGTGATTTAATTTGGAAAAAATGGAGCCCCGTTTGAGCGCTTCCGTAATCTATAGATACATAATATAATTAATTCTAAGCGAGTCGAATCTGTACATTAAATATTTTTTGGAAAATCTTATTGAAATAGTCACTATTATATCGATACAGAAGCAAGGTATAGTTTTTAGAATTTTTGTCTGTGTGACTATCTGTCTGTCTGACTGTGACATCAAGAGAAAACCACTGAACAGATTTTGAGGAAATTTCGTATGATGATAGCTAGTTATCCAGATCAATATATAGAATACTTTTTACTGCGGGAAAATATCTCATCTCTGAGAAATCTATACTAAACATTAGAATGAACTATGGACGAACCCGAGCGAAGCGAGATTGAGTCGCTAGTATAATTACTATGTGTAAATACGAAGATCGTATAGGGATGCACTCGAGCAAATTTAGGGTCTAAGTTAGTTTTATAATGAAAATAAGATCTATGATTTTATTATATGATTTATTGAAATATTTTGATAATATAATAATATATCACGCGGATGGCTCACACCAAATTGGCGTTAACTTCCTGTTGTAACAATCCCAATAGTGTAATAATATTGACAAACAGTATCGGGAAGTGAATGAAGGCAAATTATACCCCGTGTTCGTTATTTTGATTTGCATATACGAGTATGTCGAGATTATAATTTAGTTTACAAGCAAGTCTCATATATGTACATCAACGCATTCAACTTTTATTGACACGCTTTTATTAGCTCCACTTGTTTATAACTAACAAAGTAACAAACTAATTACATATATACTCGTACATATCTGAGAGGTTGATTCTAATATACTTCTAATTGTCGTAGTGATTTGAAAGAAAATGGCCTGAAATGACACATGGGCTACAATTAGTAATCAATTTTTTCAAAGGGTGGCGCTGTTTGCTTGCTAAAAGATAAATACATATGTATATATTATATATTATAATACTAGCGACTCACCCTTGCTTCGCTCAGGTTCGATTTCATTTTTGATTCGTTTGATCCCCATTTTCACCCCTTTTAGGGATGATTTCCGGGTTAAAAGTATCCTTTGTCTTTGCCAGGGTCGCAAACTATCTTCTTACCAAATTTTATCTAAATCGGTTCAGTTGATCCAGAGATTACCCCCTACAACGTCACAAACTCACAAACTTTACCTCTTTGCAAATGCAAAATGCATCTAAGGACCCGAGCGAAGAGAGTAAGTCAATAGTGATAATATAATATTTGGTGAAAATAATATATAACTTTAATATCCCCTAGTTTATTCTGCATATAATTTCAAAAAATGTTTTTTATAGATACGAGTATCTTACCGACAAAGACGATATTATTTATTTATGAGTGCTCAATTTATTTTTATATTTTTAAAGGAAAAACTTCTATACACAGGTTTGGATGGGGAGTATATTCATGTGAGTCGTCATCGACATGGTCAGGTGACGTGTTAACGCTAACACTCAGAGTGCCGATAGATGTCAAAACCAGATAAATGTAAACAGTTTTAATTTACAAATTATAATTTAAGACCAAACAATTAATTTGAATATCCAAAAATAACAACTATTTGTTTATAGTTTTAAGTTTTCACTTCTGTCGGCAGTCCTCATGGCAGCTTTTTTTATTTTGCAGGAGTGTGTCATGCAATATTTTGTGAAAAAGTATTTATAGGTAATAATATATGCATTTTGTACAATCTATGTTATCAATGTGATTGCTAAACGTAACATTTAAATTAGGCTAAGTGTTTTAGATTACGGCACACAAACTCAGATAGATAGACACTTTAAAAAGATCTAATTGAATACAAATGGAGGAAGAAGCTGTTTTCATTTAACTGCAAATATGAGTGAATGCCAATAAAATATATAAGAAATCTTGGGCGTTCTTCAAAGAACAGAACTAGTAATTGTACAGTGAACCTTAGCTTTCAAAAGTACATTTCTCGTTCAGAACTATAGTTTTTTCAAAGGAAATAGAGTCGGAACCTCAAGTAACACTACAAAGACTCAGCTTTGTGTCCATCTAGCTTATTATGTGGAAAACAACGCATGACCCATTTACTTAGTTCCTGTGTCGTTTATGAGCCGTTCTACAACTAATGGACGTTAAGTGACCAAGTTGAAAAGTTCTAGTGTTTCAAACTGCACTTGTGTACAGGTTAAATATGAGTACCTGTGACATTGTACTGCACTTGTTTTACGTAATCATGTTCTAAATATCATAATATTTACCTACCAGTGATAATTTTTGCTATGAGTGATATCTTTTAAGACATATATGTAGATTTAAATTCGTATCACTTTTTGCACTTTTTAACCAACTTCTTTAGACTACACAAACTTGTTAAATCAAATTGACTGACTTTTAATATAATTATTTCATCCTTAGTTTCAAAAGTAATAATTTTCCTCTCAAGGGCAGAAATTGAGAATAATCTGATAAGTAGGTACTTTAAAGTATATGTTTTTGTTACTAAAATATTATGTAATTCATTTCCAACTGTTGACAACACAAAAAACATACCTTACTTCAAAAACTGCTTTTTAGAAATCGGTCGAAATATTGATGACTCAAATCAATTTAGTGAAATAATATACTTAGAATATTATATCAAAATCGCTTCGTGTTCTTAAATTATCTTTCTTTATTATCTACATAAAGTTATATATTTTTTATAAATTATACTGGTCCTACTGAAGTCGATGGGGTTTTCCGTTCTCTCGCGCTATTGAGGTAAGTTTTATGTTTTATAAAACTAGCGACTCATCCTCGCTCCGCTAGGGTTCGTCCCTCTTTACGTTTTAATGTTTAGTATAGATATATCAGAGATGAGACATTTTCTCGCAGTAAAAAGTATCCTATATGTTGAACCGGATAACCAGCTATCATCATACCAAATTTCATCAAAATCTGTCTAGTGGTTTTTCTGTGACGCGGTAACAGACTGAGAGACAGATAGATAGACAGACAGTCAGACAAACAAAAAATCTGTAAAGATTTTCCCAAAAATATTTAATGTACCTACAGATTCGGCGTAGTTACAATTTTATTATATGTTGGTATAGATTTGGTACACAAGTATGTTATCTTCTTTGATATATAAATAAAAATAAATCACCAAAATATATATATTATGTACATTGTACACACATAACTTCCGATCGACTGCACCAAATTGGATAATTTTTTTGTGTTTATTATTGTTAGGACAAGTTTTGTATAGAAGAAAATTAATAGAATTTTTTTTTCCTAAAACTTTTTTTTTTAATTTCATGATATGAAAAGAAGAAGAAATAGTTTTTATCCCGGAAATAATCCCTTAAGGGGGTGAGAATGGGAATAACAGTTTGTATGGGGAAGCAAGCTAGGGACGAGCCCAAGCGAAGCAAGAGTGAGTCGCTAGTATTATACATAATGTTAACCTTTTCCTATGATTTCGATCCCACCTGTACATGAAATCAGCTTATACCCATTTAGACCTTTTATATGAATATTTTATTTATATGTATAAGACTACATAACAAGTGTAGCCACAATTTCATAAATTATCTACAATTTCTCATAAATAGAGCAATTAAAATTATACAAATTTGTATCCATTATATTCTTACTTTCTTCCCAAAATCATAATAATTGTTCTGTAAGCTCTTTACTGTAAAATGTACCTACATTTGATTTATCAATTCAGCAGATTTAGAGAAAATAGTCTATGCCTAAAAGATGAATAAAGAGTGTCACTAAAAAAAAGCAAATCTTAGAATTTTACCAAAGGATCATTTACACCAATATGTACAAAAATACTGATATCGCATATTAAAAATAATATAACATATACCCGCGACTCTGTTCACATGTTCAGCATGGCGTAGGATAAAAATAGTAATTCTCGATGATGTAATTTGTGATCTTATCTAATTTTATCAAAATATGCTTAGCGATTTTAGTGTAAAAAGGTAATACACAGACAAATACATAGTTACTTTCACATTATGTATAATATTAAAATATTAGAAGTATTAATTTGGCCCAAGCAATATGGGAAATTTTTTAGAATTTTAAATCTTTACTCTTTACAAGTAACCACTAACCAAAGCTAAATATTGAAATTCTTCATTTAACTTAATATACTATATAAATACGCGTGTCTGTTAATTTGTGTAATTACTATGAATAATATTATTTAAATAAATATAAATGCATACACTATCCGCTTTTGCAATTCTAAACAAATAACATTCAAAGGTAAATAAATATTTGCACTGTAACATCTACAGTTTACTGCAATTTTCTTACATTTATTATTAATTTATGTTATCCATACACATAATAAAAACGTAACTAAGCTGAATCTGTACATTAAATATTTTTTGGAGAATCTTATTGAAATAAACATTGATACATTTGATACAGAGGCCGAATCTATAGTTTTTAGATTTTTTGTCTGTCTGTCTGTATGTCTGTTACCGCGTCACGAGAAAACCACTTGACCGATTTTGATGAAATTCGGTATGATACTTTATAGCTGGTTATCCTGGTCAACATAAAGGATAATTTATATTGCCCGAAAATATCTCCTCTCTGATAAATCTACACTAACCATTAAAACGTATCTACTCGTAGAGACGAACCCGAGCGGAACGACAGTGATTCGTTAGCATCTTTTAATACTAAATGAGCAATTCTTGTAAATATCTACCTATATATATATATATATATATATATATATATATATATATAACTTTGTTTCGTGTATCTCGGAAACGGCTCAAATCAATTGGATCAAATTTTATATGTAGACTAGCAATGCCCGTGGCTCCGCCCGCGTTCAGATGACCGAAAACCAAATTCTTAGGTTTTACATAAGTACTCGTATTAGTAACTCTTTCTTACAATGCAGTTTTCAACCGACTTCAAAAAGGAGGAGGTTCTCAATTCGACTGCATGTTTTTTTTTTTATGTTTGTTACCCCAGAACTCCGTCATTTATTAACCGATTTGGACAATTTTTGTGTCGTTTGAAAGGGTATACTTCCAGATTGGTCCCATTTAAATTTCAAAAAAAAATACCACCCCTAAGGGTGGAAAAACAACGAATGATGAATTTAACCTACTTCTAATTGTCATATTGACTTGAAACTTTGCAAGTATTTCTATTTCCGTTGATAGTACATAGTTCGGTGTTGTTGACCTGATCTGATGGCAAGGCCAGAAGGTGGATGGTGAAACTCTTCAACGGCTAACAGTAGATACTTTGAGTTT
Organism: Brenthis ino; assembly: GCA_921882275.1. Taxonomy (NCBI): domain Eukaryota; kingdom Metazoa; phylum Arthropoda; class Insecta; order Lepidoptera; family Nymphalidae; genus Brenthis; species Brenthis ino. Next base: position 4,131,272 of record OV170232.1, read on the forward strand.
GGGCTTATTTTGTTTGATTTGACAAGCCTAACACGTTAGAATCCTTACTTTTCTACTACTATCTACACTAAAAAGGGAAAAATAAAAACTTTTTAACAAAAAAATTAAAACCGACTTCAAACAAAAGCACTAAAAAGTAATAAATAACTGATTGGTAGTTTTCATTTACTATACATACCTAATCAAATATTTTCGAAGTCGGTGTGCTTTGACTAAGTAATTAAAGCCTACCTATTAAATACTTTTTAGTGCTTTTGTTTGAAGTCGGTTTTTATTTTTTTGTTAAAAAGTTTTTATTGTATTTATTCTCAGAAATGAGATATTTTCCCGCAGTAAAAAAAATATTTAACGTACAGATTCGGCTAAGTTATAATTTTATTATAAGTATAGATAAGGATCTTTTTAAGTTTATCTATATAGACGTGTTTTTTGAGAAAACGCAATTTTAATATTTTTCCGGAAAAAAACTAATTAAAAAATAATATGAGTGAAGCTCGGTCGCTTGGTGCCTACACTATACTAATGCTGCTTTACTCGTAAACGCAAAAGAACGTTCTTAAGTTTAATGTTTTTAACACATACAGACAGACAACAAACAGTACAGACGTAATCTACTGCATAAAGATATACATAAATCCCAAGAGTGACACTGAATACTTTTTATTCCTGTGTAATACTAATAAGATACTTGCAACGCAACTTCACTTTGATTGCGTCCTTAGATAATTTGTCTATAAGTCGTGATTTCCACCAATGTTCAGCTATAACTGCTAGGGCAACTCTTACCACATTAAAACCTTTCAAGAGAAATGCGGGTTGTAAAGGCAAAAACCGTATTTACATTTATTCAGTAGTTCTCCAGATTAGCGCTGACACAAACACAAACGCTGATACAGACAAATGCAAACTTTCATCCCCATTCTCACTCCCTTAAGGGATGATTTCCGGGATAAAAAATATCCTATGTCCTTTCCAGGGTCTCAAACTGTTTTCTAACCAAATTTCATTCAAATCGATTAAATAGATCCAGAGATTACCCCCTACAAAGTTACAAACTCACAATTCACAAACTCACAAACTTTACCTCTTTATAATATTAGTATAGATAATAAAATAAATGGAGAAATCTAATTGTTACTCAATAATCCCGTATAATCCAAAAAGATTCGGATGCTTACAGAATGAGCCGTGTTTATGATTGCATACCATTTTCCTTAACAAAAAGGTTATTTTGTAAACATTCCAGTCTTACCTTAATACAGGGTGCCTGTTTATTACTATTTTTTTAATTCTTTCTTTATTTTGATGACTTATTATTAACCTTTAATTCGTTCAAGATTTTTACACACCAATTTATCTTCTCTTTTTTTTGTAAACTACGAGATTTGTGTAATGGATATCCTTAAATACATACATATTATAAATATAAACACCCATAACTGGAGTACAAACATTCATGCTCATCACACAAATGAACGAACTCAGCGGGACTCGAACCCGCGACCGTTGGCACAGCAAGTAGGGTCACTATAAACTGAGCCAAACGTATCGTCAACATAATGTTATTTTTTATCAAAATAAGTTTTTAATGTATATTGGCCGTCTTAAAAATAAAAGTAATAAATGTCACTCGTAGAAAAAGTCTAACTGCGTTTCAATAGGTTATGGGCCCAGTCCTATATTTTAACAAAAATAAATAGTAAAATGTTAGAATTATTTTGTAAAATGTAATCGGGTAGCTATATGATTAATGTACCTAAACTTAAAGAGCGATAAAATTAAGATGATTGGGCTTTTGCGGTGAAATTTTTTTTTGTACTAGAAGGTATTGATCTCGACAAGCCGTTGGGAGAATCGAGTACTGAAGATGATAAAAAATAACACACTCCCTTTATCAAAATAATCTAAAATTTAAAAATAAAACAAATGCAAAATCTAAATTAGAGCCATGTTTGTACACTAAAAATGTAGATTCGGATAAAATAATTGTAACGATATTTGTAGATGATTTCTTTATATTTTCTAATAGTAAAAGTATGACTGATGACTTAAAGAAAGAGTTGAAAGCAAGATTTAAAATTAAAGATTTAGGTCAGTTAAGGCTATGCCTAGGGATGCGAGTAGAAATAAATTCAAATTCTATATCTATTGATCAGGAAAAATTTGTAGATCAGCTATTAATTAAGTTTAATATGACGAATTGTAAAACTTGCGATTCTCCTATGGAAACAAATTTAAAACTCGAAAAGGCTGTAAACGTTAATAAATTGTATCCATACCAACAATTAATAGGAAGCCTTATGTATTTATCAGTATTAACTAGGCCAGATATATCTTATAGCGTTAGTTATCTTAGCCAATTTAACAGTTGCTATGATTCTACTCATTGGGTACAAGCTAAAAGAGTTCTAAGATATTTAAAGAAAACAAAGTCGTATGGTTAAGTATATAAAAAAGATAGTTGTGATTTAGAAGGCTATGTAGATGCAGATTGGGGGGTCAAACGTAATAGATAGAAGATCTTATACTGGGTACTATTTTAAAATGTCAGGAAGTATTGTATCTTATGAAAGTAAGAAACAACGCACCGTAGCATTGTCTAGTACTGAGGCGGAATACATGGCCATATGTGAAGCGAGTAAAGAAGCGATTTACTTAAAAAATCTCTTGATAGAATTAACTGGTCATGTAAATTTACCTATTATTTTATATAATGACAATCAGAGTGCGAAAAAATTGACTGAAAATTCAATGTTCCATAAAAGAAGCAAGCATATAGATATAAGGTACCATTTTGTCAGAGATGCTGTTTCAAATAATATTATTAAAATTATTTATTTAGAAACGTCAAATATGCCAGCAGATATTTTGACAAAATGTTTAAATTCAGCTAAACATGTTAAGTTTTTGGATTGTTTAGGCGTTATATGTATACTTCATTGAATTTTGAGTTAGTTTGTTTTATTTTTAAATTTTAGATTATTTTGATAAAGGGAGTGTGTTATTTTTTATCAAAATAAGTTTTTAATGTATATTGGCCGTCTTAAAAATAAAAGTAATAAATGTCACTCGTAGAAAAAGTCTAACTGCGTTTCAATACATAAGTCAATACAGAACTATAAAAAATCAACAAAATTATGAGACGTTTTTTATGCTCTTTCTCCCTCCGCAGGAATTGAACTCGTAACATGTCTTAAAGAAGGCATGTATTATGTTACAAGTACCAGTACGAGAAACAAAAAAAAATACACGTTTTTTATTAAGATAATTTGTTAGTATATATTTGTTTCTTTAATCTTACATTAAAAACCCATTTTTGTTATAAAACTTGCAACCTTTCAAATGACTTGGGCATGTTTACGTAACAATAATATGGCACCATTTAGCTGGTCTAATGACGGCAAAATGGCTTGTTTTTAGAAGATTTTTACATTTACAGGTATTGTTGAATATTTTTTTATTTATACAAAAAAACAGTAAATTTTCAATAATTATAGATGTCGAAGAACGATGGAGTTACTTTTATAATTCTAATGACGTCTCAAACGTCATACCAGTACACGCGCAACCTTCCACATTTCCGCTATTTATTTCTAGAACATTATTCACATTCCGTTTTAAATTCTAAAGTTTATTGATCTTTAAGCTTTTATAGTAAATAATATTATTATTTTAATATTGTTAATCAATCGATTTCCTTCAAATGTTTATCAAAAACTTGAACTGTGCAACCTTCACATGCAATTCTTATATAAATCGGCCAATATTTAAATTATTTTTGTTTTGTTTTTCCATTCACAAATATAATAATAATAATAATAATAAACTCTTTATTGTACACCAAGAATAAAAGAAAAATAAATAAACACAGCGTAGAAATGTACAAGAGGCGGTATCTATACGTATAATAAAATTCTAACTAAGTTGAATCAGTACATTAATTTTTTTTGGAAAATCTTATTGAAATAGACATTTTTATCGATACAGAGGCCGAATCTATAGTTTCTAGAATTTTTGTCTGTCTGTCTGTCTGTTACCGCATCACAGAAAAACTACTGGAGGGATTTTGATAAAATTTGGTATGGTCATAGTATCCTATATGTTAACCTGGATAACCATCCGGGTCAACATATAAGATACTTTTTACCGTAGGAAAAGTCTTATTTCTGAGAAAAAATACAAAAACTGCAATGTAAGAGTGTAATATGTAAAACCTAAGAATTTGGTTTTTGGTCATCAGAACGCGGGTGAGACCCGCGGGCAATGCTAGTATATATATATGAGTGTAAGTATGTTCTGTTAGTAATGGACTTTGCCAAATAATGGCGCTATATAGTATAATACAATATAAGTTAAACATAAGCCTTAAGCTTAATTTACCTTTTTCGTCTCCTCTCGCTGTCTCCATTTGATTGTAGCCAGACAATATTGACCTTCAACAGTCCTACCATCTCCCGGCTCTTTAATTCCCACACATTCATCAAAGTTTCCCATGTGGTAAGAAGATCCAAAGAGCAGCCCTTGTGGAGACTTTGCTGAAGCATCAAACACTGAAACATACAATAAAGTCATTATATACTCTTGTTGTGTTTACATTACATATTTTATTATAGAGATAGAACTTTTTTTGGGTTGGTTTCATACTACACGTAGTGTTCTAGTTTATTTTTTATTTATGTACCAGAAAAAAACATAGAAGTGAAAACAGATACCATGTGTACAAAGGATGACTTATTTCTTTTAGAGATCTCTACCAGAAAACCTCAAGCGAAAAAAAATATAAAAATAAAAATGCGGTGCGGTGTAGGTACAAACTACAAACGTGAATTATAATATAAATATACACATATACAAACATACATACATACGTACATAGATACATACATATATATTACATATATACTCGTATCATGGCAACACCAAATATAAATTACTAATTAATATTTTTAAAATTGTAATAATTATAAGAATAACAGCAAAAATTAATTCAATAATATTCCATATTCAATTATAAAACTAATTAAAATTATTATAAAAATGTTTAAAGTTAAAAAATATTCGCAAATAAATCCGCGAAGAAATCCGAAAGGGCAGTTTTATTTAAAACCTTACAATTATTTTAAATATTGTATTTACATTTTATAATAATTATTACTTATAAAAATAAATATTTATTACTGTGAGAAAAATATGCATAAATTAAATAAAAGCTATTATGACTAATTGTTGGCATGGTAACTGTTGTTACTGTCTGACAAATGATATATAATATTATATTCTTTCCGTATATGATATTCTATAAATATATGATTGTAAAATGCCTAATATGCTTTATTTAATTATTGATTTGTTTCAATTTAATTTCGATATTATAAATATCTTAAACCATAAACCATATTTGTCAAAGAAGGTTTATTTCAACCGCGCGAAACGCGTAAAGGTTACACGCAGCCATTTTTTTTTTTAATTTCGTATAACTTTCACAACAATTTGAACATAATTTCATATACTAAATACCTAAAATACTCAAAAGTCCAAACAATTCACTTTAATATAATAAATATGTATAAATATCGCTATAATATGCTTAAGTAAAACTGGGTAAGATTTATAAATATCACAATTCACAAGTCATAGTATCCCATGGTATTTGTATATTAAGTGCATCCCTTGATGTGTGTACGCGAATAAAATATGGCGTATCACTTAAAGTTCTTATTAAGGATTAAATGTTGTTGAACCATTTGTAAGACTTATAAGATTAAATAATTTAATTAAATAGATTTAATCTAGAACGAAAGATCTACAAAAACGTTAACTAGATAGAATGGTTTACTTTATTAAGAGGCCTATCACAAAATGTACTGCGTTCTATAGCATCGAGTTCACTTAAATTGTATGTTCACTTAAACTTAGTCAATATCCGAAATATCTGCGAAACCCGCAAACTATATATATATATATATATATATATATATATATATATATATATATATATATATACTTTATTGCAGATAAAAAACAATATAATATAATTATATTGTTACATATACAGTAACATTAAGAGAAATTGAAGGCAACCATGTATTCAATATGGTGGATTGTGACCATAAACCCCATCAGAGAGACCGGTACCCAGATATGAGAATATAAGATTTATTATCATTTTTACCATCACGAAACTAGCTTAGTTATATATTATAATCTAGTAAAAACGTAACAAAAACACAGTTAGGGACAGGTATAATCCATATAATTTATATATAAATTGAGTATTAGAAAGCCTCCTTTAATCAAACCTTCTGTAAATTGCGGAAAATGACTAAAGCCCTCACAAGATCTTCCTCATAAGTAATACTTTTCGAGCGACATTGATGTGCCAGGCTGTGTTACATACAAAGTATCTTAGATTATATGAACATGAATTATAGCATTAAATTGAAATATATGTTTATACGTACTAGTTTATGTCAGCAACTTTGACTGGGTATGTCAAAAAAATGAGTTATTATCTACATCCATTATGAATTTCATTAAAAACCGATGAGAAGGTACAGCATGGAAAAAGTAACAAACATACTCACAAACGTTCTTGTCTGTATATAAATATTATAAATGTGAAAGTTTGTGAGTATGTATGAATGTTTGTTACTCATTCACGCTAGAACGGCTGAATGGATCTGCATGAAATTTGGCATAGAGATAGATTATAGTCTGGAATGACACCATTTTTATCCCGGAAAAATGTACGGTTCCCGTGGGATAGGTTTTTTTTTCCTAGACGTAAACCTAAGCGAAGCGAGGGTGAGCCGCTAGCTTATAATATTAGCGTGATTTTATATTATAATGATCCATCCATCCATCCATATAACAGAGTGCTTCAATAAAACTAAATAAGGTGCTTTACTGCCCGCGTACAATTTAGTTTTTGTTATATAATAATTGTGTATTATATTAAATATATATAAACAAAGCCTGCAACGCTGGCAACAACTAATACTTGTCAGAAATATCCAATAACTATAAAACAATGTTTAAACCCTACCAATAAAAACTAAAGGATAACAATCTATAGTTATACTATGTTTACTGCCTCGGTGGTGTAGTGGCTAGCATTTACGGCTGCACGCCCGGAGGTCCTGGGTTCGAGTTCCGGGTCGGGCCAAGTTTAGTTATTGAGTCTTTCTGTATAGTAAGCCTCAGTAACAGCCCGGAGTTGGGAAGTTGGTGGTGTTTCACCCCCGTGCCTCGAAGAGCACCGGTCCTGTCGAGTAGTCGTGCCACCGGAGTATGAGAGTGACAGGAATAGAGAGTGCACTTGTGTCTGCGCGTACACTTGTGCACTATAATACCCCCTGCGCAGTTCTCAATGAGATTGGCCGCCGTGGCCGGAATCGGCCAGGAGAACATTATTATTATATTATATAAAACAAAGTCGTGTTGGTTAGACCATTTATAACTCAAGAACGACTCGACCGATTTTGATGATCTTTGTTTTGTTGGATTTGTCTTCACCCCGAATAACAGAATAACTATTAAAACATCGGAAAAAACAACACGAAAAAAAAATACATTAACGGCTAACGCTGGCTAATAACTACTTATATCAATTTAAAACATAAACTTAGGGACAAACCCGAGCAAAGCGAGGGTGAGCCGCTAGTAGTTAATAATAAAAGGTTTATATCACAGTTAAAATCATTGACTCTAGCCAATATTTATTTAACCCAAGTAATTGATCATGTTCGCTTTTCAAAAAAGTTAGTGCCTATCAATTACATATATGTATTCGGAAACTTTTTACCACGGCCTATAGAATGAAGCACTTACAGTTGGTTGATTATCAGTTCTTGTATACATTTTATTGAAAAAATATTTTTTTAGAAAGTTATATTTTTTATTTATAAACTAACGATCCACTCTCAGTTCGTTAAGGATCAGCCAGCGCATATTTTATGTACTATACCTAATACCTTTAAACGAGCAATTCTTGTATATTTATTTATATTATATACTGGCGATCTAGGATACGGTTCTAGCGATTTCGCGGAAATTTTGTATATGGCGGTTTTTGGGGGCGAAAAATCGATCTAGATTCGTCTTGAAAAACGCGCGTTTTCAAGTTGTCATGCGGTTTTCTTTCGCATTATTTCACGCAAAATATAGTTGCTAATTTCCCACGCTCTGGCATAAGTATCAAGGTCAAGCAGCCAAGGCGCAAGATTGAAAATCACAGGTGTCCGGGTTCAAATCCCGATCGGATACAAAGCTTTTACTTTTGTTCTTTTTTTGTATTTATTCAAGTTTTTAGTTTCTTTTAATATAAAAAATACGATATAACAAAAAAGAACTCCGAGCGAGGCTCGGTCGCCCAGGTACTTAAATATTATATTAGCGACTTTTTATTTGTTAACTTTGGGTAATAGATTTACGCATACCGCCTGTTACAGGTAACAAAAAACCAGTAGGTACTATCCTCTAACATCCACCGGAACCTTCCACGTCTTAATACGGCTTCGCAGGGTTTTACAAGCGACCCGCCCTGTTTTTGCTCAGGCGTTTCGTTTCTATTTATTTACGTTTTCCTCTTAAATTATTTAAAAAGATTTTTTAACCAAATGAAAAAAGACCTATATACCTTGAAGGTACAATTTTTATCTGTTAAGTAATGCAATGACGCTGGACACTTATTTACTTGCTATTACTCAAATTCCTATATGAAAAATCGCATATTGTAAGCAAATAGTGTTGTGTTAGAAATATTCAATTTTACTTATATATTCGTAGGTAGAAACCTCTATGATTTTTACTAATGTTAGTATTTTCTAACCAATTTCTGAAAAGGAGGCTATTATTTATACCTTCAGGCGGTACGTTTTTTTGTTTTTATGTTTTTCTTCGAGATCTCTGTGTCTTGATTTTATTTTTATTTAAACAAATATAAAGTATGCTAGCGACTCACTCTCGCTTCGCTCGGGTTCGTCCCTAACTTAATTCCCCATACAAAATTTTAACCCTTATTTTCATCCCCTTAAGGGATGATTTCCGGGATAAAAAGTATCCTATGTCCTTCCCATGGTCTTAAACTATCTTCTTACTAAAATTCATCTAAATCAGTTCTGTAGATCCAAATATTACCCCCTACAACGTCACAAACTCACAATCTCACAAACTTTACCTCTATAATATTAGTATAGATGTATGTATTATTACGCTTACCATACGAACATGGCTGAGAAGGATATAATAATATACTCCTTTTAAAAGTAATGATATAAAAAGAAATGTTTATGCATTAACTGTATGTAGGTACTTTAATATAAAAATATCGCTAATTTTCACTAGAGCGAAGTCTGACTATAGCTAAATGCTTGTTAAAACATGTACAGAATAATAAACATAGTATAAAGTTTCACCACAGCTAACCTTGACAATGCTGTCTCCAACTTTTCAAATGCCTAATGTTACGAAATATGCCACACATATTTACTTTGCATACAAATAGAAATTTTATATCATTAGGTATTACGAGTATGCCAGTTTATTTTGCAAATTGTTTAAATGTATCAGATTCAGCATAAACAGATTTGAAATTTATAGAAAAACTGAGGTTAAGCGATTTTATAAAATGGCTGAACGAATTTTAATGATCAAAACGACGGCATATTAGGTATTATGTTGACGGAAGCATGTTAAATTCAAGATTAATCGTCTACTTATATAGTTTATTTAGCATTGTCTCAAACGGTAGTTCATTTATGGTGTGCATACAAATGTGTTGAAGTGGCTATAAAATAGCCAAGCTAAGGAAAATTTTAAATAAATGACCAATAGCGTTAATACTACGAACTATACGTATAATATTTTTTATATTACCTACTTGAAAAAAGAATTGTAGGTATTTTTATAGAAATGCCTATGATATATACTTTGCATTGTATTGTTTCATCCATGATCTATCTTTAAATTTGCTCATTGTCTTGAGAGGCGAAGGAAAGGAAAAGGTCATGCATATCCTAGTGGAGAGTGATGCCTACGTAGGTATATATTTCAAGTATATTTTATTAGCACTTTAAATATATAAATTTATAATAATCGTGTCCGATTGTGTCACTGCTAGTATATCTATCTTAATATATATAATTCTTCTGTAGGTGTGCTTGTCACCTTACGCCTCATATAGGGCTGGACCAATTTGGATGAAATTTTGTATGTATATTTCAATGGGCTCTTAGGTGGTTTGAAAATACAATTAAACCCGTTAGGTGGCGCTGCTGTTGGTATGTTACTGATGTTCTCCTAAGCGGCAGGGACGATTTTAATGATATTTTTTTTGTAGGTCACTGCAGTCGGTGTATCAAAGACTTTGTTTTTTACTAGTTTGAACGCGGGCGAAGCCGTGGGTACTGCTAGTACATAATAAAATTGTAACTAAGACGAATCTGTACATTAAATATTTTTTGGAAAATCTTATTGAAATAGACATTATTATCCATCCAGAGGTCGAATCTATAGTTTTTAGAATTTTTGTCTGTCTGTCAGTGACCGCATCACGGAAAAACCACTGGAGGGATTTTAATCAAATTTGGTATGGTGATAGCTGGTTATCCGGGTCAGCATATAGGATACTTTTTACTGTGGGAAAATATCTCATCTCTCTATAGGTAGAGACGACGAACGCAAGCGACACGAATGCTTTTAAAGTAGCATACCTAAAAACGAAAGAAAGAGCTTATTTTGAGAAGCACGGTTTATTTTATATTTTTGAATTACGTAGTTCAATATTACTTTACAGATATAAAATAAAATGTACATAAATCATCCACGACGTTTTTTCTATACTACAAACTATATTACAAAAATATATATAATACTAATTTAGCGTTACACAATTTAGGTCAATATCGCAGGCACATCTTCATGTGACTCACACCCGAATGTCTTGTCAGGCATTCGCGCGCGTCAAGGACGAGTATGAAGGGACTATTAAGTAGCTTTGGAAACTAGTGTGTGATTTAAAGATTTACTTCAGACAGATATTTTTGTAATAAATCATAGTGGATGGAACAATTTTTTTTCATATAAGTTTATTTAACAGCAGCGACTAAGATTGTTTCAACACACAAACATTAATCTCCATTTTCACTCCCTAAAGAGATGATTTCCGGCACAAAAACTATCCTTTGTAATTTCCAAGATTTCAAACTACCTTCTTACCAAATTTCATCTTAATTAGCTCAGTTGTTTCAAAGCTTATTCGGTACAAACAAAGAAACAAAAAAATCTTTCCTCTTTATAAAATTAGTATGGACTAGCAACTTTCTCTCGTTCAGTATAGTAAGCCTATACGTTACAAAAGATCATAGTCTGTTTGTGTACTAAACTTCATCCAAATCCATCCAGCCATTTCGTTAAGAAGTAACAAACACACAAACACACACACACAAACTTTCGCATCTATTAGTCCGTCTAGTGACCCTGTATAAGGCAGCGTATGTCTTTTAACTGAAACATCCTAACCCCCCTGAAAGTCCTGTTAAATCAAAGAAGCCGTTCCTTTTTATCACACTCCCTTTATTCCGCACTTTACTTTTCGGAAATGATAAGTCCGTATATTATTTTCGTGCTTAACAGGTTCACTTTATAATGAAATCTTGGAAGTCAATTTTATTTATTTATTTATTATACAAAATCCACAGCTAAACCTTATTTATGCAAATATTGGATTTACATTATTTATGCAAGCATAATGAGTGGTAGACTTATTTAATATTTAACAATGAGAGAAAATAAAACAATCATAGTTCTATTGTAAAAAAAAAAGAAAATTTATATATATATATATATATATATATATATATATATATATATATATATAGGTATGTTATGCATGGTGTTTATAATTAGATAAATGCGTGTTGTTTGTTTGTGTGTGTGTGTGTGCATATATGTGTTTATGTGTGTGTGCGTGTCTAATATACGTTGGAGTTGATGATAATGGAGCCAGGAGGAATAATGAAACTCTACAACTGTTGCTAATAAAACCTTCGAGTTTGAGCTCGTACATTCTTAGATTTACGAGAATATTTGAAGAAAAACTCTTAGAGATTTTAAATAAAACTATTTATAAAATAATTTTATCTAATATATAGTTTATGTGTTTGTTTGTCCTTCTTTCACGTCGAAACGGAGTGACGGATTGGCATGATTTTTTGTGTGGAGATAGCTAGAGGACTGGAGAGATTGACATAGGGCTACTCTTTACCGCGGGAGATTATCTTATTCCCACGGGAAAACAAGTTATAATACAACTCAAAATAATATTTATGGTCAGAATTATTTGAAACTTAGTATGAATGCTCTTCAATACAATTTAACGAATATGTATCTTAGCATTTTTCGAAATTCATCCCATAAGGGGGTAAAATAGGGGATGAAAGTTTGTATGGAACCTACTTTTTAGAGCATTTTATAGTTTTAGAGCAAGCGAAACCGCGGGTTCTGCTAGTGCCTATATAAAATAAATATTACATATGTTTTCTTAGAATTTTTAGCTGTCGCGCCTCATCAATCGTCGTCTTTAGATATTATTGATGATAAATGTTAAAAATAATGATTACGTATTATAATAATCTTTATACGAACACTTAATATATCAGCTGTGATCAATTTTAATTTCCTTATAATAACAAACGCTTGTTTCTTGTATTATAGTAATTTTGTATATAAATGACAGGAAAAATCAAGATACAAATTAATGAGAAATTATTTTAATATATCATTATAATTTTGTCATCATCGTAAACGATTTGTGTTTAAATGAATGATGTGACTCAGCAAATAAGAATCAAAATAAACTTTTTTTATTGCTATGGACATTTCGGTATATTTTTTAATATAATAAAATTGTAACTAAGCCGAATCTGTACATTAAATAGATATTTTTTGGAAAATCTTATTGTAATAGACATTATTATCGATACGGAGGCCGAATCTCTAGTTTAGAGCCGCAGGCAATGCTAGTTTTTTAATAATAATTTCTGACTCTTGAGTCATTATCGTTATTGGTTTCTAGAAAAATAAAATGTGTTACTAAAAGTTAACTTTTAGTAACAAACCTATTTTCTGTTTTTTTTATCGATATTCACGACTCAATTTGAGATATAAAATTATACGTAAAAGTTTGTTACTTAACGAATGGCAAACTATAAGTACAATGTCGTCCTGACCGCTTATCTGTTGTATACGTATGATTGTGTGTTGTATGCGCGCGCGCATACACAAGGGCATTCTCTATTCCTGTCGCTCTCATATTCTACTGTGGCGACAGCTTGACACGACCGGTGACAGATAAGGCGCAGGACCGAAAGGCTTACGTGCTCTCCGTAGCACTTGGGTAGAGGGAACCACTGACTTCATCCACACTCCGAGCTTTTACTGAGAATTTCTTGATAGAGAAACTCAATATCTAACTTAACCCGATCCGGGACTCAAATCCTCGGATCTCCGAACTTACTTACAGTTGGACATGCTAGCCACTAGACAAATAAAAAATTTAAAACTTTGTATCTGAATAAGATAAGTATAAATAAGGAAACTACTGCTTTAAAGAAAGTCTTAAGATTAATATTTCGATTAAATGGCTCGTAAATCAAACATTAAAAAACAATCTATTCGCTATAAGTTACGAGATTTATTTTCAATTTTTAATTAAAATAATTTGCTTATGAAATTATTTTCATAAATAGCAATTAAATAACTGCACTAGCTTAAAATCATTAAAACATATTTATTTATTTAAGATTATTTATAAAAATATATAAAAAACGTATGTCTGTCTATAAGGCAAAAATACCTATTGTCACAAGTTATTAAGATTTCAAGGTTGACAAAATATTATATAACATTTAATAATATACTTAAAACATAAAAAATACTACAAATTTCAAAATCGGTTCAAATAAAAAATGAATTACTTAGTAATATTACTCTGTCAAGTGTAGATGAAAATATGTGGAAATAAAGTGAATTGACTTGAAAGCAACTATTATACAGTTGTAACCTCCTCTCATACTATGTTCAGTAACTAAAGTTTAAAATAACAATGATAAAAAGTTTCTGTTAAAGTTTCTATAAAATTAAATTCGATTTGATTTAACACTATATTTAGCCATTTTTAACGTCCCACTGCCGGGCACGGGCCTCCCACCAATACGACGGAGATCAGGCCATAGTCCACTACGCTGGCCAAGTGCGGGTTGGCGGACTTCACGTGTCTTTTGAAAACTTACTAGGTTCTCTCAGACATGCAGGATACTACAGGACATCCTCACGATGTTTTCCTTCACCGTTAAGATAAATGGTAATCATGTTGGAAATGATTCGCACATGAAAATATCAGAGTTGCGAGACCCGGGATTTGAACCCGCTTCACTCGGTTTCCCAAACAAGCACGTTACTACTGATTTAACATAATAATATGTAACTGTGACATAACAAAACATTAATTATAATTGAATTCAACGTATAATATAGTACCATTAATTACACAACAATGGTCCCAATATTTCGAGTGTATATATCAAGTGTTATTATGAATGCACATCATTTGTAAGACTCGCTTTACTGTCATAATATTAATTAGCGGAATCGACTAATTCTGCTGAATTATATTAGTTCGCAATTACGCGATCGATTGAGGACAATTTAGCAATGCTGACACAATAACAAAGTAATAATGGCTGAAATTGGACGTACACTGCAATAACATGCTTAAATTTTAAATGTTATTTATACAAAAATGTATATAATTTACTAATTTATTTTATCTGTGAGATCTTTGAGATTTTGCATCTCATATTTACTACTACTTAATGATTGATTAACACCTCCAGGTAAATTTCTAAGAAATTAATTAAAATTCTAAGAAATCTATTGTTAACTGACACGCCGGCGTGTCCGCGGTCGTGGAGGTATTAAGGAAATGAATGATTATTTTTTGAAAATCCTTCCGTCCAACGGTCTTCCTCGTTTGTTTTGTATGTGCGTGCGTGCGTACAAGCTTGCGTACATGTATTTAGCGCGAATATAAATATGCTTTATTTATTTCTCAAAATAATAACATTCATTTAGTGAGAAAAAATTACAAGTTGGTAGTTGAATACTATTTACATCGTGAACAATTTAATACAAAACAGAAAAGAAAATGTTATAGGTATAGAAACATCAAATATGGAGTTCATTAGGTAATAGGATTAATACAAAAATTTTATATTTAGTCCAACAATATAATTTTTACATAATGTTGTGGGTAGAACGGTGTTACAACTAGAATATTTACGTACTTAATTGGTAAACACAAAGATATAAAGAGCTTGAACAAGTCTCTACTAGAAGAGATACGGATAGAATTTAGTAATAACAATGAGTATAATAATAAAGTGTTAACTATTATATTATACTAGTAAATATTCAGATTATATTTTGTTCAGTTGTATAAGTATTTCATTTAAGAATATATATTTTTTTATTTATTATTATTATTTTTTATTCTTTAAATTATAGGTATGTTGTTTAACACAAGAATTTAAAAAAAAATTAATTTTAAAATGGTTTTGTTTCTATTAAATTTAATGGTAATTTATTAAATATTTGAACGCCTTCGTAATTACATATATTGTGTTTGCCGATTAATCCTTGGTTTAATATATATGTATAAATATATTATTTTATTACTCAAAACTGGTTTCATTTAAACTTGCAATAAAAAACAATATTTCAAATAAATAACCCATATTTTCATTTCTGTTTATTGGTTTTGTATTCGCTGGACTAACTTTGATGAGAGATTCTATAGAATAACTGCCTTGAACCCTGAAGAGCATGAAATAGGTGGAAAAAGTTTTTAAGGAAAAATCATATTATTCACAAAAAGAAATTTGAGATTTCATTTTATATTGACGAAATGATTATTATTTATTGCCATAAAAATAATATTAAAGCACCCGGTTCATGTAGAAACTGTTTAGTTTCATAATTTTTGCTTTTAGTCAATCTTAGAAAACATAGCATCCGTTCTTCGATATATTTTTACCCCCGACTCAAAAAGCGGGGTGTTATAAGTTTGACGTCGATGTCTGTCTGTGTGTGTGTGTATGTCTGTCTGTCTGTGGCATCGTAGCTCTTAAACGGATGAACCGATTTTGATGCGGTTTTTTTTTCATTTGAAAGCCAGTTTCCTTGCGGTTGCTCTTAGCTATGCTTGGTTAATATCGGTCCAGCAGTGTAAGAGTATCAGCTCTTTTCCAAAATGATGTAAGACATTTTGGCGTATGATTACTCGATTAAGTGCTTCACGCGTGCCAGTGTAATATTGTTAAATGACAATTAATTTTTGTAGGGTTTTTCTTTAATTTTTAATTGATAATTATTCGCAATTAAAATAAAAAAAGCGTATGCAAACAAAATATGAAGCTACTGAATATATCGTCACAGAATTCTTATCTTTAAAAAGATGGTTAGGTTTATGCATAGTCTTAGCTGACAAATATTTTTGGTATGTACTGTCTGAGTTGATATGCAAAAGGCGTGTGCGATTGTCATTGTTTCACAATGTATTGTTCCAGAATGCTACGTCCGACGTAAAACACGACCGTCACCAACAAACTTGGAGGGAACATGTTGAAATAAAAACATTTTTTATTATTTAATCATAATAAATAAATAAATATGTTAGGACATTAACACGCAGCGCCATCACATCTAGATCCATGGTAAGCCACGAGGCTTGTGTTATGGATACTAGATAGTTGATACACTACACATATTATGTAACTTTAAATACATACATATTACAAATATAAACACCCATGACTGGAGTACAAATGTTCGTGCTCTTCACACAAATGAATGCCCCCAGCGGGTCTCGAACGCGCGACCGCTGGCACAGCAAGTAGGGTCACTACAAACTGAGCCAAGCGTGTCGACAAACAACAAAACAAATCATGTCCATATTATGTTAGTACTACCTTAAAAGCTACCGGAAGTAAAATTTTGTGATTACTGTGTTACATAAATGGTGGACAAATCGACATAGGATAATTTAATGCAATGTAATAGAGCATTTGGCGTTGATCAAGACACATATTTAAAGCAAACAAAATAAATCATTTAGAGCAAAAAAATGCTTGTAATCAATGTTCGATATGAAAAATGCCGATGTCAGCAGAATATAGAATGAAAACCCAATATGTTGTCACCACACGAGAGAGGCATGCTGCCTGTCTATCAAAGCATCTCCACTGGTAATTGCTAGTTAATTGTAGACCTCTTATTTAGTTTAATACATATTTAAAGATGTAAAAGTTGTTTTAAAAGATAGGCATTATTCATTACTTATTGCATTGTCAGTTACTTAAAATTTCTAATCTCAACTCAATTAAGTGCTAATTTTTATGGAAACTAAATCAAACCGAAAAAAAAACAAAAACAAAAATTTGATACTGATAATTTTTTTAATCAATATTACAATAAAAGAAATATAAAGAACTTGCATTATATAAATGTTTAGAAAATTTAAAGAATAATTGTTTAAATAATACTCTTTCTTCTCTTTATTCAAACTTTATGAATTAATTTTATTACAATATCCGTCACTTTGTTTCGATGTGAAAGAAGAACAGACAAACAAACAAACAAACAAACAAACAAACAAACAAACAAACAAACAAACAAACAAACAAACAAACAAACAAACAAACAAACACACTTCGCATTTATAATATTAAGTATAGATTGAAGGATTTTATGATTTGTCGAACAAGCCAGTAATATCTAATTCTATATATTTACATACATATTTCAAATTACATGTTTATCTGTAATCCAAATAATTATAGTAGTAATTATATTAATCATACAAGTTTTAGCCATTTAGTCTACTTATGGGATGATGTTCTATAAAATCATTGTGAAATAAAAATTACGAAATTTTATTCCCTATTTATCTCATTAGAATCAAAATTTTCAAAACCACTAGCATTATGCCTACTTTATACCCGACTGCGACGATGCCCAAAGGAGGGTTGTGTATTTGACTTGTATGTATGTACGTATGTGAGTATATGTCCGTTTTTATGTTTCCTCGAAATTACTAAATGGCTTAGCCGATTTTGATGATTCATACGTCATTTGAATTATCTTGATAACGTGGGTGTCATATAGATATTATTAAAAATCAAATTAAAAACCAAAATAACTTTAAACGAAAAAAAATTTCGTTCGAATCATTCGCGTATCAAAATACAGGTTTTTAAGAGGCGATTATAAAAATATATACACCTTATATGTTTAAAAGTAATTTAGGATATGGCACTGTTAAATAAAACTAAAAATATCTAACTGACCCAAAATAAAAAGCTGTAAATAAAATCATATTTCAAAAAACATGTTCCTTTGTCAATTTGTTCTCTTCTTATTTATTATTTTTGTAATTATTTTTGTGAATTATAGTTATTTTTGTAAATTTGTTTTTATGTTATATTATCATATGCGAAACTTGTAAACAATTTCTTGCAGCCAGACCTTGTGATTAATATTTGTGAGTTAGAAAATTTTAAAATGTTTGTTGCATAAGTTACTTGGATTTAAATGAATTTGATGATTTTACCTATTTTCAATTTGTTTATACATAAAAATTTAAAATACATACATAAATCTTTAGTTCTACTGGTCAAATTAGAAAAAATCTCTTTTACGTCTTATATCCTCTTTACTGAGGTTGGCAGGTAATTTATAAATTGCAAAGTTATCACAAACTTGTAAGATCATTATTATTTTACTATAATCTCATACTTTGAAAGTTATTTTAAATCCCGTTACGAACCACGACATATCTTACAAATAAATTAATAATTAATAAAAAGATCATTCTAATAAATCACAAAACCAATTTAAATATTTAAAACTCAGAGTTGTTTTAAATTATCTCTATATATTCAAAAAAGACTTATCCAATTTTTGATTGTCACTTAAAATGATAAATTTTATTTACGGTCACCAAAAAAAAGGCCACAAAAACGTCTCTGCAACATATGCAGCTTCCCATTTAAAAAAACTTTCTTTTTTAAACAAAGAGGTCGGTATTCGTAATCAAATAGAACACAATAGTATGAAGCATTTTCACCATGACTCTGGGCTGGCAAGCTGCCCGATATGAATTTAGCTGATATTGCAGAGATGCTACTGCTGCCACTTGATTTAAACGATTTTGGTCACTACAACATAAATTATTGAATGTCAAAAATGATAAAATAAATTATCTTTCCAATAAATTTAAAAAGTCCCATTTTCTTTTTGAACTTTTATCGTATAAAATATCAGCGACAATTATAATATGCTAGCCATGGTCGTTAACTTCACGTCATACCTGCTTTTTGACAGTTAATATTGAAATCACTAATTTTATTTATTAATTCCATAATATAGTTAATCTATACATATAATAAAATTGTAACTAAGCCGAAACTGTACATTAAATATTTTTTTGTAAATCTTATTGAAATAATCATTATAATCGATACAGAGACCAAATCTATAGTTTTTAGAATTTTTGTCTGTCTGTCTGTTACCGTATCACAGAAAAACCACTGGAGGGATTTTGATGGAATTTGGTACGGTGATAGCTGGTGATCCGGGTCAACATATGGGATACTTTTTAACGCGGGAAAATGTCTCATTTCTGAGAAAAAATACAAAAACTGCAATGTAAGAGTGTACCAATTTGTAAAACCTAAGAATTTGGTTTTTGGTCATCTGAACGCGGGCGGAGACATGGGCAATGCTAGTTTAATAATAAATATTAATTAATTTGAAAATAGTAAAGGATGTATAGCCTTATTATAGTAGTGATGAAATTATTTTAAAAATATTTAGGAAATTATTTTAGCCTCCTCTTAGGTCTAAGAGTTAGTCTTACTCTGTTAGGTCTTTGCCTAATATTGTTTAATATATAAAACATATTTTCTATATTGTGTCGACTTAATAATATTTATCTATTAACTGTCTAAATAAATGAATTAATGTGTAAATATACCTAAATGTTTCTTTGTATGTTTGTCCTCTATGCGTTCATACGCTATTCATATACATTTAAATAATAATGAAAATTAATTGCGCAGTCGATACGAATTTTTGCCTTCAATTGTCACTTTCTGTTAAGAAGAAAGATATTGTGGATGCTACATAAAACAAGTGTTACAGTTAAAGTTATCTTTGTAAAATTTGATTTTAGAAGTTACGTATTAATACAATTATATATATATTTTTTATAATGAGTCTAGCTACTTTCTTGCAATAACGCGAACATCTGACATTTTAAATAAAACTATCTTTTCGGATTAATTTTGATTTTTGGTTCCCAACGTTCATTAATACAAAAAAAAACAATAATAGCAGCTAAAATTAAATAAATAGTATTTTTACATAATTTAATTATTTAAAGTTATTAAAATTGTTTAAAATTAACAAATATTAATAAAACATATTAATAAAACATGTAAGGTAATTTGGTGCCACGTTTATATTTTTTGAAATCATTGTGTAATTTTGTGGGTAGGCACTGTCTGTATATACCTTTGAGACGTATAAAACCTTTCAACGAACAGGGTAGGACCGCTGTGTTGGTGGTTGGTCTCTTAGCTGGACCTCCCAGGGCAACTGAGGGTCTCGCCCGGCTGCGCTGGCCGTCCGCACAGCACTTGGTTCTTCCCTGTCGTTGTGGAGTCGGCTCCACAACGAGTCCTAGGGATTCACCCAGGGACGCGCCCATATTAGTGGGAGGCAATCGACACGACACGAGATAACCTCCGATAAAATCTCATCCGTGACCATGATTGCTGCAAGGCATTGGAAACCAAAAATCAAAAAAAAACCGAAAAAATCCAAAAAGATAGTTTTATTCAAAATAAGACTACCTCTAACATTATTCATGAAGTATTATATTAGTACGTAAATATATCGTGTTAAAATAACAAGTGCTAATTGTATGTATACAATAAACATTAACACCTAAAAATAATATTATAACATCTTCTTTTAGCGAATTTCAAGGACAATTAGTGTCCTTGAAATTCGCTTAAAGAACATACTAATTTTATACCCGAAAATATTTTATTATTTTATTAGCAGTTTCCTGCAATATGAAACTTTTTTTGTTTTTTTTTTCATAATGGCGTAAAAGAGGCAATAATTTCTGTCATTGTCACGTATAGTCAGGAAGATACGAATGAGTTGAGCGGTAATTTTGACAGTTTTTAAGCTTTTTTCTTTTTTTA